>CM010620.1:9802329-10173651 GCA_003430845.1 Xanthoceras sorbifolium | reverse complement strand
CCACTTAAACACATCCACATAAATTTCACTAGTTGGCATATCGTTTACAATTCACGTTGATTGACCACTCAATCACATAACTCTTGCTATAACCTAATACTACTTACCCGCAGGCATTTTACTAGTAAACCCTATAGATGCTGCTCAGAGACTCCGCGCGCTCCAAGTCTTAATGTTTCTTTCATATGGTCAAAGAAACAATAATCCCCAATTTATGAGATCATATCTAAGTGCTTAATTAAACATGAATAATCAAATAACATGCATGATCAATGACATGTTATGAATAGACTATGCAATTACGCCCAATGCAAAGAATAATAGTCTATATAAAAACTCTCTCTTCTCTCACAATAACATGAAACAATGAAGTATCAAAATAACAAAGACATGTGAGAGGAATAAGATAGATTCAATGAAGAATAGAAGAGAGCAAATAGTGAGGTTTAGTAAAAGAGACTTACTTGGCCTGAGCAAAAACCAAAACATAAGCTCACTATTTATAATAAACACTAGAAACCCTAATTCCAATTGTAGTAGGAAATAAAGACCAATTAGGCTTTCTAATTCAACAGGGAAGGTAATGAATACTTTCGTATAGAAAAGAGATTATCATTCCTAAAATAAAAGACTTATTAATTAGTATATTTTCTTGCTTTTAAATTCCATAAAAATATCCTTGATGGACAAGGAAACATTAAGAACATGTGGAAAGACTTTGGGGAACTTAACAAAACACAAAACACATAAAAACCCTTTTTGGGTTCGGACTAGACAAAACAAAAACAATAAGACTTAAACACTTATCAAACATTAAAACCAATATATTAGCACTCAAATGCAAACGCATAAACATTTTATAAGTGTGTGTGAATCTTATCTGATCTCAAGAATTAAAGAGTATCGTTTCTTCGAAACTTACCTTTAAGCACGTTCTTGAGTCTTCTTAGAAGTTTTCCGTCTTCACATGATTTCTTCTAAGATTCATTACGCTCAAATCATACTCTAACAAAGCTAACTAAAAATTACATGGAACGTATGTCACGGTAGAGTCTGAGGCATCCCCTCTTCCATTATACACACACTTAAAAGCTTTCATCTCCACTGTCATAATAAACCATTGTTTGTTCACTACAAGGGTGAAACATGGTTGCTTCAGCTTGTTTTGTATGACTCGGAAATTCTTCAAGCTCGAATCTTTTTACATGATCCGCAAGTTGACCTAAATGCATCTCTATCTTCTTGATGGAAGCTTCGCATTGCTGAATTCTTTGATTTTTCTCTTGGGTGGCTTGTTTATTTTGTAGTGCTAAATCGTGTACTATCTCTTCCAGTGATGGGTTGGGTTTAAATATTGATTATCGCTGCCTGTGTTCGAAAACTTATCGTTTCGTGGCCGTGGTTGAAAGTTGTTGAACGCTTGTGCTTGTTCCTAAATGAATTCTAGAAAACCTGCTCCTGATGGACATTCATTCAACTCATGGCCATATTCTCCACATATTTCTTGAGCTTTCATGTCAAATCTACTACCTGCAAAGCAAGTTCATTGTTAGAAGTGTTCTCTTGAGCTCCAGCTCCTCTACCTTGAACAATCTTTTGCTGAGAGTTGGCCCCCAACATCTCGTACAATTCAAAAGTTTGTTCTATAGTTTTCTTCCACATCATGCCACCTACAGCATTATCCATCATAGCTTGATAGTACTGTGTTAGTCCATCATAAAAGAACTGATTCAGTAATTGTAAAGGATAATGGTGATGTGGATAATATCTCAAGGGCATTGTAAAATGCTCCCAAGCTTCATGGAATGACTCCCCCTTAGCTTGGGAGAACATGGCAATTTTATCTCGATATTTCGCAATCTTGATGAGAGTAGAACACGGCAATTTTTTTTTTATGTGTACCTTGCAAGAAAAGCACAAAAACAAAATTAGAAAAAAAAAATTAAACTAAAATTAAAATAATAGTTAAATCAATCAATCTCAGGCACACTGCCAAAAACTTGATATACTTATTTTATACCTTGCAAGTGCACAAATCAGTATGTTAGTATATAGGATTGGCCGTGGTTCGGTTTGAACGGGCGATCCCGGTTCAAAACCGATTAGGAACCGGTAAACCGAAACCGGGACCTATGGACCAGTTCCTATTTGCCCAAAAATGGAACCTGAACCTCCGGTTAGCAACCGACGGTTTCGTCCAGTTCCGTCGATTCCACATTTTTAAAAAAAAAATTTGAAATAAAATATGGCCATTGGCCAAAAATTGGCCAACGACCATATTATTGGCAGTGGCAGTCTGCCACTGCCATAGAATGGCAGAGCAAACGGCTACCTCATCTGACAAATTATAAAAATATCCCTTAAAAAATTACAACAAGGGCCCCTAAATTTCTTAAAATATTATTTTTCTTCCTTTCCCAGAAAGCTATATAAACCGCTCCGCTATTCATATTTCTTAACACCACAAGTTCTTTCTCTCAAATCTTCCTCTAATCCTCTCTCAAGAATTCTCAATCTCTCTCTCTCTTAATAATTCTCTCAATCTCTCTCACATTCTAAAATCACAATTTGTTCAATACTTTAATTTCTATTATTTATTTAAATTCTAAACTTTATTTTTTTGGCGGTTATAAAATTATAATGGCATCAAGTTCAAGAAAGTCTGTTTCCAGAAGGTCCATTTCCAGAGACAATGAGCCGTGCCGGATTTGAACATTCCAGAAGAGCAGAGTCGCCCTCTCCCAGAATTACATTTCAACGATGTAAATTTTGCTGATTACTTACAACAGAGAGAATTTGAGGAGGAAATATTCGGTAATCAAGCTCCTCTTAATTTTACTCCTCAATATTTTCAACCTGGTTCCTCTCCTTAATTCCCCCCCAGTGCTAAAACCGTACAAATGCCGTCGGCGGATTTGACAAAGTATAAATCTGAACATTTTAAAGTTTACATGAAAAGGGTGGAGAAGGAACCGGGGACAATAATGGTGAGTTGCAACTATTGTTCCAAGCAATTTAAGTGGAACAAATCCAAAGGATACGGGACGTACTGGAAACACATTAACAACAGGCATCCAGTCAAAGCAAGCAAAGCACGCGGAAAACAACAAATTGGTAGGTACACATCTCCTAACCATCCAGTATTTAGATATACTGATGAAAATAATAGGGAAAAGTGAGCAAGAATGTTAGCGACTGATCATCTACCTTTTATCTTTGGTGAAAAAATTGGATTTCTAGAATATTGTCATAAGGCCTTAAATCCCGCTGCATGTAGAGTACCTAGGACCACTTTGAAACATACTATGTGTGAAATTTATAAAAAAAAAAATCATTAGTTATATGGGTTGTGTGTCTGTTTGTACCAATATCTGGAGTGATCATTGGCAAACACATTCATATTTAGGACTCACTTGCCATTGCATTAATGAAGCATGGGAGTTGCAAAAAAGAATTCTTGCATTTAGAGTTTTTGATGACTCACATATTGCTGATAATATATATAAATTGATGAAAATTATTTTTGAAGAATATTTTATTGAAAACAAAATTCTTGCAATTGGTTATGATAACGCAACAAACAATACTGTCACCGTTCCACAATTACTTCACTTGTGTAACCCCTATTTTGGCAGCTGATTTTTCCATTAAAGATGTGTTTGCCATGTTTTAAATATATGTATACAAAATGGTTTGTAAACACTATAAGAATTTATTACACCAATTAGGGATGCTCTTTATTATTTGTGGAAACATCCTAGCACCATGAAACAATGGGCTAGGTATTGCAAATCTCATGGGATGCATCCAATTAGGTTTTCCCTTGATGTTCCAACTCATTGGAACTCCGCATATAAATTGCTTTGTGAAAATTATAAATACATAGAATTGTTAGTTAGATTTATGCAAAATAATATTAGTAGCATTAATTTGTATGCTCAACATTGGGATATTTGTACTAAAATTTGCATGCTATTAAAAGTTTTCATGATGCAACAAATAATTTGTCTGGTATATATTATCCAACCGCACATTTATTTTTAATTGAAGCCATTAATATTGTAGGTGCACTTAATGAGTGTGCACAACTACCGGAATTAACTGAATATGTTAGTGCAATGAAATAGAAATGATTAAATTATTATAGGGAGATTCCTATGATTTATACAATTGCATCAATTTTTGACCCTAGGTGTAAATTTGATAGTTTATATAAATATTATACTTTTTATTATCAATCTTTAGGATTAGCTAATATAGATATTAATGTTTTATACAATAATGTTAAGGATTTATTTTATTCCATGTATGAAGAATATCATTCTATATACGGTTCCTCACTGAACATTGTTGTTCAGCAACCAGATGCAAACGGAAGCAGTAGTACTAGTCATTCTTATTTTCATATTCCCTCCCAATTAAGGAAGTTAGGGTCAAGTGTATTGTCCAAAAAATCAAGGAAATAGGGGAGTTTGTCTTCGTCTACATCATCCTTTGTTTCAGAGGTTGATTTTTACATAAACACCTCATTTGAGTTTTTGGACAGCAATGACTTTACCATTCTACAGTGGTAGAGGGATCACCAAACTAAATTTCCAATTTTGGCCATCATTGCCAAACAAATTTTTGGAACCCTCGTCTCAACCGTGGCAGTCGAACAGGAATTTAGTACAGGTGGCAACGTTCTCGACGAGAGACGAGCGTTGATGAGTCCAGACTCAAGTTGGATCCAGGTTGGTGATGACGATTGGACCACGGCGTCATACGGTAGCAGGAAATGGACAGAGTGTCCGATGACAATAACTTCTTCGACACCAACGACGATACAACGACCACCGAAGGTACAAGCACGATTAATCACATTTGGAACATAAAAGGTAAAAGAACTACGTAAGCTTTGATTCCTCCTAGAGGATATGTAGGTAGCTTAATTGAGGTAAAATTAAGTGCAAGCCCAAATTTCTTATTTATTTATTTAATTTTTTTTATTTTATAGTTTTATAATATTATCATAATTTTATTTCAATTTTATCGTTATTTTATTGCAACCCGGTACTCACTTTTCATTTTTTTTATATTTTTATTTTCTTAAATTATTTTTAAAAAATAAAAATCTTAATTGTTTTTTTAAAAAAAGAGGCTGCGGTTCCGGTTCCCGGAACCAGAGGAGGAACCGAAACCGCGGTTCCTCCCTCGGTTCCCCTCCTAAGAGGACCGGAACTGGCGGTTCGAGAACTAAAATTGCCGGTTCTAGAACCGAAATCGCCGGTTCTGAAACCGCAGCCAACCCTATTAGTATAGTTTCGACAAGTACAAGGATCGATCCCACAAAGATTGATGATTTAACTACTACTTTAATTCTAATTTAATTAAAACTGAAATTTAAAAGTCTTTGAGTTTGTTTTGAATTTGAAAAAGCAATTAAAACTAAATTAAAATACTGAGAAAATAATTTAATTGTGAAAGAATAGAGAAAGAGAGATTAGGTTATCGATATTCCAGGTATATCCATTCAAGTATCCATCTATGTTAAGGAAGTATCTATTCAGGTTCAGAATTCATTCTCAATTTATAAATATGATTATCACCTTTCAGATTATTTAACCAAGTATCCCTACATTATTAATTACCACTACTGTTAGGTCATGAATTCAGCAATTAACACAAGGAACCCATTAAGATCTAAGAACCTTAAGAATCAACACAAAATTTGATGATAAACATCCAAATCATGCATCAATTATTGATTAGAGATATATAACTTATAAATAGCTTGATAGTTATATACCCTTAAATTATCCCAATTCTCGAAATCTCAAATAATTATTATCTATTAATCTAATGAAACTCAAAACTAGCACGTAACAATGATTAACCTAGTTCATCAACAATAGAAACATAAACAATAAACAATTAAATCATGAATAACACTAGAATCTCTGAAAAGAAAAGAATTGATAGTTGTTTACATGAGCTAATTAATACCCTTCACATCGATTCTATAACTTGGATTAGTTACACACCATAGAAAAATAAACAATAAAAGGAGAATTAAGAAAGAAAGAACTCATTGTGATATTTGAAAAGCTTATCAATCTTCTTGTTCTTCTTCTCCTTGATTGTTTCTTGATCTATGATGGATAGAAGATGGCTTTAATGGTGTATGGAAGAATTTGTGTATGGTAAAGAAGGAGATTTGGTGGGGGAATGGTCCCCTTTGGTGGTTTAGGAGACCCCATCTTTCGTTCTTTTCAACTTTGATGAAAAGAGATAGATTTATAGGTTGAAAACGAGTTCAATACGAACTCGTATTGAACTCTGATAAAATCTGTGCCTGAAATCTGCTACCAAAATATGCTACAAGCTTGGTCGTAGTTTTGATGAAGCAATCGTCTTATCTGCTACCAGATGTTGCGGTCGCGGTTTGTAGGTTGACTGTGCAATGTTACAAAAACGAGTATAATTTCCTCTAGAAAATTTCAAATCACGAACCGTAAATTTCATTAGAAAGTAGACATCTAGATAGTTCCAGAAATATATTGCTCTTAACCCATTTCATTTTGTGGAGTATTTGGTGGCCCTCGAAATATGACAGATCGGCATCACAAATCTTCAAATTCTCCAATTTTGATACTTTTAGCTTCAAAACTCTTCCATTAAGCTTAATTCTTTGATTAGGGATGATAATCTACAAAATGATCACAAAACACATTAACAACTAATTTTACTCGAAAAAATTGCATAAATAATAGGAAATAGAAGCCTAAAACATGTACAAAAATAGTGTGATCAAACACCCCAAAATCTATCTTTTGCTAGTCCTCGAGAAAAACAGGGACAATAAACAAAGTCAAAAAACAAAATAAAAATTAATTTAGGCCACTTTTGTAGGGAAGCACGATGACACTTAGCATGTGCCACAAGTCTTTAAACACCTAGGTATTCCTAGTAGGAGGATTATAGTCTCCTAAGGGTTTACCAGCAACAATAGCCATAAACGTTCCCTATTATATAAAAATGCGAAGAGAATGCAATATGAAATTTATCAAGAAAGAACAACATATGTTCAATTCAATTTTCAGATGTTAATAACATATCAAATTTGTTCATATCTCACAATTTATTCATATCCACACTTAATCACTAAATGTCAAAAACAAATGTGCCATGAAATCTAAGATGGAATTTGCCTTGACCCTAATTCTCACAAGGTAATACTATCAATATTGCTCGAATCCTAGGCACACACTCTTGATCATTATATGTGAAGGGAAATTATGCACAAGAAATTCAAAAATTACATCGCATATGTATAATAAAATAGAAAGACGCTCAGATATTTCAATTTAAATCTCATGAATGAATTCAGAAGTTATGAACAGAATAATCACAATGCTTACTCATGCAAGTTTATCATAATCATTGTAAGATCGATAGGACTTTTCTAAAGGCTGTAATGGGGCCAAAGGTGAAGGTTAGCAATGAAGTGAATGGAATGCAAAGAACCTAGAATCACATTGGAAGATTTATAAATTTAGAAAACATATAAATAACTCTTTTCTCCTTCTTTTCTTGGCATCAAAGCTTTCACACTAAGCTTTTGAGTTTTTTTTTTTCTTTTATGCTTTTGATCTCTTTATTTTGAGAGACTTTTTACTTAGTATTTATTTGTTCACTATTTTTCTCATGTTTGAAGGATGCCTTTTGACGGGCCCCTAACCTACTATCTCACGCTAGGCGGCCTGTCGGCACTCCACGATAGTTTCCCAGTCGAGGCTTGCCTCACTGAAAGGCTTCCGTGAAGTTAAGCCGTTTCTTAACTTGGAAATCTGAGTAGGAAATTTTTTTTTTAATACAAAATTATTCTATTAAAAATTTCGGCAGCATAACAGCTGCATTTTGGACAATTCCCAAATCCTGTAAAACAATTTAAAAACATTTCTAAATATCAAACATCTTCTCCACTACCATTAGGACCTCAGGTCCATCACCAAAAACATCACCATTAAATCAGTTTAAATATTAATATAGAATACTCATGCATAAAAACAATATCAAAATACAAACTTTACATAAGTTTTACCACTAAAACATTATACATATTCTAAAAATTGTCACAGCAACGTCTGACTGATCCTCTTGGTCCTGGGAGTCCCTGCAATGTCTGTACCTGTACCTGAGAGGTTGATTTATAAAACATAAAACTAATATGAGCTAAAGGAGCTCAGTGAGTATTATCAATTTCTAAACAAATTTAATATTTCTACTTTAACCTCCCTAAAATTTCTCTGAAAAGAATAGAAACTTATTTTCTGAAATTACTGATATGAATAATAATATTAATAATATTTTTCTCGTTTCCTGAAAATTTCTGAAAACAAAATACTAATAAAACCTTTCTGTTTACCGAAAACTGTACTAAAGTCTATTTACTGAAAATAATGTACTGAAATTTAAATAATGAATCTTTACTATTTTCTGAAAACTGTTGTACAGTAAATAACTTAATAATAAAAAAATTTATGTTTCTTTGAAAACTAAACTAAAATCTGAATCATAAAAACTATATTGAAAGCCATACTGAAATCTTTTCATGATAATTATACTGAAATTTACTTTATGAAAACTTTACTGGAACCTGAACTGATAAACTATTTCTGAAATCTATTTTCTGAAAACTATTTTGAAATCCATACTGAAAACTATACTGATATCTAATTTCTGAAAACTATACTGAAACCTTTCAAACTTTCTGTTATTGCTGAAAACATATAAACTTAAATACTGCATACTTTTTGAAAACTAAAAAGCTGAAATAATATATATACTTTACTTTTCTAGAAACTGAAAGGCTACTTTTCTGAAAACTGAAAAACTGATATATTATACTTTCTGAAAACTGAAAAGCTGCGAAAATATATTTTTTCTGATAATGCCAATGGAAACCCATATCTGATAACTGATAATCCATAGGGCGACTCAACTGGCGCCGCACCATATGGAGGGTGTCAACGGGCGACTAATCTGGCGCCACTCTGGTGACTCTAATAATCTGATAAAAGACATCTCATTGACTATATGGCGGAATTCTGCGTCGCTTGCATATAGCGATACAACACCCCATAAGTGTGTGGACGACTGACAGACTCGACAGACACAACCCCTCTGAGTTAGTGACTTGTCCCCCCTTAACTTGCCCTACACAAATGGGGTGTATCGGTCGGGTCTACTGCTGATAAATCTGATAACTGATAATCTGATAAATCAGATAATCTGATCTGATAATTCTAATAATCTGCTGATAATCTGATAATAGATGGGTATCCTATTGGCCTGAAAATATTTTCATTTACTTTTTAAAACTAATCAAAAGCGTGAAAACATAAAACATATTTCTTAAATTAAATCTCATGTATAAATATTTTTCTCAAGTGAAAATAAACTTAAAATCTCTAAAATAAAAATATTTAAATTGAAGTATCCATTTTGTTTAATTTATAGAGCACATAGAAATAAACAATTATATGCAAGGTCATAAAATACTAAATCAAACTTGGAAGAAAATATATTAAATGCAATTCAACCAAAAATCTGATTTTGCATTAACTTAAATAAAAATATTAACTTGCTAAACTTTAGATAAAACATATTACTAAAATAAAATTGCATTGTATAAAATAGCTTAGGAAATCCCTTAAATAAAATAGTTTAAACTCTTACATAAATGAAATAATAAATTTTCTATAATTTTGCTTAAAATAGTTTAACACTCACATATTACTGGTTTTCTCTAATCTTGGTGCTCTGGTTCCTTCGTCTCATTACATTTCTTGTCTTTCCATAAAATTTCTTTCTTCTTCCATACTATGATGATTTCTTCATAAAATAAAATAATATATTTCCGATCAATCATAAATATAAATACTATAATTCACCCAAAAGCTCAATTAACATACATAAGACATTTAAATTTTAAAATGCCAACATCTAAGTTTTTGATTTCCTTTTCCTTTTTCAATTTCTTCATATCTAACACAATCAATTACATTTATCTCTACTAAAAATTATGTCATTATAACTATATATACATTGAATCATTCAATTTCTCTCTTGACCGAATTTCATGTATCACAATTCAACATGTTTTCTTTAATTTTTTAGGCACCAATTTGTATCACAGCCATACAAATACAATTTATAATATCTTAATTATACATAAATTGAAATCTCTACACTAAAATCACTATCAATCCTAACTTTAACTTACAAATTCACTTCCATACAATTTATATCCACTTTCATGCTTTAAAAAGTAAATTCAACATCATTTCAAACAATTACTACAACTCTTATCAACATCACCAAAACCCCATAATACAAGTTCACTAGTTTGAGAGTCATTTTGATTCCTTTCATAATAATTCTAATTCATGCCATTAATTAACTCAAAAACACTCCAATTACTCAAATAATATATCAATTTAAAAATTCAAAATTGAAATCATAAAATCCCTAAAATTTTACCTTACTAGTTTTCTTGATTTTCACTTTAATCAACTCAATTCCAACTAATTTCAAACAAAACACCACAAAAACTCAATCAAATACTAAAATCAACAAAACCCATCATCTTCATCTTCCTAAACCAACCTTATTTCTTCACTTTCAGAAATCAAATTTCACTTTATATTCAACAATCAAATCAAGAACAAATCAAAACTCATATTTTTCATAACAATCAAAACATAATTTATTTGACTACTTGATTTCTACAAAAACAACAACCCAACAATTGACATTCTAAACTAAGCTATCTTAGCCACAACATTAACAAAATTCATAACTTTGATCTGTACAAAACAAATTCGGTCAACATCAAATAAAATGGTCAAAATACTTACCCAAGTCCTTACTTACTCTTCTTACTCTTCTTCTTCTTCTTCTTCTTGGTTGACCAAAATTCCTCTTTCTTCTTCCTTTCTCTTTTTATTCTTTTCTTCTTTCTTCTCTCTCGGCTTCTTTCCTCTTTGCTGCACAGTTTCTGCTCTTTTTTTCTTTTTCTTTCTTTTTGGCCGGACCTTCTTCTTCTTCTTCCTCTCTTCTTCTTCGGCCGAACTGCTCTTCTTCTCCCTTATTCTTTTTCTTCTTTTTTTTTCTTCTTTTTTTTTCTTCTTTTCTTTCTTTCTTTCTTTTCTTCGGCCGACTCTACTCTCTCTAAAATTTTCTTTGTTTGATTTGTTTATTTTTCTGGTGAGTGGCATCTCCACTAAAAGCATGTGTGTGTGTATATATATATATATATATATATATATCTTAATAATTGCATCAAGCCCTTGACTCTTTTAAAATCCTAAAATGGCAACAATTTGACAATTAATCACATGTAATTGACCAATCATCTATTAATTTACAAACTAACCTACCAATCACATTTCATCTCATTAATTCTATCATCCACTAATTCTTGACTTGGCATTTCATGATTGGTTCATTTTATTTCACACGGATTGTGCTTCTTTAGGGGAAATTTTTCTATATAATAACTCATATCATTTCATAAAAATCCACTCACTTTTAACTTAATTTCTTTCCATATTGTTTACCTTGATTGGTCCACTTGTATATCTCAAAATTAATCCACTTAAATTACTTTTCTATCACATATATAAACACCAATTAAATTGCATCATCTCATTTAAAACACCAATCAAATTTCGCCATCTCATTTATAATAAAATATATTATTTAACTTCCAAAAATATCACTAATATTTTGAATTTATGGGAAATTCTTCATATGACCTCCGAAATTTATAATTGGATTTTGTATATACTTTATGAAATCTTACTAACCATCCAATAAATTCCATTATAATACCGTTAAGACTTTTAACATTCAATTTACTCATAATAAAGATATATTTATTCACATGTGTACTGTACAATCAATTCTGAAAAAAATATATTACAATATATATACGTGTACAGTACAAACTATCGGGAGGGTGTATTACACTTTTATTTCTTTTTATTTTGATCATTGAAGAGTTTTTTTAGTGTTTTTCAAGCTTTTATTTCTTTTTAGAATCTACTCAGTGTGATCTTAAGCTATAAGGTATGGCTTTTTAATATGGTGATGGGGTAAGGAAAACATGGTGATGGAAGAAAAAGTTTATTCGTGTTTGCCTTCAAATGTGCTTATGGAGCACAAAAAAGAGATGGATTTGGCCTTTTCAAAGTTCAAACACATATAGCCTAAATCACTTCTTACGGATCATCCAATTCACTAACATAGCAAGCATGCAATTTATTTAGTTATGGTAGTTCATAGAATCCAAAGCAAAACCTATAGAGATAACGTTAAAAAGCTCAATAACTCTCTCAGAGTGCAATTTATTCAGTTATGGTATACACGAAGAGTATATAGAGTGAAAAACAATAAACCCTCTCAGAAATAACGTTAAAAGGCTCAATAACTCACACGGGTGGTCTCCACTATTTATCCTAGAATCCCAAGTACATTGTTTCTACATAAAGTTCAAAAACATGAAGAATATGATTCCTTACTCAGTATGATTCCTAAAATATCAAATTAACATTAAACAATTGAAAAATCACATGTATGTTTTTAAATTTGACAAATTACATTGTTTCAAGAACACATGGCATTATTACATTACAAAACAAATTTTCTGAAACTGCTGAATTTCATATTTGACCTACGACCAGTTTCTAGTGAATATCTTGAAACATATTTGGTAGATTTTGACGAAACATTTTGGAATATAGTGAAAATGGACATTGAAAACAGATCACGTGCAGATTTGTAAAGACAGGGCATCACCCTTGACGTTTGAATTACTGCCCAGAATTTTATGTTCTTTATATATTCAAAATCTTAACGAAAAAACGAAGAAAGCAGCATGGACCAAAAAAATTATTTCCTTATCAAACGGTACAGTTTTAATGAAACATTTGCCTCAAAAATTTTCAAAACAGGGAACTTTTTTGCAGAGTTTGAACAAGAACAAAAACAAAAAACGAATTCACTCCCCCAAACCTAATTTAAACATTGTCCTCAATATTTATATGACATGAATGCATGGACAATGAATAAATAAAGTATGGAATGTATGAACTCTAAACACACACACACAAAAACAATAAAAACTAACAATAAAAACTACAAAAATAAAAACTAGAATTAAAAAGAATTACCTAGGTGGGTTGCCCCCCACTAAGCATTTTATTTAATGTCTAAATGCGACGTGAAGCAAGATTTATCCCTTCACTGATGGATCATCATCCAAATATGAACCTAATTTATGCTCATTTATTTTGGGATACAATCTCCTCTTGAACTTTCTCAATTTGGAAGCTTCATTCAGCGAGATTCCAAGAACATTGAACTTTCTACCTGAAAAGAGACACAAAATCACATTGTTAATAAAGAATTTCATACCTTGTTCGAGATCGTTTCGGCAGCGGTTCTTAGTATGATGAAACTTCTTTTTCTTTTTCGTACACTAGAGCAAAGGTGGAGTTTTATCAAGCACGAGTTTCAATGAAGAAACATTAGAGAGCTCTCTTTTTCATCTCAGGAACTGATACAAGAATCATAGGAATATCTTGTTCAAAGTGAATAAATTCAGTAGTAAGGCTCTGGCTCTGGTAGAATGTATGTTACTGGCAGAGTCTGAGGTGTCCCCTTTTCCGTTATACACACTTCAAAGCTTTCATCTTTATTGTCATAATAAACCATTGTTTGTTCACTACAAGGGTGAAACATGGTTGCTTCTGCTTGTTTCGTATGACTTGGAAATTCTTCTAGCTCGGATCTTTTTACATGATCTGCAAGTTTACCCAAATGCATCTCTATCTTCTTAATGAAAGCTTCGCATTGCTAAATTCTCTAATTTCTCTCTTGGTGGCTTGTTTATTTTGTAGTGCTAAATCATATACTATCTCTTCCAGTAATGGCTTGGGTTTAAATACTGAACTTGGATTTTGAATTTGCTCTTGGTTATGATATTGTTGCTTGGGTTGAAAGTTTGAAGTTTGTTGTTGAACTTGTCCTGGATTCTGATTTTGACGATTGTTGTTTTACGAATCATTTGGATGATTCCTCTAACCCGGATTGTATGTGTTCGAAAATTGATCGTTCCGCGGCCGTGGTTGCAAGTTGTTGAACGCTTGTGCTTGTTCCTGAATGAATTCTGGAAAAGCTGCCCTCGATGGACGTTCATTCAACTCATGGCCATATTCTCCACATATTGCACATGCTTGTCCCTTTAAAGTCATCATGGTCTTGAGTTGTCATGTCAAATCTGCTACCTGCAAAGCAAGTTCATTATTAGAAGTGATCTCTTGAGCTCCAACTCCTCTGCCTCAAACAATCTTTTGTTGAGAGTTGGCGCCCAACATCTCGTACAAGTTAAAAGTTAGTTCTGCAGTTTTCTTCCACATTATTCTACCTGCAACATTATCCACCATAGCTTGATAGTATTGTGTTAGTCCATCATAAAAGAATTGATTCAGTAATTGTAAAGGATAATGGTGATGTGGATAATATCTCAAGGGCATTGTAAAATGCTCCTAAGATTCATGGAATGGTTCACCCTTAGCTTGGGAGAACATGACAATTTTATCTCGATATTCTGCAGTTTCCTAATAAGAGTAGAACATGGCAAATTTTTTTATATGTACCTTGCAAGAAAAGAACATAAACAAAATTAGAAAATAAAAACAAAAACAATTAAACTAAAATTAAAATAATAGTTAAATCAATCAATCCCCAGCACGGTGCCAAAAACTTAATGTACTTCTTTTACACCTTGCAAGTGCATGAATCAATATGTTAGTATAGTTTTGGAAAGTACAAGGATCGATCCCATAGAGATTGATGATTTCACTACTACTCTAATTCTAATTAAATTAAAACTAAAATTTAAAAGTCTTTGAGCTTGTTTTTAATTTGAAAAAGTAATTAAAACTAAATTAAAATACTGAGAAAATAATTTGAGTTGTGAAAGAATAGAGATAAATTAGGTTATCGATGTTCCAGGTATATCCACTCAAGTATCCAGCTATGTTAAGAAAGTATCTATTCATGTTCAGGATTCATTCTCAATTTATAAATACGATTATCACCTTTTAGATTATTTAACCAAGTATTCCTACGTTATTAATCATCGCTACCGTTAGGTTATGAATTCAGCAATTAACACAAGCAACCCATTAAGATCTATGAACCTTAAGAATCAACGCACGATTTGATGATAAACATACAAATCCTGCATCAATTATGCATTAGAGATATAGAACTTATAAATAGCACGTAATAACGATTATACCACTTAACAGTTATATAACCTTAAATTGGCACGTAACAACGATTATCCCAATTTTTGGAATCTCAAATTATTGTTATCTATAATCTAATGAAACTCATAACTAGCACGTAACAACGATTATCTTAGTTCATCAACAATAGAAATATAAATAATAAACAATTAAATCATGAATAACACTTGAATCTTTGAATAGAAAATAATTGATAGTTGTTTACCTGAGCGAATTAATACCCTTCACATCGATTCTCTAACTATGGATTAGTTACACATCATGGAAAAATAAACAATAAAATGATAATTAAGAAAGAAAGAACTCATTGTGATATTCCAAAAGTTTCTCAATCTTCTTGTTCTACTACTCCTTGATTGTTTCTTGATCTTTGATGGATAGAATATGACTTTAATGGTGTATGGAAGAATTTTTGTATGGTAGGGAATGAGATTTGGTGGGGGAATGGTACCCTTTGGTGGCTTGGGAGCCCCTCTATTTCGTTCTTTCCAACTATGATGAAAATAGATGAATTTATAGGTTGAAAACGAGTTGAATACGAATTTATGTCGAAATTTAATAAAATCTAAGCCTCAAAAATCTGCTACCGGAGTCTGTGACAGGCTTGGTTGTAGCTCTTGGTCGTAATTTTGATGAAGCAATCGTCTTAGCTACTACCGGATGCTGCGGTAGCGGATCTCAATTGTAGTTTGCGGGTTGACTGTGTACTGTTATAAAAACGAGTATAACTTCCTCTAGAAAATTTTTAACCATGGACCGTAAATTTCATTAGAAAGTAGACATCTAGAGAGTTCCAGAAATATATTGCTCGTAACCCATTTCATTTTGTGGAGTATTTGGCGGCCTTCGAAATATGACAGATCGGCATCACAAATCTTCCAATTCTCCAGTTTTGATACTTTTAGCTCCAAAACTCTTCCATTAAGCTTAATTCCTTAATTAGGTATGATAATCTACAAAATGCTCACAAAACATATTAAACAAATTTCATTTGAAAACATCGCATAAATAAATAAACACATTAACCCAATGTCATTTATGCAAATGCTGCCATTTTGGACCAGGAATCCTCATCGCGATGAGTGTGGCACGACCCTCGGTTGCGATACGTGGTCACGACAACAATTTGGGGATAAAATCCCTAAATCGTTGAGTTGAGTTGGATAAATTATAATTTTAGTGCCTAGGTTTGTGAAGAGAGTTTGTGGAGGTTTGGTTGTGATACTTGTTGATTATTGAAAAGTGCTTGAGTGTTGTGATAGTTTGGAGTGTTGTGAGCGAGGTACCTTGAAGTGCTTGAGTGTTTTGTAGATTTTCGGTTGTTTTTGATAGTGTGGTTGTTGTATTGCTGCATTTTATTGTATTTTTGGCACTATGGTGGTTATGGCGTTTTCTAGAGGAAGTTATGGTCACAGTCGTAATAGTGCGCAATCTTAAAATTTGGACCAGTGAGTACCGTGACCTAGTACCGCGATCGTTGGTTGCGATACTTCGGTTGCGATGAAACTTCAATTTTTCGACAGTATGTACCGCGACCACTGGCTTCACGACCAATGGTAGTGACCCACGGTCACGATGGCGACGTGAAAAACTACTATTTCTAATGGCTATAAGTAGAAAAAACGAAGAAAAGAGAGGGAGTTCGGCTAGGGCTCTAAGGAGAGGACCAAGAGGAGACCAAGAGAGAAGAGAAGAGGCAAAGAGGGGAGAAGAAGATCATTTTGGAAACAAGAGGGTTTGGATTCAATCCTTGAGCCAAAATCTCACCATCAAGCTTGGATTTGGAGAAAGTGGAAGCTAGACAAACTCACAAGAGGGGGAGGACGAAAGTTCATCACATCTAGAGTTTTTCTATCCCTTTCCTTCTTTATTTTCTTGCTTGTAACTCTCTTTATTAATTAGAAAACATTTTTAGTTGTGAATCTTTGATTATGAACGAAACTTGTAAGTTAGGGTTTTGATGGATCCTTTTCTATGAAACTTGAATGAATTGATTGTTTAATTTGTTGTGCTTGATTGTTATGTTGTTGAGTGGTATTATTGTGCTTAATGCTTTTGAATGTGAAGGCCTACATTTAGATGATAAATTGGTTGTGTGTTATGTACCGAGAGGAGACGCCCACAACGTGCTCGATGTAATGTCCACCACAAGTAGAATTAGATAGAGATATACTAATTTGCTTGTGTGATCATATAGGGTGTTTATTGTGACTAATGCATTTTCATGCACTTGGATATACCATCGAGAGATAGAATATTAGTGTATGTGGTAATAGGTCCGATTTATCTCGAGAGGGGACTTTGGATAATTTAGATAAACACGATCATCAACATGAATAATTATACTACAACAATGTGCTTTCATAAACACGATCATCAACAATGTTCTCAATTTGGTTGTTTATTTTACGTTTTATGTTTGTTAGTTTTATCTTTTGTTATCTTATTTTAAACCATCCGATTGTCCAAATAGAAATAGACTTAGTTAACTTTAGTACTCAACGCCTAAATATCCCTGTGGAGACGATAATTTACTCATCATTGTATTACTTGTGCCGACCCCGTATACTTGCAGGGTACAAAAAGGCGTAACACCGGACTCAGAAAAGTTGGGTTGGTAAATTACTTATGTCTTTGTTTCTATCAGTTTTTTAGAAGCCAACAAACAAGCACCATATATTTTTCAAAATACTAGCATTTTTGAATTTGACATTCAATATACAATGTGCTCTGTTACAAAAATAAATACGATTTGATATTCAATATATATTTGAATTCATTTGTCACAAAAATTAGTTTAAAAAAATAAAAAGTAATAAGTAAGTGGAAACTGGTAAGAGCACAAACTCAAAAGTGGATATTTCAATTAAAAGGAGGGTTGCAAAACATTAGTTTAAAAAAAATTAAAAAATAATAAAAGGGAGGGTTAATATGAGGGTTGGATAAAGGCCTTATTTTTGCGGGTCGGGTTCAAACCCGCACTACAGACCCATATAGAGGGTTTAGGGCCGGGTTTGAGCCCTTCAAAAACTTGCGGGTTTTTTGAAGGTTTACATGCGGTGTGGGTTTGGACCCTTATTTTGCCAAGCCTTGGTGCAATCTGCGATCTTGGTGTTTCTCTTTGTGTTAAATTTTTGCGTTGTTGTTTGTAGTGATGTTTCGAGCTATATGTACTTGCCATATTGATGTTTAAATAGATTATGTGAACGCAAAACAAAATGTGTTTTTCACAAGATTTAACTAGTGTGTTACCGACAGGAGTTTTGTGTATTGAGTTTACTTAAGTCTTTGACATCCTAACATGGTAATAAGTAAAATTGTCCAATTAGTTTGCCTTGATTAATAGTGGAGTCTACCATCTGTTAGGATTATGCTCAATAGCAAGAGCGTAATAGTATATTTGACAATCGATCTCATATAAATAAAAGTGATTTATATTTGAACAAATCTTATAGCAATTATATCAATTGCCAAAAGTAAATAATCATAATGTCAAGAGACTATGAGAAACAAAAGAATTGTTCATACATCTGGATATGTATGAGGTAGACACGATTATTTAGTTAGTTTCGAATAACATTTACAACTTAAGATACAAGGTTGGGCACCTTTGTCTTCTTAAAGTTATAGATTCTTTTGTTAGCATTTGAGTGGGATCAAATGTGATATGATGAGTCTAAAATCATCGAAGTGTCTTTCGACAAAAGAATCTAGTGCACTGGGTGCATTGAATAGGATCACTGTAGAAAATTTTATTCACAATCATCGGTGGATATAAGTGTTCTACTGAGACAATCGGAGAGTCTATCTCAATCCTGAGATAAATGATGGACTTATGGTTGCATGCGTTATTATTTGAGCTGTCAATGAGTACGATTATATCACATAGTCTATCCTCGATGGTTTGGTAGTATTCACGTGTATATCGATAGAGGACATCATTTATAGAAATGGACATCATGACTACATCTAGAAAATGTCAATAGAATACCATCATATGAATGTTTTGAAGTATTTGGATATTAAATTTTAACGTTGAGTTTTCAATAGTGAATATTGAAACATGGCTTCTGGACAAGTCAAAATATCCAAGTTTGAAAACATGGTCATATGAGTAAATATGGTAACTTGGATAGTAATAGACGGTCTATGAGGTCTTGGCGATTACTAGTAATTTTCATGAGGATACACTTTCTCCATTTAGATTGTTTAGTGTATTAATTAATACGCTCACTCATTCTATCTTTATTTAAGAGTTCAATTTTAGTTCTTTAGTGGAATGAACTAAAATTAATGGATCGGACCTAAGTGAATCATTTGTTGACTATGATTAGGTTGTGTCTATTGGAGCTTAAATTTAGATAGCCCGCCAAGATCCCCAATCCACACGAACTTGAATGGATCACTAGTTATATACTACCGGATCATTTATTTGATCCATCTTAAAGAATTTATTTTGGAATTTATTCCAAAAGTTTTTTAGAGGTGCGATTTTGTGTTCGATCAAGACACGTGGTAACTCGTCAAAATACCTAGGATGGGCAGCCAAGGGTGTGTGACCCCTTGGGCTGCCCTAAGGGATGTTTTTAACATCCCATAAATATATTGATAATATAATTAGCACATTTAATAAAAATAGGGTTGTTGAATTATATTAAATATATTTATTTAGAGGCATGTGGACTTGTTTCTTTTTATAAGAATGAGTTTAATTCACATGTAGACTTTTTGTAGAGGTCCAATGAGATTAATAAAATAGAAAAAACAAAGTGTGGCCCATGCCAATTAGGTTGGGCGGCATTAGCTAATTACTTTGTTTTATTTTATTGATTAATTAAATAGAAATTATTTATTTATTTAATTAAAAATAAAAATACTTTTCTACTAGGAATTGGATTCTTAGTTTCATACTATTGTTGATAGTATGATGATAATCAAAAACCTTATTTGATTAGTGATAGATAATTGAAATTGTTTATCAAATCATATTAGGAAAGATTTTTGATATTTATCAATACTTTAAAGTTGACTATTAAGTCTCTTTTGGATAAGTTTTGAAAAGTCACTAATTCTCAATTATTCTTTAAGAAATTATTGGATAAAAGATTCAAGAGATGAGATAGGATTGAACTCTTAGATTGATAGATTTTTGGGTGAAACACAAATCCTCCAAGAAGGAGAATTCGGCCACCCTATATAATCCACCAAAGGGGAGTTCGGCCAAGATTAACCTTTTGATGCAAGTTTTGAGTTTTTGTGAGCTTTGATAAGCCAAAAAAAAACTTCCCATCTCTAAAAAAAGGTGTGAAAATTGGCCCGAGAGAAAAGAGAGAAAAAACTTCCGTACTCACTGTTTTTCCTACACCCTCAGTGAGAATTGAACCTTAATTGCATTATTTTTAAAGTTTGTCGTTTCTACTCTT
Organism: Xanthoceras sorbifolium; assembly: GCA_003430845.1. Taxonomy (NCBI): domain Eukaryota; kingdom Viridiplantae; phylum Streptophyta; class Magnoliopsida; order Sapindales; family Sapindaceae; genus Xanthoceras; species Xanthoceras sorbifolium. Next base: position 10,152,866 of record CM010620.1, on the reverse strand, counting down.
AAACACTTTCTTGTGCTTGTTAAATTAGATTGATCTCCATAGGCATTGGATGTTAATGAACTGCTTTTATAAAAGGTCTTGCATGCTTGTCTTAAATAATGAATTGAATGGAATTTGGAGATATGATTTAGGCGTTGTTTGTTTAATTCCTAAAAAGCTTAATTTTTCCTACCTTATGATTGTGTGCTCCATACCCTTTTTGCAGCCAAACCCTTTAACCTTTTTTGTTGAATAACTTAGATTTTTCAAATCCAAGCCGAAAAAATGAGCCTTACTTTATAGCTTGGAAACTAAAGAAAAAGAGTGAAGTTTGTGTGGATTGAAAGAGAGATGTGTGTGTGTGTGTGTATATATATACATATATGAAAAGAAAACGCAAAGTATGGAAGGTGGGAGAATGAAAATCAGTTATCTAAAATAAATAATAAAAAAAAATTGATAACTGAATGAAAAAGGTGTTGAAAATGTGCAAATAAAAAGATTGGAAGAAAGATTGAGGGTGAGAAGGATGTAGAAGAAGGAATACAAGTTTAATGAACTTGGAATTTGTGAGAGCGAAGGGTTGATTGAAAATTTTTAGTAACTCAAAATGTTTCCAAGCGATTTCGAATTCTATTTTCCATTCTTTTTGCAGCCATGAACCCCAATGCCCCATTACAACCATGAAGAAGACATTTTTATCTCCTAATGAATCTCAATATTATTGTTTAATACTTGTTGCATTGACTTTTATGTTCGTAAAGTCTAATATTATTCATGAGTTCTGTTTCAGAAATGTATGCATTGTTTCTAATTAATTTTATATACGACATATTTTGTTAATTCTTTGTTCATAATTTACAGTCATATATAATTGAGAGTGTGAAAACCTAGTCTTTGAGTGTTACTGAGTGAAAACTAGTGAGATTAAAGTCGAAGCAAATTCAATCTATGGTGTACGAAATATGGAAAGGTTACTATTAATAACGTTTTCATGTCAGTTTCTTATTTGATACATGATGCATTAACTTGATTGGCAATTCCTTAGGGCTCGTTTGGCAGATGGGACTGGCTTGGACTGGATTAAATCCTGGGATTAGACTGGACTGGACTGGCTTGGACTGGACTGGGACTAAGTCCTTACCTATGTTTGGTAATCATCAGACTAAGAGCTGGACTATTAATGTCCTGCATAATATCTTCTTCTTCTTCGCTTGTTTCCTCCGAGTTACTCCCAATTCGGTCAGCTTGCTTGACTAGCTCAGATAAAGCTACTTCTCTTTCATGGGTCTTTTCTTTTCCCAGTTTCAACCTCTCCATTAACTATGTTGGTGAGATACTGAAGCTGCCCCTATTTCATTTGCAAATAATAAAGAGTCATCATCATCATCCACCATAATCATATAAAAACTAAATTATATATTTAATTGCATCGAAGCCATCCAAGAAAAGGTACCCAAGATTGATATCTGGATGCATAAAAGCGAAATTAAACCAACAGTTGGTTGAGAAGTTTGAAATGGACAGCAAGAAATCAAAGAACTGGGCCAAACTTTTGAAAGCAATTCATTTTTTCTTTTCTTTATTTAATCAATCTGATTTTTCCATTTTTTCTTTTTGGCAGCAAGAAATCAAAGAACTGAGCCAATCTTCGTCTTGTTCCTCTTCTTTTTTCCTCCTTCTCCTCCTCTTCCTCCATCACCACCACCTCCTCATTCTCATCCTCCTCTCAAACTCCGTCTTCGATTTGTTGATTTTCTTGATTCAAAGCAACCGATTCGTTGTTGCACGCATCAAAGACCTTTTGGGGAAGATGTGGTCGCCGGCCGATTTGGACGTCGAAGAAGAAGATGATGAGTCGGCCGATTTGGACAAATGGGAGTATGGATGTGGAGGGGACTATACTAGACCCAAGTTTTGAGCGGGTCAAGATAATGAGGTTTTAGGCAATTTTTTTGTAGGCTTGGGACAATTAGTCCCACTTTTTTTTAGTCCAAAGAAGCACCAAACATGGGACTAAAATTTAGTCCAGTTCAATCCAGTCCAGTCCCATATACCAAACGAGCCCTTATTCTTAACTTAGTGTTCTAACATGTTTTCACATTTATGTATATATTTGGATAGTTCATTTAGTGTGTTTGTGGGTATCGTAGCTAGTAAACCCTCACGAGATTGTAACTCATCCATTATGGCCACCTAGAGGTTTAAAGGCTTGTGGCACATACTAAGTGTCATCGTTCATCCTACGAAAATAGATATCGAGTAGTTAGTTGTTTGATTTTTTTTTTTTTTTTTTGCCGATTTGCTTGAGTACAAGCAAAAGATAAGTTTGGGTGTATTTGATCAGATCGATTATATTATATTTTAAGCCCCTTTTACCTCGTCTTTTGGTCTTGTTTTCATGTGAATTTGGCTGGTTTGATGTGTGTTTTGAGCTTATACAGTTTTTATGTGATGATTAAGGAAGATTTGTCAAGGATGGAAGATTGGAGCTTTAAAAGTCAAGTTTTGGACCAGTGAGCATCGCAACCTAGGCTTTGTGAACTAGGGTTGCCATATGGATTCACGAAGTAAAGGTGATTTTTGGCCAGAGAGTGTCGCGATCTAGGTGTCGCGACCGAGGGTCGCAAGAAGAGAATTGCAAAGGAAGTTCCAAGTTTTACCAGTGAGTGCCGCGACCTGGGTTTCGCGACAGCAAACCTGATGCCCTAAGAGTTGCGAACTATAAAAGGAAAAGAAAGAGGAAAAGGAAAGGTTTGTTCTTTCTGCATAAAAACACATTCATACTCTTCCATCATAGTTTCTTAGGTGCTTTCGATCAAAGACACTAGTTACATACATCAATAGTCATCATCTTCATCAATGATTCATCGGAGAAGACTAAGTATCGAAGAAGAACGACTTGTAGCTGGACCAAAGCTGGATTTCTTCCCTATTTGTACTTTTAGAATGGGTTTTATCTATTCTTTATCTTTCTTCTTTGTTTTAATTGCGGATATGATGAACTAATTTCATAGTTAGGGGGTTAATGGACCAAGATTGACATTTTAGGGTTTGTAATTGACTATTACTTTTTGATTTTATTTTACGAGCATTATTGCTAGTTAATTTATTCTATTAATGTGTAGTTTTTGTTGGTTGTACTATGAAAGTTTGATGCATGAATGTTGAATTACCATTAATAAGGAAATTATAGCTTACTTTGAGAAATCATTAGGTTATAATTATGTTTATTAAATTTCTAGAATAATGATGAGTTTCATTAAGGCATTAGAATGCTTAATTAATCTAGGTATTAAATTTAACAAGGGGTTTCTAATTATTTTCATTGTAGAACCAATATGTGAATTTAATTGGAACTACAACATCAATACATGACCAATATAACTTGATGTGCCACTGCTAGGATTAATTACTTCTTTGAAATGTTGTGCATAACATATTCAATTGTAATGCCCGTGCTCATGATTGGGACCATTTGACCACCTAACACCTTCTCACCCTTGGTCAATTTCATCGTAGATAATTGCTTTAGTTAAAATTTTCTTTTCATAATTCAAACTCAAATTTCTGATTTTAATTATGCTTTTGTTAACATCTTTGGCTTTAGTATTAGTTAACCACCACTTCCTTATGGATTTGACCCCGTACTCAAGGGATTTTATTACTTCGACACATTCTGCACTTGAGATTTATCTCACGCGCTGTGAGCGTGTTATTCATATCCCAAGATCAAGAGCAAAAGGTTTGCAAGTTGCAAAGGTCCATATATAGACTTAAGTAAACATCTAGATCTTGGAATATTAGGTTTGATACTGCTATCAAAACCTATGGCTTTGAGCAAAATGTTGATGAGCCTTGTGTATACAAGCACATCGTTGACAATAAAGTAATATTCTTGGTCCTTTACATAGATGACATCCTACTCATTGGGAATGATGCAAGAATGTTATCAGAAGTAAAAGGGTTGGCTTGCTAACCAATTCCAAAAGAAAGATTTGACACAGGCAAATTATGTTCTGGGGATCCAATTAAAAAGAGATCATAAGAACAAACTGTTAGTATTATCTCAGGCATTGTATATCGACAAGGTACTTGTACGATTTTCGATGGAGAACTCCAAGAAAGGTAATTTACCTTCTAGGCATGGAGTTTACTTGTCTAAGGAACAATTTCCTAAGACACCTTAAGAAATTGAGGAAATGAGACGTATTCTCTATGTGTCAACAGTAGGTAGTCTCACGTATGTTATGCTATGCACAAGACCTGATATCTGCTTCGCAGTGTGAGTAGCAGGCAGATATCAGTCTAGTCCAGGATTGGATCATTGGGTTGCTGTAAAGAATATTCTCAAGTATCTTAGGAGAACAAGAAACTATATATTGGTTTATTCCGGACAGGATGTGATCCCGTTAGGATATACAGATTCTGACTTTCAGTCAGACAAGAATTCTAGGTAGTCCACATCCAGGTTAGTATTCATTTTTGGTGGTGGAGTTATAGTATGGAGAAGTATCAAGCAATCTTACATTGCTGATTCCACCATAGAAGCAGAGTATGTAGCAGCTTGTAAAATTGCTGAGGAGGCTGCATTGGTCCGTAAATTATTAAATAATCTGGAAGTGGTTCCAAATATGGATAAGCCCATGACACTTTATTGTGATAATAGTGCAATGTGGCTAATTCTAAAGAACCGAGAAGCCACAAAAGAGGGAAACATATAGAGAGGAAATAATATCTCATCAGAGAGATAGTATAGAGAGGAGATGTGACTGAAAAATGTGGATTTGTATACTATAACAACCTAAAGGGGGGTAAATAGGTTTATCAATAAATATTTGTAGAATTAAAAATAGTATACCATTCAAAACATTACATGAAGATTTTTAGCGTGGAAAATCTCAACAAGTCAAAAACCACGAGACCAACTCGTAGGCCACTTAACACATCAACACAAATTTTACTAGTTGGTATATCATTTACAACTCACATTAATTGACCCCTCAATCACATGACTTTTGCTATAACCCAATACTACCTATCCGCAAGCCTTTTACTAGCAAACCCTATTGATGCTGCCCAGAGACTCCTCGCGCTCAAGGTCTTGGAAGCTTTCGTAAGGTCAAAGCAACAATAACCCCCATCATTATAAGATCAAATCTGTGTGCTCAATAAAACATGAACAATCAAATAACATGCATGATCACGGACGTGTTATGAATAGGCTATGCAATTATGCTCAATGCTAAGATAATAGCCTATATAAAATAACTTTCTCTTCTCTCACAATAACATGAAAACAACGAAGCATCAAAACAACACAGACATGTGAGAGGAATAAAATAATTCAATGAAACAACATAGAGAGCAAATAATAAAGTTTAGTAAAAGAGACTTACTTGGCTTAAGCTTAATGAGACTCAAAACTAAAGCTCACTATTTATAGAGAACATTAAAAGCCCTAATTCTAATTGTATTAGGAAACAAACTCAATTAAGGCTTTCTAATTCAACAAGGAATGTAATTGATACTTTCCTATAATAAAAAGATATATTTCCTATTAACTAGAAGACTAATTAAATAGGAGATCTCTTGCTTCCATACTCAATAAACTAATTCTTGATGGACAAGGAATCATTAAACACATGTAGGAAGACTTTAGGGGGCTCAAAACACTTAGGGTAACATTGTAGCACCTTTAGGGTTCGGCCAAGACAGCTCCCGCACACCTGAGGCGTGTGGCCATACTCAAGGCGTGAGGCTGCTGCCTAGGATGCACGCCAAAGGCGTGTGGCCACGGTTGGGGCATAGCCTTGCTGCCCCGTTTTGCCCGTTCAACTGTTTTCAACTGCACCTGACTCCTATTTGAGCCAAGCGAACTCTAACCAAATGACATCGGATTTTTTCATTCCTTATACCGTTGGAAAGATACGAATATCTAGTTTCATTCCCAAAAAACCAATGGCCAATTGGATTCTAGATAGAAAGTTACTCCTATTGAAGCATCCAAAGGTCAGATTTTCGGGAATACAAAAACATGGAATTAAATTCCGAAACTAGACAAAACAAAAATAATAAGACTCAAACACTTATAAAACATTTAAACCAACATGTTAGCACTCAAATGCAGATGCATAAACATGTTAAAAGTATGTGTGTGAATCTTATCTGATCTCAAGAGTAAAGAGTATCGTTTCTTCGAAACTTACTTTTAAGCACGATCTTGAGTCTTCTCATAAGCTTTTTGTCTTCGCATGATTTCTTCGAATATTCATTATGCTCGAATCATACTCTAACAAAGCTAACTAAGAATTACATAAAAATGTGTTTTGCTCACGGAATCACAGCCAACAAAATATTGACCTTACAATCTCCCTCTTTGGCTATTCCGTGACAAAACACTATATACTCACCAACAATCAAATTATTGTTTTTACATTCGCTCATAAAACTCAAATTGCATAGAGAGACCTAATCTAACATTCTTCAATGTCTTCAGAAGTCTTCACTTTGTGCCTGAATCAAAAAAGAAAAACTATGTTCTTCCTAGGAATATTAGTGAGCGAAACGATAATAATATCAATTTGAAATAACTCAGTTATTAATATCAATTACCACAATAATCAATCTGTCGATTCTAAAGATAATAGGCAAAAGCAACAATCAAGCACATCAAGTCAAATATGATTATATATCTTCCCCTCAATAAGATCTCCCCCTAAGTATGCTAACGGTTATAATAGCAACGTAATCATAGGGATTAGAAGAAATAATTCGAACAAATTAATATCCAAATTACTCTCCATTTTTGTCATGGGATAGACAAAGACCAATAAACACTCAAGTATTTTAATCGACAACCGAATTTAAAGATACTTGCACAAACAAACATGAGAGGGAATACAAAAACAAAACAATAAAATAGATCCATACAACCTTGAATGAGAATTAATTTACTCCTATTTGAAACAAACCAGAGATAATTGATAATATTAAGATCAAATACAAGGTTATATATTACATGCCAAATAGATAAGTTCACAAATATTAAAACAAAGTTCATGAAATAGAAATAAAAGTACATAAGCATGTAAATGCATTCTTAACAAGAATTTGGATCACTACTCATCTCCTCCAATGTTATCACCATCAATGTTGCCCTCACATCCATCAGAGGAGGAAAACACGCCACCAGTTCATCCATGGGAGGTAGATCCACTAATATACATTCTATGCTTCGCAACCTTTCATCATGTGCATCGAGTCTCGTCAAGATGGCTTCATTCCCATCCTTGAATATACCCGTTAGTTGCGTCGCCCAAGGAGGTATCTCACTCTTAACTTGAGTGGCTTTAGAAGTTTGTGGAGCGTTCCTATTTATATCTTCCTTGGAGAGATAGTGGAACTTAAAGAAATATTTGTCAAACATTTGACTATTCTCCACAACTATATTGGATCTTCTCAACTTAACACCTGCTTCTAAACATAGTTTAGTAATCAAACTCGGGAATTTCAACTTGCACTTGCTCATATTAGCACATTTACCAATAAGTCCAAAGATATAGGTTCCAACATTAAAGGGCTTTCTTGTCCCAATAACATAAAGTAATTTTCCGATGGCGAAATTAATTTTGGAAATCTTGGATACCGGGTGAATATTTGAACACACAAATTTGTTCAAAAAGCGGTAGAATGGGGTACATTTAGCATGAGGAATAAAATTAGAGCCTTTACCCCAATTATATAAACCCCTAGTCAAAGTGAGTGCAATATCTTGCTTAGTGACTTGGATAGATTCTAGACAACAATCTCCATGAGATAAACCATAGAGTGAGTTGATTAATTCATCACTCACTAAAACTCTTGTCCTTCTAACTAGCACTCCTAGGTTTTCTCCAAAATCTTAATATCCAAGTTTTGCATAAAACTCTCTCATTACGTTTTCACAAATATCAAGGGATTTCTCAACAAACTTCTCACAACCTCTCTCTAGCATGAGATTATAAACATCATTATTGATTCTAACACTTCTAAAACCAACTCCTTTTTCAAAAATCAAAGATCTAGAGAGGTTATGTTCATACCTTTCCTTACATTCTTGGTTGATGAACTTTGGATGTTGGGTAGATTCACCTCTAGTAGCTTTCTTTCCCTTAGAATCTACTTGTTTTCCCTTGCTAGACATCTTCAAAGCTAAATCAAACACTAGTGGTAGCCTTTTGTAGATGTAGAAGCAAGACCTAATATCAATCTCACACAAACAATCAAACAATCAAAGAGATTAAAAGATTAAATGTGAAGAGGGAGAGTGATTTTCAAGAGAGAATGGTGGCTCTTGAAAGTGTGGCTCGTAGAAAAGTATGGAAAGTAAAAGCAAACTAGGGTTGGGTTTCCTTTAAATAAAAAAAAGTGCATATGGGAGAATAAAAACAAAAGGTATGAGAGAAATACCACTTTTGCCCTTAATGAGAAGCCAAAAACCCAAGCACTACTAGGTGTGCATGCCATGGGTGCCCCGCCATGCCTTAGGCGTGAGCTTGCTGCCCAGGCGTGCATGCCTGTGGCGCCAGGCCACGCCTCTAGCGTGGGCTTGCTACCCGCAGCTCCCCTTTTCTCCAGTTTTCGCACTTCTTCACGTCTTTGACTCCTCGTTCATCCTCGATGCTTCACCAAAGAGTTTTCCACCTAAAACTTCATCAAATACAACCAAGAAGCATCTCTAAACAATATCATATAAGTCACGATGAAAGTCAATCATCAAAAGACCACAATTGAAAAATTCTTTCAAAAATCCCAATTACATTCCTCTGAAATTCAACTTGCTCAATAATGCTCTTAAAAAAAAAGTTTCTTTAAAACTTCAAAAAGGATGTGAACATGTTAAGAACAAAAATGTGCGCTTCTTAAAAGCATATGAATTGAAAAACTTCAATTATTCGCACAAAAATGAGCTTCTCTAAAGCTTCAAAAAATGATTTTTCATTAAAACCGATTTTATGAGTAACTCAAGTTTTTTCTTATCATTCATACCATATTCAAGTCAAGATACATCATCCATTTTTCACGAGAGCATATGTTGTCTTAGGATTGCACTAAATTCACTAAACATTTGCCAAAAGTGTGTGTGTGTGTCACATTGTATAAACGATATATATATCTAATGTTTGCTTATCAATCAAGAACAACACTACAATGCAATTTTGCTAGAAGCTTTCTACAAGAATTCAAACTGACCATCATCCTAGATGTTGTTTAAATGAAAATAGACTCATACAAGCAATAATGTGTGCAATTGTACTTCTTAAAAAGCATATTTTTCAAATTTCACTTCTCACCACTTCTCCATGTGTTTTAGCATTATGCACAACATGTTTTTCTTTTTATTGCTCTTTTTCTCTACACCTTATTCTCCTTTCATTGTGCATGTTTTCTGTTTTTCATACTCTTTTTCGTTATGTAACTCTCAAGACAGCTTTCACTCAAGCTTACAAGTGTAGCCATTTCCTGCATTGGGTGGCTTCACAACTCGTACGTGTAGCCCCTTTTCAAGAGAGATGTTCAAGAGATCTATGGGTGCAAAAATGACATGGATACTGACCATTGGTCATTCATTGTATATTGGCTTCAGGCATTATCATATTTTCATGTTATTCAAGAAATCAATCCAAACATTTGACATACATATATAAAAAATATAATATAACACACATTTATTTTAGCAAATCGTTTGTGAATCACATGCAATCAAAAAGAACGTATTTACTCGCTACTCTTTGACAATGTATCTCAACAAGTATGGTATACACGTTAGCACTAGACTCGAGTTCTCAATTTATGAAAGAAAATTATTCAAGTTCGGTCTCATCCATGGACTCATCCAATTTATTGAAATCGTCCATAGATGAATCAAACGATGCATCACAATCATACAGATTTTCTGTTTGAGCATTATCGACCAAATCAAGTTTCATAGCAACACTTACCTTGGCCTTTTTTAATTTTCTTCCATTTGCATCATGTAACTGTGTCTTGGTTATCTTTTTAACCTTTAAGCATGCAAGTTGCTCAGTCTCTTCAGCATCTGCTCTATGGATTTTCAAGAAATATCTCTCGAGAGCATTCAAATACATATTAGGCACATCAAGGTCAAGATAAAAGCAGTTATTTGACGCCTTTGACCCTTCAACAAGTATATCATCATGTTTATCAAAGATTTGACATTTATTACCTCTAAACACGACAAAACCTACTTGTTCACAAAGATGGGTCACACTCAAAAGATTTCCTCTCAATCCTTCTACAAGGACTGCATCATCAATCACACCTAAGTCAGGTACATTAATTTTACCTTTGCCAATTATTTTCATTTTCTCCCCATTGGCAGTCATGGTATAACCTTCATCCTTAAGTGTGATCTCAACAAAGAAATCTTTGTTAAGTCATGGTCCTAGAACATCCACTATCTAGATACCATGCAAGGGGGCTTATAAACCAAGACATGAAACGCATCATATTACAACTATAAGTTGCTTTACGACCGCCTCTTCTATTTGCACTAGTAAAAGACCTATTGCTTCTTTTCATTAAGCTGATGTATGTATCACATTTAGGTCTAATATGTCCAGCAACATTACAGTAATGACAAACAGGAATAAAATTAGGAGACTTACCTTTGGCTCCTTGTGGCTTTTCGGACGGCTTGGGCTTTTGATCATCTTGTTTAGAAGATTTAGCCTTGACAAAAACTGTCTTGCTTGTGGAGGCCTTAGATTCACTAGTGAACCCAATACCATGCTTATTGTTAAACACATTCCCAAACTTGATCATGTCATCGATCATCTTTGCACCTAGAGTCAGCCCCTTGATAGACTCTTTCACTGAAGCCAACTTTTTCACAACTTCTTCCTCACGAGAACGTGCAATCAACAAGGCTTTATCTTTGCTATCAACTTCCTCTTTTAAGGCTTTAATCCTTTTATTGCATTTTTCCACCTCCATTTGCAATTTTAGGGATCGTTCCATAGCTTCCTTATGATGTAGGTTGAAAAGTTGTTCAAATGCCTTTTCTAGGCTATGCACATCATTATCAGCATCGGCTTTTGATGGAGTTCCATCACCTGTAGATAAAGAAGATGTGAAAGCAACTATGTTGCATGTGTGCTTACCAGCATCCGAAGGCTCATCATTGTCTTCATCATCGCTATCACTCCAAGTGGTGTTCAGCGCTTTCCCCTCCTTTGGGTTGTTTTTAACGTTTGTGCATTCTGATCCTACATGTCCAAAACCTTGACATTCATAGCATTGAACACCCTTGCTCTTGCCCTTGTCGCTATCGAACTTTCTAGGCAAGTACTCCCTCTTGGCGTTGGCACCTTTGAAACTACCATCGTTTCGTCTACCATTGAAAAACTTCTTGAGTTTTCTTGCAAGGTATGCCAAGTCTTCTCCATCAGCATCTTCTGACTCATGGGATGTAGATTTTAGTGCAATCCCTTTTTGCTTTTTGCTCTGTTTGAGATTTAACTCAAAAGTTTGTAGGGATCCCACCAATTCATCTACTCTCATGCTATCTACGTATTTGTTTTCTTCAATAGCAGTGACCTTGGCTTGAAACCTGTCCGGCAAAGAGCGTAAGATTTTTATGATAATATTAGTCAGAATAATGCTTACCAAGTATAAAACTCGATTTTTTGATGTCTATGAGTTTTGTTTGGAAATCAAGGAAGGTCTCTTCTTCCTCCATATGCAAGGCTTCGAATCTTGATGTCAGCATTTGAATCTTCGATTTCTTTACTGCTAAGGTTCCTTTGTGCGTGGTTTGGAGAATTTCCCACGCATCCTTGCTAGTTTCGCAATTCTAGATATGCATATATTGATATTGATCAACACTATTGAAAATACAATTATGACCTTTGGAGTTTCATGTCGCATTGGAGAGATCGGTTGGAGACCATTGAACTCTCAGCTTCATGGAAATGACTCATTCGGTGTCGGTCACGGTAAGAGGGGAATAACCATTTTCGACATACATCCAAACGCGCTTATCATTGGCTTTAAGATAAGCCCTCATGCGAGCCTTCCAGAATGCGTAATTCGATCCATCTAAAAGTGGTGGTCAGGTACTTGATGCTCCTTCTCTAATCATTTCTGCCATAGAATAAACAAAGAAAACAAATCAAACAAGATATTGAGCCTTGGATCCTAGCCTATGTATATCTAGACTCTTGCTCTGATACCAATTGAAAAACGTGGATTTGTATACTATAGCAACCTATAAGGGGACTGAATAGGTTTATCAATAAATATTTGTGGAATTAAAAACAGTATACCATTCAACACATTACACAGAGATTTTTAGCGCGGAAAACCTCAACAGGTCAAAAACCACGGGACCAACTCGTGGGTCACTTAACACATCAACACAAATTTCACTAGTTGGTATATCGTTTACAACTCACATTGATTGACCCCTCAATCACACGACTCTTGCTATAACCCAATACTACCTACCCGCAAGCCTTTTACTAGCACACCCTGTTGATGCTGCCTAGAGACTCCTCACGCTCAAGGTCTTAGAAGCTTTCGTAAGGTCAAAGCAACAATAACCCCCACTATTATGAGATCTGATCTATGTGCTCAATAAAACATGAACAATCAAATAACATGCATGATCACGAACATGTTATGAATAGGCTATGCAATTACGCTCAATGCTAAGATAATAGCCTATATAAAATAACTCTCTTCTCTCACAATAATATGAAAACAACGAAGCATCAAAACAGCACAGACATGTGAGAGGAATAAAATAATTCAATGATGAAACATAGAGAGCAAATAGCGAAGCTTAGTAAAAGAGACTTACTTGGCTTAAGCTTAATGAGACTCAAAACTAAAGCTTACTATTTATAGAGAACATTAGAAGCCCTAATTCTAATTGTAGTAGGAAATAAACTCAATTAAGGCTTTCTAATTCAACAAGGAATGTAATTGATACTTTCCTATAATAAAGAGATATATTTCCTATTAACTAGAAGACTAATTAAATAGGAGATCTCTTGCTTCCAAACTCAATAAACTAATCCTTGATGGACAAGCAATCATTAAACACATGTAGGAAGACTTTAGGGGGCTCAAAACACTTAGGGTAACATTGTAGCACCTTTAGGGTTCGGTCAAGACAGCGCCTGCACACCTGAGGCATGTGGCCATGCTCAAGGCATGAGGATGTTGCCTAGGATGCATACCAAAGGCGTGTGGCCCCGGCTGGGGCGTAGACTTGCTGCCCCGTTTTGCCCGTTCAGCTGTTTTCAGCTGCACTTGACTCCTCTTTGAGCCAAACGAACACTAACTACACAGCATCAGAGTTTTTTGTTCTTTATACCGTTGGAAAGATATGGATGTCTAATTTCATTCCCAAAAACCCAAAGACCAATTGGATGTCTAGATAGAAAGTTACACCCATCGAAGCATCCAAAGGTCAGATTTTCTGAAATACAAAAATATGGAATTAAATTCCGAAACTAGACAAAACAAAAATAATAAGACTCAAACACTTATAAAATATTTAAACCAACATGTTAGCACTCAAATGCAGATGCATGAACATGTTAAAAGTGTGTGTGTGAATCTTATCTGATCTCAAGAGTAAATAGTATCGTTTCTTCGAAACTTACTTTTAAGCACGATCTTGAGCCTTCTCAGAAGCTTTTTGTCTTCACATGATTTCTTCGAATCTTCATTATGCTCGAATCATACTCTAACAAAGCTAACTAAGAATTACATAAAAAAGTTTTTTGCTCACGGAATCACAACCAACAAAATGATGACCTTACAATGACCATGACGAAGATCGCATCGCAGGATAACGTGGCTGATCATTTTACGAACACCTTAATGACTAAAGTGTTTGAAGTTCACTAGAGGGTATAGGTTTACAAGATATGTCCTATATGCTTTAGTGCAAGTGGGAGATGGTTTATGTCCAAAAACTTGTAAAATATAAATGTATTTAAACATCAATAAAAGTTAGTTGTTATTCATTCAAATAAAAAAGTGTCTTTATTCAAGTATATACATTTATATAATGTGCGCATCTAAGATTGAAAAATGTAATCTCAATCTGAGTATATGAGAGTCATATACAAGAGGATCCATTTTGAGACTTGCAATCTAAAAAGTCTGTAGAGAGCAAACAAAATTGGGTACTTCGTTTGTGGTTGATCTACTGATGTGGTCCATACTGTAATGTATGGTGGTTTTATCGTAGACCACTCGTGTAGATGACATGAGAATGGAGGCACATTATATGATGAGATCATATAGGACTGGGCCATGATTTATATGAATCTCTCATCAAGATCTGTAAGTAGATGAGATTCATATATATTGATAAATGATGACTATTTATAGGTGATATTAATCATGAGTGTCTTATCAACTCTTTTAGCATCTTCTCAATACAATGTGCTCTTTCTTCCCCTACCTAGCTACTGACGTGGCAATTAATATCACCGAGAACACCTTATATCACCTACAAATTAACAGTTCTTTTATAAATACATCCAACATTCTACAATAGAACTCCAAGAGTATTAATTCAAGAAGAATATGTTTGGTGTAACCATGGGTGGAACTAGAAACTTTTATTTGGGGACTAAGGGGTCGAAAGAAACTTTATATAAAATTTGTAATAAATATATAATTATTTTTTAGAAAACAATTAATTTATATTTTTGGGAAAGTTAACATCCTGACATGGTCTTGTCGGCTAGTAATTTTTCCTCTTGAATACAGCAAAATGCACGTATAGCCCTAGTTACAATCTTGCGACGTGGCAAGATCAATAGGGGATGCATGCATGATGCTTCACGTCTGCGTGGAAGTTTTTTAAAGTGATGTATGGGAGGGCCCAGCTGATTGCAAAACAGAAATCAATGGAGCCCAGGCGTGGGAGAATCAAAATTCTATTACCATTTGGGTTCCAAGCCTGCAGAATAACTTCAACACGTTTATAATTGTTGGTACAACCACCCGAAGACCCAATACCAGAGTGCCATGTGGCGTTCTGATCAAAGTCAGTACCAAAGTCAACATGATAGAAGTCAACATGTTGATCGTCAACCACTAACCAACATCTCGGTGGAGAAAGTTAGATAAGCCTCATAGGTGAACAGTGACGACGTCTAATCAAACATCTTTTCTGTCAGAAAAAATTCAAGTGTCACATGCCAGAGATGACAGCACAACATGAGCTTCTGTATAAAACCAAGTCAAGCGGCAAAAATCAGGTAAGCTTTTATGATTCTAAGATGAGTTATTTTCTTTGTGTTCTGAGTGTGAGCAGATCGGTATTAACTTGACTGTATGAGGGTTATTGACGACACCACGTCGGTACCCCTTCTAACTTTATTATTTAATTGCATATCAAAGACAATCTCCACTGAAGATCGACCCACTAAGAGCAGCACAGCCTGAGGTTCAATATTTGGCACTAGAAGGAGGGAGTGAGAGAGAGTCTTACCCTCCGCGTAACTAGAACGGATTAGAACTCAGGGAATCAAGGCTTTCCACATGCCAATACAGATTATAGTCCAAATCAGCATCCGCCTGGACTCCCACCTAATCCACCCTCTGCTATGAATAACAACAATTGAAGGGAAGAAATTTTTTTATTTATCTTATAAACGTTGCAGAATGGGTTTCAAAAATTTTCTATTGTTTAAAAATAGTTTTCAATCAGGAACGAATTCTTGTATACATGCGAATATGAATGTGTGACTATAATTAACTTTTGTTGCGATCTGACTCTCTGAATTCCTGATTCACCACCAAGCCTTCCGAGCTATGACCCACAGTCTGATAACGCGTGTGTGGGCACGTCACGGATGAAGAGATGGAGGAAGCAGAAAAGCGGAGAAGACTTCTTCTTCCCTTGGTTGGCCGCACCCTGCAAGACAGGAAGAGTCACAAACAAAACTTTTTTCTTTTCTCTCTTTTTGTGGTGGACGAATCTCTTTTTTCTTTTCTTATTTGCATTAGTTCAATTTCCCTAGTAACATATACTATATATATATATATATATATATATATGTATATATACTAGGGCTCTAGGGTATTAACTTGACCAAGTCGAAATAGGATTATAAATAATTTTTGGTCTCCCCAGAGTTTGAACTTGTGACTAGTATGACTGTTAAATAATCACATTATTCAATTTTTTTTGTCCTTGTCATGGTTTGAACCTGCAACCTCCTATTTAATAATTAAAATAAGTAATAATTTTTATTTAATTATTAAATTATTAATTAAATAATCACATTATTTAATTAATTCTCTTTAATTAAATTGTGTCACTTTTGTAACACTATAAATTGGACCATCCAATTAATTTACCGTGACCCTCGTTACCAACAACCATAAGGGCTAGTAAGGGGACCTAATGGGCTCACAGTTTTGAGCTCCAATAATACTTAGTAATATTAATTAAACTCTCTAATTAATATTGCATGATTATGAACCTCAGAGTTATTCTACTAAAAACCCGAGGCTGCACTCTCAAAACTGTAGACGTGTTTATACAATCTGAAGTCTCAGTGTCCATTGATATAGCTATTTGCATTTAGTGTGATTCTCTAAAAGTAGTTCATAGCTAGAGCTGGATCATAATATCCGTTATACCCCTCTAGTTATATCATTTCCTTTAAGCACCATTGATTCTATAATGAACAATTAAATCCTGCCTTCTTCACGAGAGAAGAAAAGGACTCATAATTGTCCAAGCCCTGAATCAAACTTTAAGAGAACTACTCATCTACTTCAATCAAGAAGGAGTGGATTCCACTATTGTGTTCATACCTTCCCAATTACAAGCCAAATCGTAACCCCAAGATACGGAAGTATTGGTCGAGAATACGCCATCAACCTCACTCGCGGTAAATCAAAAGCCACGATCTAACCTGAAGCAGTCCATAAGATACTCAGAATTAAGATCACCTATAAATAGCCATCGTTTGTCGATATATACTAATCTCATCTACTAATGGATCTTGGTGAGAGATTCATATAAATCGTGGCCCAGTCCTATATGATCTCATCATATAAGTTGCCTTTATTCTCATGCCAACTATATGGGCGGTCTAGAATAAGACCATTGAACGTTACAGAATGGACCGCAGCAGTAGATCAACCACAAATAAAGTACCCAGCTTTATTTACTCTCTACGGACTCTTTAGATTGCATGTCTCAAAATGAATCCTATTGTATATAACTTTCATATACTCATTTTGAGAGTACATATTGCAATCTCGGATATTATTTGCACAATATATAAATGCATGAACATATGTAAAAACACTTTCATATTAATATTATGTCTAATAATATTTACAATTACAAGCTTTAGGGCATAAATCCCAACAATCTCCCATTTGCACTAAAGCATATGAGACATGTCTCGTAATCCTAGACCCTCTAGGTGACCTTTAAACACTTTAGCCATTAAGGTCTTTGTAAATGGATCAGCCAAGTTATCTTTCGACACGATCTTTGTCACGGTCACCTCTCCTCTCTGCACTATCTCTTTGATGAGATGATATTTCCTCTCTGTATGCTTCCCTCTCTTATGGCTTCTTGGTTCTTTGGAATTAGCCACAGCTCCACTATTATCACAATAAAATGTCATGGGCTTATCCACATTCGGAATAACTTTTAGATCACTCAAGAACTTTCGAAGCCATACAACCTCCTTAGTAGCTTCACAAGCCGTTATATATTCGACTTCTATGGTGGAATCAACAATACAAGATTACTTGACGCTCCTCCATATTATGGCTCCACCACCAAGGGTCAATACTGACCAAGACGTGAATTTCCTAGAATCTTTGTCTTAACTAAAGTCAAAATCCATATATCCTAATGAGATCAAATCCGGTTGGGAATATACTAGCATATAGTTTCTCGTTCTCCAAAGATACTTGAGTTGACAGCAACCCAATGATCTAATCCTGGGTTGGACTGATATATGCTGGCTACTCCTACTGTAAAGCAGATGTTGGGTATCATGCATAGCATAGTATACATAAGACTACCTACTGCCGACCATAAGGAATTAGTCTCATATCCGTCAATTTCTTGAGGTGTCTTAGGAAACTATTCCTTAGCTAGATGAACTCCGTGCCTAGAAGGTAAACTATCTTTCTTGGAGTTTTGCATCAAAAATCGCACAAGTATCTTGTCGATATACAATGCTTGAGATAATGCTAACAGTTTGTTCTTGTGATCCCTTATTAATTGAATCCCTAAAACATAACTTGTCTCTCCCGAATCTTTCATTTGGAATTGGTTAGCAAGCCAACACTTTACTTCTGATAACGTCCCTACGTCATTCCCAATGATTAGGATATCATCTACGTAAAGGACCAGGAATACTACTTTCTTGTTAATAATGTGCTTGTACACACAAGGCTCATCAACATTTTGCTCAAAGCCATAGATCTTGATAGCAATATCAAACCTAGTGTTCCAAGTCTATAATTGGACCTTTGCCACTTGCAAACCTTTGGCTCTTGATCTTGGGATATAAATCCCTCTAGTTGCATTAAGTAGATGCTCTCGTCAAGATTGTCATTCAAGAATGCAGCCTTGACGTTCATTTACTAAATTTTGTATTCGAAATAGGTAGTTATGGATAAAAGTATCCTAATAGACTTAAACATAGCTACTGGAGAGAATGTCTCATCATAATCGATGCCTTCTTTCTACGTATAACCCTTCGCTACTAGCCATGTTTTGAAGGTCCCTACCTTCCCATCTACTCCTCTCTTTCTCTTGTAGATCCACTTACACCGTATGGATTTTATCCCATCTGATAAGTCTACAAGTTCCCAGACTGAGTTGGCGTACATGGACTCCATCTCGAGATTCATGGCTTTAAGCCATTCCTCTTTGTTAGAATCTTCCATTGCATGTCTAAATATCGATGGATCATCCACACTATCATTGAAAACGACTCATTGTGCCTCTCTAATACCTAAATAGCGATCAAGTTGTCTTATAACCCTTCCACTACATCTAGGTGGTAGTGTATCCTGACTAGGAATCATTTGACTGTTAGATGTTTGTGGAACAACAATTTTGTGAACAACTTTTGTTGACTGAGCACTGGTCATAACAGGTTCTAGCTCTTTTAACACAATCTTACTTCGAGGCTTATGAGTTATGATTGCTCATATAGCCTTCTTCAAGAAATGTTGCATTTGTTGATATAAACACTTTGTTGTCGTGAGGACTATAAATGAATCCTCCTCGGGTTTTCATTGGATATCAACAAATAAGCACACCTACGAACGAGGTTCCAGTTTTTCGCTTCTGTTCTTCAGTACATGTACTGGATACCCCAATATGCAAAAATATGGTAAACTAACTTTACGACCATTCCACAACTCTAGAGGATTCTTAGGAACAGATTGAGATGAACTACATTCAATATGTGAACCATCGTTTGTAGTACATATCCCCAAAAGGAATTTGGTAATGATGAGAAAATAAGCATAGCTCTCACCATTTCCATCAGCGTCCTATTTCTCCTCTCCGCAACACCATTTTGCTGTTGTGTTCCTGGAGATGTGAGTTGCGATACTATCCCATGCTCAACTATGTAGTCTTCAAACTTTTGATCAGGATACTCACCCCCACGATCCGATCATAAAGCTTTGATTGGTTTGCCTAATTGGTTTTCAACTTCAGCTCGGAATTCTTTGAATTTTTCAAAGGTTTCTGACTTATGTTGCCTTAAGTAAACATATTCGTATCTAGAGTAGTCATCAATGAATGTGACATAATACTCATAACCACCACTAGCTCTAACACTCATAGGTCCACAGACGTTTGAGTGTATGAGCTCTAGTGGTTGTGTGGCTATAACCCTTTTTCCTGTAAAAGGTTTCTTGGTCATTTTACCTTCTAGACAAGATTCACAAACAAGTAAAGTGCCGATCTCTAACTGACTTAAAGATCCGCATTTTACAAGTCTATTTATCCTGTCAAGGTTTATATGTTCGAGTCTTAGATGCCACAGATACGTTTCATTATCTGGAGAAACTTTCTATCATTTTGTTTTAGGTTTTTCAACTTTAAACAATTCAATATTTAGCAGTGATGTATGAATTAGCAATCATAAAACATACAAGTTATTTTCATTTATTCCAAAACAAACACTCATTTCATTTCTTGAAATGATAACTGATTTATCATTAAAAGAAATCTTATGAAACGTTTTCAAGTAATCTGGATACAGAAATCAAATTCCTTGTAAATTCTGGAATGTAATAAATATTATCTAATGAAAGAAAACAATTATAAAAATGTAGTCTAACTACTCCTACTCCAATGTGCATAGTGAATGACCCTTCTTCCAGCTCTTGCCAATTTTCAGTCCGATGTAAATATGAACAAACATGGTTAGTGGCTCCTAAATCCACTATCCAGGTTGAAGAATCATCTTTTACTAAACAAGATTCAATGATAAGTAATCTAGTTTACTTTTCACTTTCTTCTTATTAGAGAGCTCCTCGGGGTACGGTAAACAGTTCCTCTTCCAATGACCAGCCTCTTTGCAATGGAAACATTTTCCCTTTGCTTTGTCCGTCGTGATGCTCTTTATCTTGGGCTTAGCCTTTACTTTACTAGTAGACCTCTTCCTCTTCTTAAAACCAGAAGAAGATGGCTCAACAACATTCGCTTCGCCGGTCTTACTTTTATTAGCTCATCATGCGTTGGTTACGGGCTCTGGAAGACATTCCTCCGTGAGTACAAATTTAAGGTCTTTACAGACCATAATGGCGTCCACGTTGTGTTTCCATTTAGTATAATTATTCCCGGTTAACTTTTCATTTGTGAGGATTGAAACTAAAGCAGAAGACATTGCTGATATTAAAAATAAATAAATTAATTAAAATCATTCATTTCATACATTCATATCACATGCTATATGCTCAGTGTAAAATTAAACATGATGCGTGAACATGTTTTAATGAACTAAAAACTCCTAAAAATAGTTACTATGCCGCAATAATCCAATATACCACAAGTAAGTGTCTAGGTAGGCTAGGTCAAATCCTTACATGTTAGATCGAGATATTCTCCATCGAATGATACATCAAAATAACTCTTTATTCTTATATCATTCAACCATCACTTTAATTTAGTCAGGACATCTAATTAACAACTTAATTATGTCCTTTATAAGTGTAACCTATCGTTTCAAAATCCACAAACTTAACTTGAGAGTTGCTTAGGTAGGCTAGGTCAATTCCAAAATACATTCTGAAAACCTATCCGTTAGAAAGTCAACCTTGGTATTAACTCATGGTCACCTTCCGTAGGGAGGACGAAAGTAAAGCTGTCACGAGGCGCCACTTGAATCTCACAGTGTTGAACTAACAATAGAGACTACGAGATATAATGTCATATATCCCTCTTCCACTCATTATTTGTAGTTTAGAGTTTTCTAATAACTTAGAGTTTCTAAAACTCTATGTTTCTAGTTTTTACTTAGATTCTACTGCTAATTAAAATCTAAGTAGACATAATAAATTATTTGATCTTTAACACTTAAAAATATAATTTATTATTCAATTTCTAATTTACGTAAACTATTTAAATAAACTATAAATAATATGTGAAATTACCAAGTTTTAACTGTTAAAACTAAATCACATTATTTGGTCCAATTATTATTTAGGCCTTAATCATATTAATCCTAATTAATGGATAGACCTAACTAATCCAATTAAACAATTTAATTATTAGATTAGTTCAATAATGAGAATTACCAAGTTTTTACTCCTAAAAACTAATCTCATTATTTGGTTCGATTTTAATTAAGATTTTAATCACATTAATCTTAATTAATAGTGAACCTAACTAATCTATTTAATTAAACACTTTTTTTTTTAAATACCACTTGCGATGCTGGCAACTCGAACCTCAGTGATTTCCAGGCTAAATGAGCGCCTTTGCCACCAAGCCACATTGGGCGATTGTATTTAATTAAACACTTTAATTCAAGGATTAGTTAATTAATGAGAATTACTAAGTTTTTACTCCTAAAAACTAATCTCATTATTTTGGTCCAATTGTAATTTAGTGTTAATCATATTAATCCTAATTAATTAATGGACCTAACTAATCTAATTAATTAAACACTTTAATTAAAGGATTAGTTAATTAATGAGAATTACCAAGTTTTTACTCTTAAAAACTGATCTCATTATTTGATTGTCATTTATGAAGATGTTTATTATTTTAATCACATTAAAAATTTAAACAAATAATCATGGCAACTATGTATGACATATTAGAATGCAAGTGTAGACACACCTAATCTAGATGGCATGTATATGTATGATCATGCTTTAAACTACCACAAATCATCACATGAAATAAAATTAAAGTATACATGAATGACCGAATGACATGGGTTATTTAACTTAAGAAAATCTAATTACAATAATAATCCAAGGCATTCCTTGGTCTTCAAGTAATCTTCGTCTTCAAGTCCAACTCCTTATTGTATTGGGTTTCCTATCAAGTCAAACTTGATTTAATTTAAGTGAACCATCTCTTGGGTTGAACTCTAAAAGCCCATCACTTAAATTCCAGCAACTTATTGCTAACCAAGAAGCCCATTGGACTATCCTTCTACAAACTTCAAGTCCACTCATGCGCAAGAATTGCACGTAGTGGGTTCGGATGCTTTAAGACTATTCAAATGATTTCTATGGGCTACCATATTTTGTATCAAGGCCCACTCATTACTCTAACATGTATCAAAGGTCCAAACAAAGCCCAAAAACAGCCCTAACACACACAAAGTCATGAGAGTTTTGGACTTTTAGCCTGCAGTTTTTCGCTCCGATTTTTTGCCACTTTTCTGGGTTAATATTCACCAATATTTTCCAAAAAATACGCAGCAAAATTGCCCGCAAAAAATACACAAGAATAGCCCCAAAACGTGCCATGACAGTCCCTTGTGTACAAGTGCACTGTCCTGTTTCGGGTCTATAGTACCACCCAATTGTGACGGCGAGTGGGCGCGTCCGGAGTTCTTTTTCGGTGCCGTTGGTGCCATTGTCTTTGTCTGGATCTCTTCTTTACCATGATTTTGAATCGCCTCAATCGAACACCATCTGCTATGGTTCTGCATCAGTTAATTACGGGATGTACAAAACAGCCAATAACAGATTCAGCTTTAACAAAAAAAACGAGTCCTAGAACCCATGACACCATACAATTAACGACTATTCATGCTTTTAATATATATAATCAACATCATATATAAACAAAACATACAAACCTTAGATTGTGCCTACACATGTCATACATCAAGAATCAAGAAAACAAAAGAAAATCAAGAACACAAAAAATTGTAGTTTTCTATTTCGCGTATATGCAAAAACTTCAGAACCTAGGGCTCTGATACCAATTGAAGGGAAGAAAAAAATTTTGATTTATCTTATAAACGTTGCGGAATGGGTTTTAAAAATTTTCTATTGTTTGAAAACAGTTTTAAATCAGGAACGAGTTCTTGTATACACGCGAATATGATTATGTGACCACGATTACCTTTTGTTGCGATCTAACTCTCTGACTTCTTGATTCACCACCAAGCCTTCTGCGGTTTAATAACGCGTGTGTGGGCACGTCATGGATGAAGAGATGGAGGAAGCAGAAAAGTAGAGAAGACTTCTTCTTCCCCTAGCCGGCCACACCGTACAAGACAGAAAGAGTCAGAGAAAAAACTTTTTTTTCTCTCTCTTTTCGTGGTTGCTGAATCTCTCTTCTCTTTTCTTAGTTGCATTAGGTCAATTTCCCTAGTAATATTATATATATATATATATATATATATATATATATATATATATATACACACTAGGGCTCAAGGGTTTTAACTTGACCAGGTCAAAATAGGATTGTAAATCCTTTAATTTTTAGTCTCCCCAGAGTTTGAACTTGTGACCAGTATGACTATTAAATAATCACATTATTTAATTTTTTTTGTCCTTGCCATGGTTTGAACTTGAAACCTCCTATTTAATAATTAAAATAATTAATAATTTTTATTTAATTGGCAAATTATGTTTTAGTCCTAATATATGTAGTTAGGTCAAATTTCACTTGAACCCAAAATAATATTTCCAGATTTTATTTCATTAAATTAAAAAACCTAAAATCTAATTTTACTTTTCTCCCCCTCTCTCGTTTCGCCGCACATAACCCTCACCCTCTCTCTCCTTCACTGTTTTGATTCCATCTATGGTTACACTTCATTTCCATCGTTCAGACTTCGTTGCTGTCACCGACATTTCCCTCGCTCCTCCGTCTCCGGCGTTTTCCTTCTCCCTCCGTCCCCGAAATTTCCCCGCCTTCGCGCTCCGTTTCCCTCACCTCCCTCTCTGGTCGCCGTTTTACGTTAGCCTCCCTTCCTCGCTGCCGTTTTCCCCCTCCCTCCCTCCCTTGCCGCCGTTTTGCCTTATTTTCCCTCACAGACAGAAATCTTCGAAAGGATTCCATTTATGTTCTGTTTTGTCACGAAACGATTCAGAGATAAGGTTGTGTTCTCGCGTGATTTCGATTTAGTTTTGAAAAGAAAAAATAAAAACAATTCAGTTTCGGTTCTGTTCTCGGTTCGATTCTGTAAACAGAGGTAGTTATTATTTGTGAAAATGTTAATTATTGTTCTTGAATTTACATGATCCCATTTGATTTTAAATTTGCTATTGAATATTTTTGTTATGAATCTACTGCACAAAGGAGAATGGTTCGAAGACAAATGAGGTCATCTTGACACTATAAGGCTGGGACTACCGAAGTTTCAACGTGTGAGACAAATCCCTCCGAGCAGCAAAAGACGGTCATTTGTGAAATTTTATAAAAAATTTGTGAAATGTTTGAACTGTTATTGTGAAATATTTAGTTTGTGAAATATGTAAACTTCTGTTGTGAAATATTTGGTTTGTGAAATGTGTGAACTGCTGTTGTGAAATATTTGGTTTGTGAAATGTTTGGTTTGTAAAATGTTTGAGATTAGTGAATTGTTTTGTTATTGAAATGTTTGGTTAGTAGATATTTTTGTTATTGAAATGTTTTGTTAGTGAAATGTGTTGTTATTGAAAGTTTGGTTAGTGAAATATTTTGTTATTGAAATATTTGGTTAGTGAAATGGTTTTTTTTCATAATGTCGTGTGAGTGAAATGTTTAGTTTGTGAAATGTTAGTGAAATGTTTGGCTACTAAAATGTAGGCTAGTGAGATGTTTGGTTAGTGAAATGTCTTTTTTTTTAAAATTTTCTAACAATTTATTTTTCCTTATCTAACAAATTTTTTTTGTTAAATGTTTATTGTCTATATATTTATGTGATATATTTTTGGTTCTGTTACGTATACACGTGTTATTTTTTTCACAAAGCTCACCGATGTTGATAGTGGACCTGAGAAATGGTATTACAAATGTGCTCCTAAAAAATGATTAGCTGCACGTGTTAACATGTAGTGACATATCAGAGAATTGAAAACCTTGCATGACGTTTTTAGCAGAGATAATATGCGCGACAGATGAACACAATGTGTATTTGGTAGGTTTTCGGGGATGCGAGGTGACCAATAATTTAGTGGGAAGCTTTACCACTCATTATTATGTCGCGAGATCCATTACCCAGGAGCCAGAGAGGATGAGATATGGTTTGGTGTTGGTAGGCATGCTATAAGGTTTGGGAAGAAGGAGTTCCTGCTATTGACAGGCTCCTAACCTACTATCTCCCACTAGGTAACCTGCTGGCACTCCACGGTAGCTTCCCAGTCGAGACTTGCCCAGCTGAAAGGCTTCCGTGAAGCTAAGCCGTTTCTAATAACTAAAAATCTGAGTAGAAATTTTCTTTTTCTTTTATACAAAACTATTTTATAAAAATTTCTGCAGAGTCTCCTCTGTTTTTCTAAAATTACCCAATCTTGGAGACCTACATAAAAACTTTAACACTTCTATAAAATCCCAAATCTCAACTACTATGGACCTCTGGTCCATCTCATCAAATCACATCTCAAGCAGTTTAAATATTAAAATAAATAGTTATCAAATCTTTCAATAAAATACTCATGTACTTAAAATAATACCAAAATACAAACTTAACAACTAAAACATTTATATGCTTGTAAAAACAGTCACAGCATCCTCTGACTGGTTCTGCTGGTCTTCGGCGTCCCTGCAATGTCTACACCTGTACCTGTACCTAGGAGGTTGATTTAAAAACATAAAATTATAATGAGCTAAACGAGCTCAGTGAGTGTTATCATTTTACTAAACAATTATAACATTTCTGAATTAACCTCCCGAAAAACTTTACTGAAAAGGATAGAATCTTATTTTCTGAAATCTATACTGAAATAACTAATAATCTGTTTCCAATAAAAGCTGTACTGAAATTTCTTTTATAAAAACTAATCTGAAATATATATATTAAAAGCTCTCATAAATCTATACTAAAATCTCTTTTCTGGAAACTGTTCTGAAATTTATACAGAAAACTATTGCAAAATCGAATTTCTGAAAACTGGACAACTAAGAATATATACATATACTTTCACTTTATTAAAAACTAAAAAGCTGAAATTATATCTTTTCTGAAAACTGATAAACTGAAATAATATTCCTTTATATTACTGAAAATTGAAACGCTACAGAATATACTTTACTGAAAGTACTTTTCTGATAAAACTTCTCTGAATAAACTTTTCTAATAATATAGTTTTCTGATAATACTCTTCTGAAAAAATACTTTTCTAATAAAATACTTTTCTGATAATAAACTTTTCTGAAAACTTATTCTGTCTCCTGAAAATAATGTACTGAAATCTGTAATCATCTGTTTTCTGAATACTGTACTGAAATCAGTAATAAATCTGCTTTCTGAATACTGTACTGAAATCAGTAATAAACCGGCTTTCTGAATACTGTATTAAAATCTGTTTTTCTGAAAATCTAGCCAAGCCTAACGTACAAAAGCTCTTAATTTATTATTATGTACTGAAAATCTGAAAATCATATTTGGTTTGGCTTCTGTATCTGAAAACTCCCAATGGACCCCTAAGCTGAGCTGAACTCATAGGTCAACTAACTGCGCCGTACCATATGAGTGGGTCACAGGGCGACTAACTGCGCCGTCCACTGTGACATCTGATATAAGTCACGAGATGACTAACTGATGCGCTCAACGTGACATCTGATAAAAGACATCTCACTGTCTATGTGCGGAATGCTTTGTCGCATATATATAGCGAGACAATACCCCAATGTGTGGATGACTGAAAGACTCGACAGACTCAACCCCTCTGGAGTTAGCGGATTGTTCCCCCCTTAACTTGCCACACACAATTGGGATGTAACGGCCGGGTCTAACTGCTGATAACTGATCTGATAATCTGATAATCCATGGGTTTAAAAACTATTTTCTTTATTTTGAAAACTAGCTTTTAATAAAAAACCATGGAATATACATAAAACATCTCTGAAATATAAAAGTACTTTAATTAAAATAGACTTGAGCATAAATTCTATTTAAATTATAAAACATATATACAAGTAAATGCACGTATATAGAAAGTTATAAACAATTAACATAAACTGGAAAACATACTAAAGTATATTTTAACTAAAGATATGATGTTTCACCAACTTGAATAAAAATATTAACTGGCTAAACTTTAGATAAAACATATTACTAAAATAAAATATACTTTGCTTTAAAATAATTTTACACTCACTGATTTCTGGTTTTCCTCTAAGCTTGGCGCTCTGGTTCCTTCGTCTCAATACATTTCTTGTATTTCCATAACATTTTTTTTCTCCCATACTACAGAGATTTCTCCCTAAAGTAATAAATTATTAATATAAATGCTATCAACTTATACAAAACT
This sequence comes from Xanthoceras sorbifolium, assembly GCA_003430845.1. NCBI lineage: Eukaryota > Viridiplantae > Streptophyta > Magnoliopsida > Sapindales > Sapindaceae > Xanthoceras > Xanthoceras sorbifolium. Next base: position 10,124,918 of record CM010620.1, on the reverse strand, counting down.
CAATTAACACGTTCTATACTTTCTTCCTCCATTTCTTCTATTCTAATAAAATCAATTACATTTAATTTAATATAAATTACGCAACTATACTATAACATATAACTATATATGCATTGAATCATTCAATTTCTCTTAAATCGAATCTCATATAACACAGTCCAACATACTTTCTTGGATTTCTAAACACCAATTTGTATAAATTCATACAAATAAAATTTCTAATACTTAATTACACATAAATTAAAATCTCTACACTATCGACTTCAATTTTTACACAATTTCTCATTCTAATCTTCATCAATTTAACAAAAGTGAATTTCTTTCACTTAACAATATCAAATTCAACTTCATTAAACTCGATTAAACTAATTATAACTTAAATTTTGAATTTTAATTTCAAAAATTCTCAAAACTAATGATTCAATTTCATTCCAAACACAACATCATAAAAATTCCTTACTACAAGTTAACTAATTTGATAATCATTTTGATTTCTTACTTAATGATTCTAAATTCACACTATCAATTAACTCAAAAGTACTCCAATTACATAAATAATATCTCAATTAACTAATTTAAACTTAAAATCATAAAATCCCCAAAATTTACCTTACTAATTTCTTGATTTTCATTCTACTCAATTCCAATTAAACTAATTTCAAATAAAAACATCATCAAATTCAATAATCTCTACAATTAATGTCACGACCCGGGCCCTAAGCCGTGGCAGAGTTGCAAATAAAATCAATAGTTTATAACTTGACTTTATTAAAACTTCATAAAAACCACAAACTAAATTCTTTGGATACTCAGGAGTATCTAACAAATATCTTTCAAAATTTCAAAAGTAATATCATCACAAAATAACCCCACAGATATGTGATTACCTATTAGAATTCATGGATTCAATTCCAAGATAATAATCATACTGAAACATGTATCAATCATGAAGTCCTAATCATCCACAACTAAAAGATTTGCACATCAACATACATAACTCATAAACTTAGTTATCTTAACATTGTTATAGGTCCATAACAAGTACAAATCCTTTAATTATTACAAATCTCAAATAACATAAATTTAATCACTAATTTCAGAAATCTAATCCTTAGATCTCACAAGCCTTCACCCACCTCAACTAACGATCTTCTAATTCGCGTTGGGCGCTTTCTGAGGGGAAAGAAAATAAAAAGGGGTGAGCTAAAGCTCAGTCGGGTCTAATCCCCGATAATGTATGTGGAAAACATCATTTTTATAAAGTCATGGGATAATCCTGCATGGTTAAATACGTTGACAAAATTTAACACTTTCTTTCAGAAAGCAATATTAACACGTCCGCTAGTCATACCCGGTGGCCTATCATTTTGAATAAAACATTCATACTTGAGATAAAAATATTTGGCTCACCGTGACCCTAGTACCAACCTCACATACAAGGTGAATGTACCAGAAAATACTCTGCATAAAAATCATATTTTCAACACAATTCATTCCAATTTATTTCTCAAATCAATTCCACAATTTAAATAAGGATTTCCTCAAACTTTCACAATCAATTTATATCCAAACCTTATAGGCAAAATATTCTAAAAATTTAAGTTTGAAACCCCTACCTCGTGTAAGCTACCAGTGACTTGCAGTGGCCTCGATTTCAAGCCTAATTATCCCGATCGATAAAATCTACACGAGAATATAATTATTTAATTTATATACGGCGGCCATATAATACAATTAACCTCAAAATAATATCCTACACTTAAAATGAGTCCATAAACGTGTTCGGAATCAAATTCTAAGTTTAGGAAGTCAAATTCTACGTGGCGGCCGGCGGTGACTTTCTGGCGACTTTCCAGCAGCCTCTAAAAATGGTCGGGTTTTGTTCGCCTCGTCTCCCTCGTCAAAGTTTATAACTGTGGCCGGAGTGGAAAATGGCTAGAATCGTCGGAATTGGAGGATTTTCGAATTGAAAAATCCCTCACTTTCTCCACCAAATCGGTGACTGAAACGACCATGAAACTCTTCAAAGTTGGTACCAATAGATTCTATGTCGTAAGAGCTTTCTATTGGTACCAAGAACGATCGAAACAAAGGTCGGATGTGGCCAGAAATCGAAGTCAAAGTTGGGTGAAATATTTGGAGAAAATGAAAGAAAATGGAGTCTGGATCGCGCGAGGAAGAAGATGAACAATTATATAGAATTGTAAAATTTCTGTTTTATCGCTCACTTTTATCAATTTACAATTTTAATTGATAACTTTCAAAATATATCTTTTACGTCCTCACAAATTCTTCAAAAGTTTTCAAAAGATCTCAAATACGCCATTCATAATAATTTAAAATAAATTTTAAAAAGTGAGATTTTACATTCTACCCTCCTTAAAAGAATTTCGTCCCGAAATTCAAAGTACAACCTCAAGCTGAATCTCAAACAAGTGAGGGTATTTATTATACATTTCAGATTCTAACTCCCAAGTAGTCTCATCTCCCGTATGATTTTGCCATAGCACTTTAACCATACGGATTTCTCGATTTCACAGCACTTTGATCTTTCTCGCCAGGATCCGTATGGGTTGTTCCTCATATGTCACATCTTCTCTTAGAGGAATCTCCGAGTGGGGAACAATGTGAGATGGGTTTGCAGTGTACTTTCTCAACATGGATACGTGGAAGACATTATGAACGTGTCCCAACTGAGCTGGCAAATTCAAGCGATAAGCAACCTGCCCAACTCTCTCGATAATCTCAAATGGTTCGATGTATCGAGGAGCTAACTTGCCTTTAACTCCAAATTGAGTCACACCTCGCATAGGTGTCACTTTCAAGAAAACATAGTCACCAATCTCATGTTCCACCTCACGACGATGAAGATAAGCATAAATCTTTTGGCGACTTTGGACCACTTTAAGCCTTTCTTGAATACTCCTTACTTTGTTCATAGTATCTTCAATAATCTCTGGCCTAATAGTAATCCGCTCGTCTAGTTCAGCCCAACACGAAGGTGATCTACAGGGCCTTCTATAAAGAACCTCATACGGGGCCATACCGATACTAGCCTGATAGCTATTGTTATAAGCAAATTCCACCAAAGGTAGGTGCTCGCCCCAATTCCCTCCAAAGTCCAATATACAAGAACGGAGCATATCCTCCAATATCTGAATAGTCCTCTCAGACTGTCCATCAGTTTGGGGATGATGGGCGGTATTAAGGTTCAATTCAGTCCCTAAGGCAGTCTGTAAGGCTCTCCAAAATCTAAAAGTGAAACGTGGGTCTCTATATGAAATAATGCCGGAGGGTACACCATGTAATCAAAAAATATTCTCCATATAGAGTCTGGCTAATTTATTAAGCTTATAGTCCTTCCTTATAGGTATGAAGTGGGCTGTTTTTGTTAGCCGGTCCACAATAACCCATATTGCATCATGTCTCAGTGGAGTCAACGGTAATCCTGTCACGAAGTCCATGGAAATATTATCCCATTTCCACTCAGGAATTAGTAATGGTTGGAGTAACCCTGACGGTCGTTAATGTTCAGCTTTCACTTGTTGGCATACCATACACTTAGCAATAAATTCAGCTACCTCTCATTTCATTCCTGTCCACCAGTATTTTCTCTTGAGATCATGATACATCTTTGTGCTACGTGGATGTACCACAAACTTGGACTTATGGGCCTCAACCAACACATCTCTTCTAAGTTCCGAATCGTTGGCAACTACCACTTTTCCTTTATAATAAATAAATCCATCTGCCTTAATTTCCCAACCCTCTAGATGCTCACCATTTATCAAACGATTCCACAGAGTTCTCAATTCTTCATCCTGCCACTGACTCTGCTTAACACGTTACAGGACATTAGGTGTAGCCACCACAATGTAAACACGAGTTATTACCTCGTCTTCTTGTAAACACAAATCATAATCTCCAATGACCATAGTTCTCTTCCAATCCTCCAATGCCAAATTGGCCAAAATTCCATGAGATTTTCTACTCAAGGCATCTGCAACCACATTTGCCTTGTCAGGGTGATACTGAAGGTTAAAATCATAATCCTCCATATACTCAATCCATCTCCTTTGCTTCAAATTTAGATCCCGCTGGGTAAAAAGATATTTCAGACTTTTATGATCTAAGTAGATGTCAAACTTTACTCCATAAAGGTAACACCTCCAAATTTTTAATGCAAAAATCACAGCGGCAAGCTCCAAATCATGGGTAGGGTAATTCTTCTCATGCGGTTTCAATTGACGGGAGGCGTAAGCGACTACCTTTCCGCCTTGCATCAGAACACCACCTAAACCAGTACCTGAGGCATCCGTGTATACTACATAGGGTTCATTGCTATCCGGTACTGTAAGGACAAGTGCTGTGGTTAATCTTTGCTTTAATTCCATAAATGAGGCTTCACAATCTTCATTCCATACAAACTTTACATTCTTCCTCGTCAATTGGGTTAATGGCATAGCAATCCTTGAAAAGTTCTCAATGAAACGACGATAATAACCAGCTAGGCGAAGAAAACTACGAACTTCTGTCACGTTTGTTGGTCTTTCTCATTGAAGGACAGCTTCCACCTTTGTAGGATCCACAGATATTCCTTCTTGGGAGATCATATGACCCAAGAACCTGACTTCGGTCAACCAGAAATCACATTTGTCTTTCTTAGCATAGAGCTGATTCTTTCGAAGTGTCTGCAGGACTATATTCAAATACTCTACATGTTCTTCACAAGTTCTGGAATAAACCAAAATATCATAGATAAACACCACCACAAATTTATCCAGGTAAGGCCTGAAAATTCGATTCATGAGATCCATAAAAGCTGCAGGAGCATTAGTTAACCCAAACGGCATAACAAGGAACTCAAAATGACCATAACGGGTCTGAAAGGAAGTTTAAGGAATATCCTCTGCCCGAACCTTCAATTGGTGATAGCCTGATCTCAAATCAATCTTCGAGAAGAATTTTGATCCTCTGAGTTGATCAAACAACTCATCTATCCTGGGTAAGGGATACTTATTCTTTACTGTCACTTGATTCAACTTTCGATAGTCTACACAAAGTCTCAGAGAACCGTCAGCTTTCTTTGCAAACAAAACAGGAGCTCCCCATGGAGAGGTACTCTCCTGAATAAATCCCTTTTCTAGGAGCTCTCCTAATTGTTTCTGTAATTCCACTAGTTCTGCTGGGGCCATACGATATGGAATTGTGGAAATTGGTTGAGCCCTGGGAACTAGATTAATACAGAACTCAATCTCTCTATTTGGTGGCAACCCTGGTAACTCTTTAGGAAATACATCTGGGTACTCATCAACCATGTATATCTGGGAATACTGGTTTACCTTACTTGTCTCCCTGTGAATGGCAAATACACTACTATAGGTTTCCAGTCTTTTCTTTCCACCAAATAAGGTCTTCAAAATTGGACTTAGCTGTTTTATACCCTGAGTCGCTTGGTAAACAACCTTGTCATTCTTTGTGTAAAGTATCACCCTTTTGTTGTAACAATCGATTTGTGCTCGGTATTTAGTTAACCAATCCATACCGAAAATCACATCAAATTGTCCCATGGGCATCATAATCAAATCATCAGAAAATCGTCTGTTATCAATTCTAATGCTCACTGATTTACAACATACTGTTAAATCATGAACTTTTCCTAATGGGGCTTCCAAACTCAATGGCATGTTAAGATTCTCAAAACTCAACCCCAAAGTATTTGCAAACAACAAAGAAATGAAAGAATGTGATGCACCAGTGTCGAACAAAGCATGAGCCCAAGAACGAGAAATTAGAACCATACCATCAATCACCCCTCTGCCCGAGTGATCACACTCCTCTTCAGCTGTAGTAGCATAAGTCTGTCCAGTGCCCCTTCCTTTTCCTTTTCCTTTTCCTGGGCGGCCCCCACTAGCATCAGAACCCATGTTGTAGCTTGAAGTGCCACGGCCCCCAGATACTTGTGGAACCTGAAAATTTTGAGGAACATTCTGGCCAAATCCCAAAGTAGCTGCACGGTATTGATGTTGGTATTGCGGAACATACTGGCGTTGTGGGTCAAGAGAGGCAAAGGTTGGAGATGATGCATGGGACGGATTGTGCATAGGTTGGCCCTGGAAGAAAGCCGAATCTGAATGGCTTTTTGAGGCTCCTCCACGAGATGATTGGGACCTTCGCGGATATGGACAAGCCTTCTTCAGATGACCCTGCTATCCACAATTATAACAGTTGCCATATGGTGAACTCCGTCCTGAGGACCCGCTACTTGTGCCACTTCCACTAGTAGCATAATTAGGGCCACGCCACCCTCTTTGATTTTTCTTGGTCATTTTTCTGTCCCTACTGCCAGAAGGTTGATTCATGGGAGGCTGGATATCCCTGAAGTTTGTTTCAGCTAGAATGGCGACAGCCAAACAATCGGTTAGCTTCCTGAACTCTTGTGTATAGATCATGTTCCGTATTGTTGGTCTGAGACGCATTAGAAACTTTGAAAATAGCAGTGACTCGTCGGCCTTTCCAGCATACTGGGATAACTCCATGAACTTAGTATAATATTCATTTACAATCATCCCCCCTTGCTCAATATTCTCGAACATATCTGCCAACATCCTTCTATGGCCTGCATTAAAATAATTGTCACGGAATAACCCCTTAAAGACTTTCCAGTCAACACCGGTCATGTCTCGTTGAATTGCCAAATTTTCCCACCATATAATAGCATCACCGGTCAACCTGTAAACAGCAAAATCCACCCAGAACTCACTAGGCATATCAACTTGAGAAAAGGCCCTCTTGATTGCCTTCAACCATCTATCTGCAGTAATAGGATCATGCCTGCCGTCAAACTGAATATCAAATTTCCAACAGAAATCCCTAAGTCTTTCATTCTTGTCCTTCACATGGACAGTTTGTATGGCAAACATCCTCATAACTGCCTCCAAAAGATTGACCACTTGCTCGTTAGTGGGTTGCGGTAATGGTTCCTAGATTCCTGCCCTCGGGTTCTCCTTCTCGGAGGCATCTTTCAAGGCTATAATTTAAACATCAAATCATCAACAATTAGTGATGCATGTTTAGTGAAATACCATCCATTCATACTAGTAGGTATCACATTCCGAGGTTTGAAAACCAAATGCTCTGATACCATTTTTCTGTCATGACCCGGGCCCTAGGCCATGGCAGAGTTGTAAATAAAATCAATAGTTTATAACTTGACTTTATTAAAATTTCATAAAAACCACAAACTAAATTCTTTGGATACTCCGGAGTATCAAACAAATATCTTTCAAAATTTCAAAAGTAATATCATCACAAAATAACCCCACAGATATGTGATCACCTGTTAAAATTCATGGATTCAATTCCAAGATAATAATCATACTGAAACATGCATCAATCATGAAGTCCTAATCATCCACAACTAAAAGATTTGCACATCAACATACATAACTCATAAATTGAGTTATCTCAACATTGTTATAGGTCCATAACAAGTACAAATCCTTTAATCAATACAAATCTCAAATAACATAAATTTAATCACTAATTTCAGAAATATAATCCTTAGATCTCACAAGCCTTCACCCACCTCAACTAACGATCTTTTAATCCGCGTTGGGCGCTTCCTGGGGGGAAAAAAAATAAAAAGGGGTGAGCTAAAGCTCAGTAGGGTCTAATCCCCAATAATGTATGTGGAAAACATCATTTTTATAAAGTCATGGGATAATCTTGCATGGTTAAATACGTTGACAAAATTTAAAGTAAACAGTAACACTTTCTTTCAGAAAGTAATATTAACACGTCCACTAGTCATACTCGGTGGCCTATCATTTTAAATAAAACATTCATACTTGAGATAAAAATATTTGGCTCACCGTGACCCTGGTACCAACCTCACATACAAGGTGAACGTACCAGAAAATACCCTGCATAAAAATCATATTTCCAACACAATTCAGTCTAATTTATTTCTCAAATCAATTCCACAATTTAAACAAGAATTTCCTCAAACTTTCACAATCAATTTATATCCAAACCTTATAGGGAAAATATTCTAAAAATTTAAGTTTGAAACCCCTACCTCGTGTAAGCTACCAGTTACTTGCAGTGCCTCGATTTCAAGCCTAATTATCCCGATCGGTAAAATCTACACGAGAATATAATTATTTAATTTATATACGGCGGCCATATAATACAATTAACCTCAAAATAATATCCTACACTTAAAATGAGTCCATAAACGTGTTCGGAAGCAAATTCAAAGTTCAGGAGGTCGGAAACTTACCCCCGCCGTACGTGGCGGCCGACGGCGACTTTCTGGCTACTTTCCGGCGACCTCCAAAAATGATCGGGTTTTGTTCGCCTCGTCTCCCTCGTCAAAGTTTATAGCTATGGCCGGAGTGGGAAATGCTTAGAATAGCCGAAATATGAGGATTTCCGAATTGAAAAATCCCTCACTTTCTCCACCAAATCTGAGACTCAAACGGCCATGAAAATCTTCAAAGTTGGTACCAATAGATTATATGTCGCAAGAGTTTTCCATTGGTACCAAAAACGATCGAAACGCAGGCCGGTTGTGGCCGAAAATCAAAGTCAAAGTTGGGTGAAAAATTTGGAGAAAATGAAAGAAAATGGAGTCTGGATCGCGCGAGGAAGAAGATGAACAATTATATAGAAATGTAAAATTTCTGTTTTGTCCCTCACTTTTATCAATTTACAATTTTAATTGATAACTTTCAAAATATATCTTTTACGTCCTCACAAATTCTTCAAAAATTTTCAAAAGATCTCAAATATGCCCTTCATAATAATTTAAAATAAATTTTAAAAAGTGAGATTTTACAATCAACAAAACCCATCATCAAAATCATCACCCAAACATCCAATTTCACTCTATATTCAACAATCAATTCCAAACACCAATCGAAATTCAATCAATTTCTAAAATCAATTCAATTTCCTTTTATACTTAACAATCAAAGCTCCAACACAATTTAATTTCATCAAATTCAAAACAATTAAACTTCATTAAACTTATAAATCACTCACCCAATTTCCTCTTGCTATTCTTCTTCTTCTGGACTGAAATTCTTCCCTTTCTTTCTCTTTTTTTTTCTCTTTTTCTTCTGTTTCTTTTCTTCTTCTTCTGCTCTGTTTTCTTCTTTATTTTTCTGCACAGTTTCTGCACTTCTTCTTGTTTGGCCGGCCACCACTCTTGCTTTCTCTCTCTCTCTTCCTTCTTCTTTCTCTTCTTTCTTTCTTCCTTCTTCGCTTCTCTTGGTCGGCACCTCTCTTCTCTTTTTTTTCCTCCTCTCACCGCCTCTCCTCTGTTTCTGTTTCTGCAGAATTTCTGCTCTCTCTTTCTCCCTCTTCTTCGGCTGCATCTTCTTCTTCTTCTCTTCGGCTGCTAACAACTCTCTTCTCTTCTAAAATTTTTTTTTTCTGGATTCTTCTCGACCTCTCTCTGTTTTCATTTCATTTTGTTTTCTTCTCTCTTCAATTTTCTAATTCCTTAATATATATATATATATATATATATATATATATATATTATATACTTTTATATTTACAACTTGCCCCATACACTTTAAATTTATAATATGACCACAACCATAACTTTAATCACATAATCTTGGTCAACAATCCGTTGATTTACAATTTAATCCATAACAATCCATTAACTCTTTTCCATAAAAATCTATTTCAATTTACTTATCCATCAATTAATTAAATCACAATCTCATATCGTCACAATATATTTTAACTTCCAAGAATATATTCTTATATACTTTATGGAGCCTTAATAATCATCTGGAACTATTCCAAATATTTTCCGATTCTCTGATACCCTTAATACTTTTAACATCTAATTTATGGAAAATCCTTACTAGAAATTTCGAAACGTATAATTGGATTTCGTATATACTTTACGAAATCATATTAATCGTCCAATAAACTCCATTATAGTACCGTACAATCAATTTTGAAAAATATATATTTCAATACCTGCACGTGTACAATACATATAATCGGGATGGTGTATTACAATTTCTTCCCCCCTTATATAATTTCGTCCTCGAAATTTACATAATCTTCCTAACACGAATAAGAGCACCTGGAACATATTATGAATCTTTACTAACTCTTATGGTAATTCAACTTATACACTACTGGTCTAATTCTGTTCGTAATCTCATATAACACACTACATTGGGCTCAACTTACCACGCCTTCTGAATCTCTATATATCTAAATTTTAAGAAATACCTTATCACCAATTTTCAACTTTAGATCTCTACCGCAATTATCCACATAACTCTTTTGTCTATCTCTCGCAGGTTTAGGTTTATTTTAAATAAAACTTGGGTTTCCTTTCATCTGCCTCATTTTGACATATAAGGGTTCTGCACTTTCTACTGTATAATCCTTCATATGGAGTTATGTCTATGCTGATCTGATAACTATTACTATAAGTAAACTCTATTACTAATAGATGATATCCTAACTTTCCCTGAATTCCACAATACATGCTCAAAATATGTTTTCAAATTTTTGAATAGTCCTCAGTCGGAAAGGACTCACATATACTGACTTTTCATTATCATATCTATCTTTCTAAATCTAAAAATCTATACTCTTTTTATTCTTAGTCTCTTTTCTTAACTTTACTATCTAATAATCATGCTTATATCCTTTCTCATCAATTTAATCAATAGGACTACTATTCTAAATGGATTTCACCTTCTCTCTCTGTATTTTCTATATATATATATATATATATATATTATTCAACTAGAATTGATCGAATTCTCCAACATAGCTTGATAATCTGCACATTCAATAAATCATCAAACACATGAAAAATTTCTAATTTCTGTTACATTAGTCCAAAATTTCCAGTTTCTGATAACCTTTACTTTCATTATTCAACTGTACTATTCTCATTAATATTAACATAAATTATCTTAACTGAAAATTCTTAAGTATTAGAAGACCTTAAACAATTCTACTATCACTACTACTCACTCTTTTAACTTGTAAACTGATAATACTCTGCAACATAACTAGAGGAAGAACCTCATAAAGTTTTTTGAATTTTCATTCTTCTCTACTCATAAAAAAAAAAAAAAAACCTCATTTTAATATCTAACTAGTTCTTATTCAACTTACAACTAAGCATATTATACCAGAGACCACTATCATTTTACATCAATTTCCAATTGGAATTCATCAATTAATAACTAATTAAAATCTTCCTTTGCCTGATACTCAAACTATCTCTCTGTTCTGATAAACTCATAGTTTCATAATAAATCATTAAATATGCTTTCTCTTACTAGTAAGTCCTCATAAGAACTCTCTATTAATTTTCTCAACTTATCTTCAAATTTCTAAATCTCTGACTCAGCTATTCACTCAAAACTCTTTACCATCAATTTCTATCATCTTGCTTCTTGCTTCTGATTACTCTATCAACTGACAATGAATCTCCTGTCCTTCTTAACTAATAAACTGGAGATAATGGAGTCTAATAAAACTCTTATTCAACAATTTTCGAATTGTATCTTAATCTGTTACAACTTCTACTTTTCTATGTAAGGAAAGGCTGAAATATTTTTAGAAATTATATTTAGGACTTCTTAACTAAATCAAATATGATTTTCTTACTATAACAACATACTGTAGTTCAATAACTGGATAATCAACCTATCCCCTGTGCATCATGTACGGAAGCTTTCTGGGTTGTTTTAATCATAATAATGCAAAAACACGTCATAAAATCACATTTACAATAGACAACCCTACTTTTCAAAACTTTGGCTCTGATACCAACCTGACAGGCCCCTAACCTACTATCTTCCATTAAGTAGCCTGTCGGCACTCCACGATAGCTTCCCAGTTGAGGTTTACCCCGCTAAAAGGCTTCCGTGAAGCTAAGCCATTTCTAATAACTGAAAATCTGAGTAGAAATTTTCTTTTTTTTTTATACAAAACTATTTTATAAAAATTTCGGCAGAGTCTCCTCTGTTTTTCTAAAATTACCCAATCTTGGAGACCTACATAAAAACTTTAACACTTCTATAAAATCCCAAATCTCAACTACTATGGACCTCTGGTCCATCTCATCAAATCACATCTCAAGCAGTTTAAATATTAAAATAAATAGTTATCAAATCTTTCAATAAAATACTCATGTACTTAAAACAATACCAAAATACAAACTTAACAACTAAAACATTTATATGCTTGTAAAAACAGTCACAGCATCCTCTGACTGGTTCTGCTGGTCTTCGGCGTCCCTGCAATGTCTACACCTGTACCTATACCTGTACCTGGGAGGTTGATTTAAAAATATAAAATTATAATGAGCTAAACGAGCTCAGTGAGTGTTATCATTTTACTAAACAATTATAACATTTCTGAATTAACCTCCCGAAAAACTTTACTGAAAAGGATAGAATCTTATTTTCTGAAATCTATGCTGAAATAACTAATAATCTGTTTCCAATAAAAGCTGTATTGAAATTTCTTTTATAAAAACTAATCTGAAATATATATATTAAAAGCTCTCATAAATTTATAATGAAATCTATTTTCTGGAAACTGTTCTGAAATTTATACAGAAAACTATTCCAAAATCGAATTTCTAAAAACTGGACAACTAAGAATATATACATATACTTTCACTTTATTAAAAACTGAAAAGCTGAAATTATATCTTTTCTGAAAACTGATAAACTGAAATAATATTCCTTTATATTACTGAAAATTGAAAAGCTACAGAATATACTTTACTGAAAGTACTTTTTTGATAAAACTTCTCTGATTAAACTTTTCTAATAATATAGTTTTCTGATAATACTCTTATGATAAAATACTTTTATAATAAAATGCTTTTCTGATAATAAACTTTTCTGAAAACTTATTCTGTCTCCTGAAAATAATGTACTAAAATCTGTAATCATCTGTTTTCTGAATACTGTACTGAAATCAATAATAAATCTGCTTTCTGAATACTGTACTGAAATCAGTATTAAATCTGCTTTCTGAATACTGTACTGAAAACAGTAATAAATCTACTTTCTGAATACTGTATTGAAATCTGTTTTTCTGAAAATCTAGCCAAGCCTAACGTACAAAAGCTCTTAATTTATTATTCTGTACTGAAAATCTAAAAATCATATCTGGCTTGGCTTCTGTATCTGAAAACTCCCAATGGACCTCTAAGCTGAGCTGAACTCATAGGTCGACTAACTGTGCTGTACCATATGAGTGGGTCACAGGGCGACTAACTGCACCGTCCACTATGACATCTAATATAAGTCACGAGGCGACTAACTGATGCGCTCAACGTGACATCTGATAAAAGACATCTCACTGTCTATGTGCAGAATGCTGCGTCGCATACATATAGCGAGACAACACCCCAATGTGTGGGCGACTGAAAGACTCGACAAACTCAACCCCTCGGGAGTTAGCGGACTGTCCCCCCCTTAACTTGCCACACACAATTGGGATGTACCGGTCGGGTCTAACTGCTGATAACTGATCTGATAATCTGATAATCCATAGGGTAATCCATGGGTTTGAAAACTATTTTCTTTATTTTGAAAACTAGCTTTTAATAAAAACCATGGAATATACATAAAACATCTTTGAAATATAAAAGTACTTTAATTAAAATAGACTTGAGCGTAAATTCTATTTAAATTATAAAACATATATACAAGTAAATGCACGTATATAGAAAGTTATAAACAATTAACATAAACTGGAAAACATACTAAAGTATATTTTAACTAAAGATATGATGTTTCACCAACTTGAATAAAAATATTAACTGGCTAAACTTTAGATAAAACATATTACTAAAATAAAATATACTTTGCTTTAAAATAATTTTACACTCACTGATTTCTGGTTTTCCTCTAAGCTTGGCGCTCTAGTTCCTTCGTCTCAATACATTTCTTGTATTTCCATAACATTTCTTTTTTCTCCCATACTACAGAGATTTCTCCCTAAAATAATAAATTATTAATATAAATGCTATCAACTTATACAAAACTCAATTAACACGTTCTATACTTTCTTCCTCTATTTCTTCTATTCTAATAAAATCAATTACATTTAATTTAATATAAATTACGCCACTATACTATAACATATAACTATATATACATTGAATCAGTCAATTTCTCTTAATTCGAATCTCATACAACAGTCCAACATACTTTCCTGGATTTCTAAACACCAATTTGTATAAATTCATACAAATAAAATTTATAATACTTAATTACACATAAATTAAAATCTATACACTATCGACTTCAATTTTTACACAATTTCTCATTCTAATCTTCATTAATTTAAAATAAGTGAATTTCTTTTACTTAACAATATCAAATTCAACTTCATGAAACTCGATTAAACTAATTATTACTTAAATTTTGAATTTTAATTTCAAAAATTCTCAAAACTAGTGATTTAATTTCATTCCAAACACAACATCATAAAAATTCCTTACTACAAGTTCACTCATTTGAGAATCATTTTGATTTCTTACTTAATGATTCTAAATTCACACTATCAATTAACTCAAAAATACTCCAATTACATAAATAATATCTCAATTAACTAATTTAAACTTAAAATCATAAAATCGCCAAAATTTACCTTACTAATTTCTTGATTTTCATTCTACTCAATTCCAATTAAACTAATTTCAAATAAAAACATCATCAAATTCAATAATCTCTACAATCAATAAAACCCATTATCAAAATCATCACCCAAACATCCAATTTCACTCTATATTCAACAATCAATTTCAAATACCAATCAAAATTCAATCAATTTCTAAAATCAATTCAATTTCCTTTTATACTCAACAATCAAAACTCCAACACAATTTAATTTCATCAAATTCAAAACAATTAAACTTCATTAAACTTATAAATCACTCACCCAAATTCCTCTTGCTATTCTTCTTCTTCTTGACTGAAATTCTTCCCCTTCTTTCTCTTTTTTTTTTCTCTTTTTCTTCTTTTTCTTTTCTTCTTCTTCTGCTCTGTTTTCTTCTTTATTTTTCTGCACAGTTTCAGCACTTCTTCTTGTTTGGCCGACCACCACTCTTGCTTTCTCTCTCTCTCTCTTCTCTCTCTTTCTTCTTCTTTCTCCTCTTTCTTTCTTCCTTCTTCGCTTCTCTTGGTCGGCACCTCTCCTCTCTTTCTTTTCCTCCTCTCACCGCCTCTCCTCTGTTTCTGTTTCTGCAGAATTTTTGCTCTCTCTTTCTACCTCTTCTTCGGTTGCATCTTCTTCTTCTTCTCTTTGGCTGTTGACAGCTCTCTTCTCTTCTCAATTTTTTTTTTCTGGATTCTTCTCGACCTTTCTCCGTTTTCATTTCATTTTGTTTTCTTCTCTCTTCAATTTTCTGATTCCTTAATATATATATATATATATATATATATATATATATATATATATTATATACTTTTATATTTACAACTTGCCCTATACACTTTAAATTTATAATATGACCATAACCATAACTTTAATCACATAATCTTGGTCAACAATCCTTTTATTTACAATTTAATCCATAACAATCCATTAACTCTTTTCCATAAAAATCCATTTCAATTTACTTCTCCATCAATTAATTAAATCACAATCTCATATCGTCACCATATATTTTAACTTCCAAGAATATATCCTTATATACTTTATGGAACCTTAATAATCATTTGGAACTATTCCAAATATTTTCCGAGTCTCTGATACCCTTAATACTTTTAACATCTAATATATGGAAAATCCTTACCAGAAATTTCGAAACGTATAATTGGATTTCGTATATACTTTACGAAATCGTATTAATCGTCCAATAAACTCCATTATAGTACCGTACAATCAATTTTGAAAAAAATATATTTCAATACCTGTACGTGTACAATACATATAATCGGGAGGGTGTATTCCAGCTATGCATCGGTCTGAAGTTTGAACCCCTCCTAGCTGCAATGGTGTCTGAAAGCAAGATAGGAGTTGATAGTGTTCACATTAGACTATTTGATGGGTTGTCGACCCTCATACAGAGGGTCTTAGACAGGTTGAACGAATGAGGGTTCACAACTGACGATGATGCCATTAATTTGGGCTATGTATTCTTTGTTTCCCATATTTTGCGTGGATGTGAAAAAAGCCAGATC
This sequence comes from Xanthoceras sorbifolium, assembly GCA_003430845.1. NCBI lineage: Eukaryota > Viridiplantae > Streptophyta > Magnoliopsida > Sapindales > Sapindaceae > Xanthoceras > Xanthoceras sorbifolium. The sequence goes on along the minus strand of CM010620.1, from coordinate 10,108,710 downwards.
ATTCCACCTTGGTTGTGGGGCTTGGCGATGACCTTACAGCTTTTGAGTCTTTCCCTTGGGGAACGTATATATACAATTTCACGTTGTACTGGCTGGGTAAAGCTCTTTATTCTAGAAGTTCGACAAAGAAGAAAAAAAAAAGAATACGGACGTTGCCAAATCATAACTCTTTGGGAACAATTTTCGTGAATTTGCTTGGGCGCTTCAGGTTTGTAATACATGCATTTTAAAATAACTACTTTTAAATTTTAACATTACATTTCACTAATTTGAATATTAAATTTTGTTTATGGACTATTTTTGCAGATTTGGGCATTGGGGGCTATACCTTACTTGACGGGTGTTATTGGAATATCTAATGGTAACGGATTACCCCGTTGTACAAGGTGGTTTAGTAGGAAAAAACGGACAAGTTTGGATGATGATTTGAACAGTGAAGCATGTTTATAAATTTAACTTTTTTAATTCAGTATTATATTAACAAGCTAATTATGTTTTTATTATCATTTGTTATTTTCAATTCAGACTAGTCCTCTATGGAACTTGATCGCGTCGGAAGCGGAGAAGGCCACGGATTATTATTCATCCTTTGATCCTAATCAAGTAGTGGAACCTAAACTTCATATGAAAGGGGGCTTAGGCAGCCACTCCAATAATGACGAGGAACACGTTGACAATGTAAGTGAAAAGGAACCGTTTGAGGACATCCTTCAACGGGAGAACCGGTCAAAGGCAACACACGATCGACCAGGTAAAACCAATGACAGGGTTCCTAGTAAAAAGCATAAGCAGCATACAATGGATAATAAACAGGTATTTTTTGACAGTCTTCTATTTAAAATTATGTCGTTAAAATGTTTAACAACTATGAAGTGCTGGAGGATAGCACTAGGACGTTTGTTGCACATTTGGTTAAGGAACTACGTGATGAATTACTGGCTTCTGAAGGTCGGACTCGTAGGCTTATATATAACCTCAGCGATGACCTTCATGCTTTATTTGCTACCATCCCTCCAGCACTTCATACCCGTATAGGATCTGTTAAATCGAGTTCGTCACATATCAGTTCTCCTGAATTGTACACACAAAGGGAAGTAACATAAGTTTCTATTGTTGTCCAATTTCATGTTATATTCATTTTGTGTTACTTTCTTGGTGCGTAAATACAACATTTTAACACAGGAGTCCAAGAGGGAAATAGCTGTATCAGGTGAAAAGATGGGTGATGGCTCGGTCATGGCACCTGCAAAAGCAATATTTAAAGATCGTGCTAGTAATGTATGTACTTCTTATTATGTTACAAGGGAGTTAATGTTATTTAATGCTTTGTTAAAGTTACTCAATTTTTTATTGCTACCTACAGGATCCCATGGTCGACCTTAGTGTTGAAATAGATCTGCAATTACCTAATGTTGATTCTCCAACTCCAAACATCGAAAACATGGATTGTGACAAAAGTGTTGAGGCAGTTGAGAAGCATTAGTTTATGAGGGAAGGTCGCAAGCGGAAGCCTGCAGCAGTGCTTAGGACTCCTTACATACCAACATGTGTAAGGATAAAAAAGAAGTTGGAGGACCATTTTACACAGCCTACTGATTACTTAAATTTCATGGCAGTGAAAAGAACGCTATAAGTAAGTTCACTTATATAAATTTGTTACCTGATTGATTGTTAATATATGTAACATAATTTTTTTTTTACTGTCATTTTTATGGATTTAGTCAATCAGTGGGCTGGACCGAACATTTTATGCAAACGCATTTGAGGCAGATTAGCGATCCAAATGAAAATATACAGGGTGTGGTATGTTATCGTTGGGCTAATAAATTAGTATCTTTTACCTTGAGTACATTTGAATTATCTTTATATTTGACAAGCATATATTTGTATCATACATTACAGCATATAGATACGTACTTGACAGTATTGCGAGAAAAGCAAATTGTATGCCCTAAGAATTATGATTCTCTCATCGTATTTCACGGAACTAGCTTATTTGTAAGTATTGTTGATATTAGTAATGTGCTATAACTAATGACATCTATTTTCTTAATTTCATTATTTCTTTTATTCTAAATTCGCGGGGTGAATTAAGCCATTATTGGAATCGGGATTTCGTGAAACGTGGGAAGATAAAAAAAAATTTAAATCAGATTCATATGTCTGTCCAAATTCATGGTTAACGTACGTGAGTGGGGAAAAACACGGAACTCGACCATGGTGGCTTATTGATGAGGTTAGTTTGGTTTGTAGTGAATTTTGTGTGTAGTAAATAATATTTATTTGGATTTTGTGCATGGATTTTGTGTAGTGGATTCGTATGTTTATTTTGTATGTGGATTTTGTGTGTAGGAAAAATGTATTGAGTTCTTGATAGTTGATTTGGGTTTTGTCTTCCTTACAGTGTTTAGTTTAATTGTAAAATATTTTGGACTAGAATGAAGTTTCTTAATGAAACAGTGCCCATTGTCAACATTGCAGGTCCTTCTCCCATGTTGTATTAGCAATTACCACTGGGTTTTGTGTAAAATAATATTGAGGAATAAAATGATTGTCATTTATGACTCCCTCCAAAAGCGTAAAATCCAAACAACCGCATTTGCATATAGACTAATAAAATTTTTACCTTCAATGTTGTAGTGTGGGGGATTCTTCAAAAATACAGGTATCGCCTCTTGGACGGATGGTATAAAGGTTGATGTACTTCCGCCCGACAAACTGCCACAGCAGCCAGACGGGTAATGGAGTATATGAAAAATATTCGTGATTTATTATTTCCTTCATATTTGTATACAGTTTCTAACAAATGTATTGCTTATTAAAATAACAGGAGCAGTTGTGGGGCTTTCGTGATGAAGTACATGGAGAACATTATGACATTTAAAGAATTAAATTGGGATTTTGTTAAAGAAGATGCCAAAAAAATTCGGGAGGAGATTGCAATGGAAATATTTGCATATAGTTTACCCGTAGAGTGATGTGCAAAGGAACAATTTTTAGTTGAAAGGTGTTACCTAAATGTTTATTAGGTACTGTTTTTATTTTGTTATTTTTTTGTGTATGAAGATAGATGGTGGTAGATTTTGCTGCTTCATGACAATACTGTGACTGGTGGTAGATTTTGTGGGAGTATATGAACAAATTTTTTTTTTTTTTTTTTTGGGAAGATAGATTTTGTAAACTTATTGAACCAGCAGTTCATGACATGGCTACTGAATTTATGACTTGATATAGAATGTTTGCTTGATAAGTCACAGACCATGAAACACTTCATTACAACTAGTTAAAATAGCAACACAAGGCTTTTATCATATGATCCATCCAAAATCACACAAATCATTAACGATAGTGCTAAAGCATCCCACTAAACATGCCCCAATGTTGATCCAAGAATCAATCTACATTATAGCAATATCCGTATCTTGTAAATATGACTTCATATAGACATGTTTGCCTGATGATTCGATTAGAATTGTAAAATGATATAAACAAATTATCACGATAATAGTTTAGAATTAGAAAAAGAGTTAAATATTGTAGGAGTATCGGATTAAATAAATTTGTAAAATAGTTAAAATAATTTCACAAAATGTTTCAGGAAATCAACAAAGTTCATCTCTATTGTGCACTTCCCCCTGTACCAGTATTCATCCCGTTGGTGGTTTGAGAATGATCAACAAACTAGCATGTCATGTGCTTATGTCCTAACTGCTTGCAAGCTCCGCATTTTCTCTGTCGACGTACAGGAACTTCTTGACTAATAGGATTGCTTGGCTCAAGAACTGCAGTTCTTCGACGTAGGTTTGGGCAACCTAAATGATATATGAACTCAACCAACCCTGTAAGTTTCAACCTTTTAGAAACTAGAACCCCAAGCGATGAACCACAAACATAATCTAGACCATCCCACTGTCCGTTATAGTTGAGCACAAGCTTACGGGTATTTATTTCCTAAAATAAGAGATAAATATTTAGAAGATGCAATATTTCACAAAAGCATTAATAAAAGTGAATTTCACACATAATGTTTCACTCCAAACATTTCAGTAACAACATTTAACTGAAAACAATTACACCTTAAATATTTCACTAACATGCATTTCACTTACATACATTTCACTTACATACATTTCACTCACATACATTTCACTAACCCACATTTTACCAATTTACATTTCACTAACATACATTTCAGTAACGTACATTTCACTAAAATACATTTCAGTAATGTACATTTCACTAAAATACATCTCACTAATACACATTTGACTAACCTACATTTCACTAACATACATTTCACTAACCTACATTTCACTGACATACATTTCACTAATATACATTTTACTAACCTACATTTCACTAAAATATATTTCACTAACCTACATTTCACTAATATACATTTCACTAACCTACGTTCCACTAACATACATTTTACTAACCTACATTTTACTAACATATATTTCACTAACGTTTCATTAACATATGTTTCACTAATCTACATTTCATTAACCAACATTGTACTAACCTATATTTCACTAATCTATAGTTCACTAACATACATTTCATTAACCAACATTTCACTAACCAACATTTCACTAGCCTACTGTTTACTAACATACATATCACTAACATACATTTTACTAACAAATATTATTACTAAATATTTCACTAACCTACATTTCACTAACAAACATTTCACTAATTAACTTTTCACTAATATATTTCATAACTATTAAAATTTCACAAAACTAAACCCCAGTATCGCCCAAATTCTTTCAACCACAAAATAACACAATATACAAATAAAATAAAAAACTTAATAAAGCGATAAAATAAATTCTAAATAAAATACAAACAATTTTCATAAAATTACCTTCATGTTTTGAGTTGATGAAGACAAATAAAGGTGATAAAAAAGACAAATATGTTTTGATTTTAATGAAAAAGACAAAACAAGAAAGAATATAATAAAAGAGAGAAAAGGATTTAATAAAGGATGATTTTCATTTTGGTCCCTAACTTTTGGGGAATTATCAATTTTTTAAACCAGTTTCGTGTATTGGTATCATTGAACCCTAACTTTCTTTATCAATTTGGTCCCTCTGACCAAATTTCTACTAGTCAAACTTAACAGAATTGGTAAAACGACTGTTTTGCCCTTGACACTATTTAAATGAGTTAAAATTATAATTTTAACTTTAAATTTTAAAAAAATATATTAATAATTAGAAGGGTAGTATGGTCATTTTAGATTAATTTTTAATTAAAAATTTTAAAATATTTTTAAATACCCTTAAAAAAATATTTTATATGGATCTCCATTGTCCATCAAAATTGATGGACGGTAGAGATTATATTGATTTTTTAAAAAAAAATAAAAATTGTAAAATTAATTTTTTTTAATTTATTTCTTTTACTGTTTAAAAAAAAAGTTGATATTCTTGGTGGAGATCCAATCTGGATCCCACCAAGAACAACAAAAAAAAAAATTGTTGAAGATCTGGGTTCGAAGACGAACCCAGAACCTGGGTTCGATTCGAACCCAGATCATCAAACCCAGATCTTCAACAATTTTTTTTTTCAATTTTTTTTTTGTTGTTCTCGGTGGAGATCTAGAACATCAACATTTTTTTTAAAAAAATATAGTAAAAGAAAAAATTATTTTACAATTTTTATTTTTTAAAAAAAATTTCGATATATTCTCCACCCTCCATCAATTTTGATGGACGGTGGAGATTTTCATTTTTTAAAATTTTTTTAATTTATTTAATTTTTTAATTAGGGGTAGATTGAAAGACAAAAATACCCCTAGAACAGTTAATTTTGACTAACGGCTAACTAACAGAATGACCAAATTGATACGTTTCCAGAAAGTTAGGGTCCAATGATACCAATAAACGAATCTGGTTTAAAAAATTGATAATTCCTCAAACATTAGGGACCAAAATGAAAATCACCCTTTAATAAAAGGTAAAAAGTTTATGTAAGGTGTTTTGAGTTGTACGGCGGTGCAACAATCAAAGCAAAATAAGTTTATGTTTTTTCAGGTTAAATTGAATGGGTTTTTTTTATAATTTTTATTTTCACAGGGTTATTTTGTAATTATCCAAGAAAGGGGTCTTTATGTTATTTTTTTCTCCAATTGACTAAAAACGATTATTTTTGCATCTGCGGTTAAAAACAATTTTATCAATAATTTTTAGGTCATTTTTAACAATTTTCACATTAATACAATCTGAAGTCTCAGTGTCCATTAATATAACTATATGCATATAGTGTGATTCTCCACAAGTAGTTCATAGCTAGAGCTGGATTATAATGTCCGTTATACCCATCTAGTTATATCATTTCCTTTAACCACCATTAATTCTATAATCAACAATTAAATTTTGCCTCCCTCACGAGAGAAGGAGAGGTATCATAATTGTCTAAGCCCTAAATCATACCTTAAAGGAATTGCTCATCTACTTTAATCAAGAAGAAGTGGATTCCATTATTGTGTTCATACCTTCCCAACTACAAGCCAAACCACAACTCCAAGATACGGAGGTATTGGTCAAGAATACTACATCGACCTCACTCACAGTAAATCAAAAACCACGATCCAACCTGAAGGAGTCCATAAGACACTCAGGATTAAGATCACCTATAAATAGCCATCGTTTGTCGATATATATGAATCTCATCTACTAATGGATCTTGGTGAAAGATTCATATAAATCGTGGCCCAGTCCTATATGATTTCATCATATAAGGTGCATTTATTCTCATGTCAACTACATGGGCAGTCTAGGATAAAACCATCGTACGTTACAGAATGAACCGCAGCAGGAGATCAACCACAAACAAAGTACTCAGCTTTATTTACTCTCTACGGACTCTTTAGATTATATGTCTCAAAATGAATCCTACTGTATATGACTTTCATATACTCATTTTGAGAGTACATATTGCAATATTGGATATTACTTGCACAATATATAAATGTATGAACAGATGTAAAAACACTTTCATATGAATGATAAACGTTTAACTTTTATTTATGTCTAATAATATTTATAATTACAAGCTTTAAGACATAAATCTCAACAACAATATCCTCATAAAAAAAATTTTCCTCCATACCCCGGAGTCCAACCCCCTCCCCCAGCAACATTACTATCCTTATGGTTATTAGCCTCCTCAATATCAATATCCACCACTGAACCTAAATATATCATTGCCTAATAAGTACCCCTAGCTACAAACTCAGCATTTTTCCCCGCTCCGTAAAGGATAACCCTTAGGTCAAAAATTTGGAAAATCAGTACGAAATCTGACGCAGAATGTGGCACGGGTTATCAATGTGATGGAGGTAGGAAATCGAGGGGACTCCAAGGAGATATTGTCGAGGGCCCTACAAGGCTTAGGAGGGCAATGATCCATACAACAGAATGAGTATTTAAGAAGGCAAAGCCATAGAGGATGGCAGGAGTCACTTGGTTGAAGAAGGAACGAGATGGCCATATAGCAGACCAGGAGAACATAAGAAGAGTTAGATATCATCCCAACGCTTCAACACCAGGGGCTTTTGAACGGGAACCAAATCCTCATGAGTTAGATCCGCGTTTGAGGTATTTGATGGATCAGATAGAGGATCTTCAAGAACGGGTTTATAGAAGGGATGAAATTGCGCGTCGCTGAGAGCAGTAGAAGAGTCCCTTCACCGACAAGATCACTATAGTATATATTCCTAATCACAATAAGGTCCCCAGAAAGAGCATAAGTGGTTACAACAGAATGGGGAACCCATACAATCATCTCGGTGCTTATCTTAACTGGATGAACATGCAGGGAGCCTCCAACGCTCTTAAGTGCAAGATATTCCCTTTAACACTGGTCGGAGACGCTAAGATGTGGATAAGTGGACTTAGACGATAAAGCATATTGAGTTATGCCGAGTGTCAGAGGGAGTTTGTGAGTGGTTTCAGAGGTAGACGGTGCTGCTGAAGGCACATTGTTCACACTTGCTTCGATTAAGCATCAACCTAAGGAGAGCCTATGGGATTATATCATGAGGTTTCAAGAAGCCATGCGACAAGTCCGGAATTTTAGTGATCTAGGCGTTTTAATGGCATTCAGCGAAGGACTTCAGGATGGACGCCTTTCTTGGTCTCTTTCAAAGAATGGACCCTCATCCTATCAAGAAATAATGGAAAAGGTGGAGAAGTACACTACTATAGAGGAAACTAGTGGAATGAAGGGAAAGATCGAGGAAACACGACCATCGGAGGGCCAGAAAAAACCATGGAACTACAAATTTGCTAAGAGCAAGGCAAAAGCAATGGAAGGTGAAGGTCAGGTGAATATGGGCCACACAGTTAAGGGTACCAAAAAGCAAGTTTGATATGTATACTTCCCTTAAATTCCCAATTGACAATGTGTTCAACGTCGCTCGGAAGGCTCAGTTCTTAGGTGGCCAGGCCCAATGAGGACACCCCTAGATCAAAGAGATCCTCGAAAACGTTGCGAATGTCATCGGGATCATGGTCACAAGACCAAAATTTGTTATGACCTAAGGGAGCAAGTTGAAGAGCTCATTAGTAATGGCCAGCTACAGGATTTTATGCATAAGCAATAGGGCATGAAAATCCAGATAAAATCAAATGAGATATAGGTAATGAAATGTCTGTTTTCCAATAATGATGAGCCTATTAATTACATAATACATGTGACATTCCCGGGGGAAGGGGATACAGCGACAAAGCCGAGTACCTCCGCCAATGTGTGCTTGGTAGTTGGCCCTTAACCGCCCTCGATCGAATGAGCAGTCATAACCTTATCACCTAAGGATTCAAGTGGAATTAAGTACCCATATTGCAACGTTCACTTGGTCTCCATCAAGGTATCCAACCGAACTATCAAGCGCGTGTTGATTGACCTCGACATTTCCACCTACATAATTCGCTGGTATGTGGTGGAGCAGCTCGGTTATAGGATGAAGCAGCTCCAAGCTACCATTGCAATAGAGGCATCGGAGGACATAGAAGTAGATCACTCGGGCAAAGAGATCTACCAGTAAGGTTTGGCAGCCGACCCATTACTCGAACTCAATGAGTCACATTCCAGGTCATCGACATTCCTTTCTCTTTAACATATTGATCGGAAAGCCAACCCTCTATGACTTAAGAGCTATAAGTAGTGTCTATTGCATGAAGATAAAGTTCCCGACAGAGAACGATGAAGGGGAGACGAAGGCCAATCAAGATGAGTACAAAAAGTGTGTTGACATTGGTCAATACGTGGTAATAGCAGCTGGAAACTTTATGGTAGCCACCGTTGACAGCTCGTCGATGGGGAAGAGATGGAAGGTTAAAAGGTTTAAACGAAGGTTGTTCGCGGCATCATTCTAATAGCAGACAATGTATTGGGGAATATCCAAGTCACCAGCCTAGACCCAAGAGACACCGGTTCAAAGCCATCGAGGAACCCAGTCGAGAGATTGGAAATAATGAATTTTCCCGGAATCGACCCACCGAGGATGGTTTGTTATAGGGATGACCCTAGACCGCGGCTTTCTAGTAGAGTTAACAAATCTACTTGCCCTATACGCAGAAATATTCGTCTGGACTCTCAAGATATGCCTGGCATAGACCCGCGTGTAGTTTCCCACAAGTTGAATGTGAGACTCGAATTCAAACTCGTCTGATAGAAACGAAGATCGTTTAACTCAGAGAGGTACCAAGCCATGTAATACACCCTCTCGATAGATTGTACAGTACACAAGTAAATAAATGAGCCTTTATTATGAGTAAATCGAATGTTTAAAGTATTAAGGGTACTATAATGCAATCTATTGGAAGGATCCGGAGATTTTCGAAAAAGGATATTAGAGACTTGGAAAATATCTGGAATGGTTTCAGATGATTAATAAGGTTCCATAAAGTATATAAGAAATTCAATTATACGTTTTGGAGAACATAGTAAGGATTTTCATAAATTGGAGAATTAAGAATATTTAGTGGAAGTTAAAATATATTTTATGATATGAGATTGTAATTTAATTAATTGATGGAAAAGTAAATTGAAATGGATTTTTATGGAAAAGAGTTAGTGGATTGTTATGGATTAATTTGTAAGTTATAAGATTGTGGATTAAATTCATGTAATTAAATTGTATATTGGTGGTCATATTATAATTTTAAAGTGTATAGGGACAAATTACGATTAAAGAAAAATATTATATATATATATATATATATATATGGTTAGTGGAATTTTCCACTCACATTAAAAAGTCAACTAAAGAAGACAAAGAAATCATAAAACAAAAGAAAATGAACCAGCAAAACAAAAACAGAGTTAGAGCAAAGTCGGTGGAACAAAAGAAGAAAAAAAAAGTATAATATATATATATATATATATATATATAAGTGAATCAGAAAAACAAAACAGAGAGGAAGAGAGAATCAGAAATTTCGAGAGAGAAGAGAGAAGAAAATAGAAGAGAAAAAGAGAGAGAGCCGACCGTGCAACCAAAGGAGAAAGAAGAAAGGAGGAAGAAAGAGAGGAGAGTGACCGGCTGAAGAAGAAGGAAGAGAAGAAGAAGAAGAAGAAGATGAGCAGCGGCAGAAAAAAAAGGAGGAAGAAGAAAAAAAACTACAGAAACCGTGAGGGAGAAGAAGAAGAAAAGAAAAAGAAGAACAAGAAAAAAAAAGAGAAAGAAAGGGAAGAAGAGATTCAGTTAAGAAGAAGATTGGGTAAGTTTGGTAAGTTGATTTGGTTTGGATTTTGATGATATTTTATGTTGTAGAATTAGTAAGTGATAGTAGTAAAATTGAAGTGATTTTAGTATTTGATTGAGTTTTGATTTGTGTTTGAAAGTGATTGTTGAATATAAAGTGCAATTGGATTGATGGAAGTAAACAAAATTATGGATTTTGTTGCTTTAGTATTCGATTTGAGTTTTTATAGAGTTTTAATTGAAATTAGTTGAATCGGAGTTGATTAAGATGAAAATTTAGAAAATTAGTAAGTTAAAGATTTGGGGATTTTATAATTTTAAGTTTGGATTGTTAAATTGAGATGTTATTTATGTAATTGGAGTATTTTTGAGTTAATTGATAGTATGGATTGAATTTATTGTGTAAGAAATTAAAATAGCTCTCAAATTAGTGAAATTGTATTATGAGTTTTGTTGTGATGTTGTGTTTGGTGGTTGATAAGAGTTGTAGGAATTGTTTAGAATAAAATTGAATCACTAATTTTGGAAATTTTTTAATATAATTTGAAATTAAAGTTATAATTAGTTTAATCGAGTTTAATGAAGTTGAATTTGATGTTGTTAAGTGAAGGAAATTCACTTATGTTAAATCGATGAAGATTAATATGAGAAATTAATTGATTTAAAGGAATATATAATTGTAGAGACATGATTTTTAGCAAATTAAATGTAATTAATTTTATTAGGATAGAAGAAATTGAAGAATAAAGTGTTAAATGTGTAAATTGAGTTTTGTATTAGTTGTTGTACTTATATTAATGATTTATTTGGAAATATATTACTTTAGGAAGAAATCTCCATAGTATGGGAGGAAATGAAATTATGCAGAAAGACAAGAAATTTATTGAGACGAAGGAACCAGAGCACCAAGTCTAGAGAAAACCAGAAATTTGCGGGTGTTAAACTAATTTAAGCAAAATCATATTTTTAGTTGAAATATACTTTAGAATGTTTCTAAGTTTAATTTAATTATTTGTGATTTTATATACACATTTATTTACTTATATGTGGTTCATAATTTAAATAGAATTTATGCTCCAATATATTTTAATTGAAGTATTTTTATATCTCAGAAATTTAGAATTTATATTCAATTAAAGAAATATGTTTTATATATATCACATGTTTTTTGATTAAAAGTTAATTTTCAAAGTAAAGAAAATAGTTTTCAAACCATGGATACCCACTTATTATCAGATTATCAGTAGCTTATCAGATTATCAGCAGCTATCAGTTATCAGATTATCAGCAGTAGACCCGGTCGGTACACCCCATTTGTGTGTGGTAAGGTAAGGGGGGACAGTCCGCTAACTCCATGGGTATTGAGTCTGTCGAGTCTGTCAGTCGCCCACACATTGGGGTGTTGTCTCACTCTATGTATGCGGCGCAGCATTCCGCACATAGACAGTGAGATGTCTTTTATCAGATTATCAGAGTCGCCAGTGCGGCGCCAGATTAGTCGCCTGGTGATACCCTCCATATGGTGCAGCGCCAGCTGAGTTGCCCTATGGATTATCAGTTATCAGATATGAGTTTTCCATTGGCATTTTCAGAAAATTTTTATTAGAAAAGTATTATCAGAAAAGATTTATCATAAAAGCTTAATCAAAAAAGTATTATCAGATAAGTATACTATTATTTCAGTTTATCAGTTATGAGAAAAGTATATTATTTTAGTAATTTCGTTTTCAGAAAGATATATTATTTTAGCTTTTCAGTTATCAGAATAGTATATTATTTCTCAGCTGTTCAGTTCTCATAAAAGAATAAAAATATATTCCATTAGTACAGCTTTTTAGTTTTCAGCAGAAGAAACGTATATATATATATATATATATATATATATGTTATCAGCTTTTCAGTTTTCAGAAAAATAAAAGTTATTATATATTCTCAGCTTTTCAATTTTTAGTAAAGTGGAAGTATATGTATATATTCTTAGTTTTCAGTTTTCAGAGATTAGATATCAGAATAGTTTTCTTTTTAGATTTCAGAACAGTTTTCAGGAAATAAACTTAAGTAAGATTTTCAGAACGTAAATTTCAGTATAGTTTTATGAGAAAGATTTTAATATATATATTTCAGAATAGTTTTTATAAAAGGTATTTTAGTACAGTTTTTATTGGAAACAGATTATTAGTTATTTCAGTATAGATTTCAGAAAATAAGATTCTATCCTTTTTCAGTAAAGTTTTCGGGAGGTTAATTCAGAACTGTTAGAATTGTTTAGTAAAATGATAACACTCACTGAGCTCGTTTAGCTCGTTATAGTTTTTATGTTTTATAAATCAACCTCCCCAGGTACAGGTGCAGACATTGCAGGGACGCCGAAGACTAGCGGGACCAGTCAGAGGATACTGTGACTGTTTTACAAGTATATAAATATTTTTAGTTGTTAAGTTGGTATTTTGATAATGCTATAAGTGCATGAGTATTGTATTTAATGATTGGATTTATTTATTTTTGTTAACTATTTATTCTAGTATTTCGACTGTTTGAGTTGTGATTATTGAGATGGACCAAAGGTCGACAATAGTTGAGATTTGAAAAATTATAGAAGTGTTCAAGTTTTTATGCAGGTCTCCAATATTTGGTAATCTCAGAAAAACAGAGGAGACTCTGTCAAAATTTTTATAAAAAAAAAAAATTTCCTGCTCAGATTTCCAAGTTAAGAAACGGCTTAACTTCACGGAAACCTTTTAGCGAGGAAAGCCTCAACTGGGAAACTACCGTGGAGTGCCGGCAGGCTACCTAATAAGAGATAGTAGGTTAGGGGCCTGTCAGGTTGGTATTAGAGCCAAAGTTTTGAAAAGTAGGGTTGTCTGTTTTAAATGAGATTTTTATGATGTGTTTTCGCATTGTTTATGGTTAAGGCAACCCAGAAAATTTTCATTTGTTTTCAATGCCTATGATTCAAGACATTTTATTAGTATTATATAAATTAGTTTTTGTCAAAGTCACAGCACAGTGTCCTGACGGGGTTCCAGAGGTTGTCTCAAGGAAGCCAATTCAGAAGCTTCCGCATATGATGCATTGTGGATGGATTGATTTTCCAGTTATTGAGTTGCAATAGACAACTATAAGAAGAAAATCAGATTTAATTTAGTTAAAGAATTCGTGAATGTAATTTCGAGTAATATTTCAGCCTTTCCTCAAATAGAGAAGTAGAAGTTGTAATAGATTTGATTTCGAGAACTAAGCCAATCTTTATTTTCTCTACGAGATGGCTCGAATTGAGTTGAATATATTAAGATACAATTAGAAAATTGTTGAATAAGAGTTTGTAAAGATTTATAATGTTTTCCAGGTGCTCTTATTCGTGTTAGGTAGATTATGTAAATTTCGAGGACGAAATTTTATAAAGGGGGAAGCAATTGTAATACACCCTCTCGATAAATTGTACAGTACACAAGTAAATAAATGAGCTTTTATTATGAGTAAATCAAATGTTTAAAGTATTAAGGGTGCTATAATGGAACCTATTGGAAGGATCCGGAGATTTTCGAAAAAGGATATCAGAGACTTGGAAAATATCTGGAATGGTTTCAGATAATTAATAAGGTTCCATAAAGTATATAAGAAATTCAATTATACGTTTTGGAGAACATAGTAAGGATTTTCATAAATTGGAGAATTAAGAATATTTAGTGGAAGTTAAAATATATTTTATGTTATGGGATTGTAATTTAATTAATTGATGGAAAAATAAATTGAAATGGATTTTTATGGAAAAGAGTTAGTGGATTGTTATGGATTAATTTGTAAGTTATAAGATTGTGGATTAAATTCATATGATTAAATTGTATATTGGTGGTCATATTATAATTTTAAAGTATATAAGGAAAAATTACAATTAAAGAAATATATATATATATATATATATATATATATATATATATATATATATTAGGTTAGTGGAATTTTCCACTTACGTTGAAAAGTCAACTAAAGAAGACAAAGAAATCATAAAACAAAAGAAAATGAACCAGCAAAACAAAAACAAAGTTAGAGCAAAGTCGGTGGAACAAAAGAAGAAGAAAAAAAAGTATATAATATATATATATATATATATATATATATATATATATATATATATATATATTAGTGAATTAGAAAAACAAAATAGAGAGGAAGAGAGAATCCAGAAATTTCGAGAGAGAAGAGAGAAGAAAAGAGAAGAGAAAGAGAGAGAGAGAGAGACGACCGTGCAGCCAATGGAGAAAGAAGAAAGGAGGAAGAAAGAGAGGAGAGTGACTGGCTGAAGGAGAAGGAAGAGAAGAAGAAGAAGAAGATGAGCAGCGGCAGAAAAAGAAGGAGGAAGAAGAAAAAACCTGCAGAAACCGTGAGGAAGAAGAAGAAGAAAAGAAAAAGAAGAACAAGAAAAAAAAAGAGAAAGAAAAGGAAGAAGAGATTCGGTCAAGAAGAAGATTGGGTAAGTTTGGTAAGTTGTTTTGGTTTGGATTTTGATGATATTTTGTGTTGTAGAATTAGTAAGTGATAGTAGTAAAATTGAAGTGATTTTAGTATTTGATTGAGTTTTGATTTGTGTTTGAAAGTGATTGTTGAATATAAGGTGAAATTGGATTGATGGAAGTAAAGAAAATTATGGATTTTGTTGCTTTAGTATTCGATTTGAGTTTTTATAGAGTTTTAATTGAAATTAGTTGAATCGGAGTTGATTAAGATGAAAATTTAGAAAATTAGTAAGTTAAAGATTTGGGGATTTTATGATTTTAAGTTTGAGTTATTAAATTGAGATGTTTTTTATGTAATTGGAGTATTTTTGAGTTAATTGATAGTATGGATTGAATTTATTGTGTAAGAAATTAAAATAGCTCTCAAATTAGTGAAATTGTATTATGAGTTTTGTTGTGATGTTGTGTTTGGTGGTTGATAAAAGTTGTAGGAATTGTTTAGAATAAAATTGAATCACTAATTTTAGGAATTTTTGAATATAATTTGAAATTGAAGTTATAATTAGTTTAATCGAGTTTAATGAAGTTGAATTTGATGTTGTTAAGTGAAGGAAATTCACTTATATTAAATCGATGAAGATTAATATGAGAAATTAATTGATTTAAAGGAATATATAATTATAGAGACATGATTTTTAGCAAATTAAATGTAATTGATTTTATTAGAATAGAAGAAATTGAAGAATAAAGTGTTAAATGTGTAAATTGAGGTTTGTATTAGTTGTTGTACTTATATTAATGATTTATTTAAAAATATATTACTTTAGGAAGAAATCTCCATAGTATGAGAGGAAATGAAATTATGCGGAAAGACAAAAAATTTATTGAGACGAAGGAACCAGAGCACCAAGCCTAGAGAAAACTAGAAATTTGTGAGTCTTAAACTAATTTAAGCAAAATCATATTTTTAATTGAAATATACTGTAGAATGTTTTCAAGTTTAATTTAATTATTTGCGATTTTATATACACATTTATTTACTTATATGAGGTTCATAATTTAAATAGAATTTATTCTCCAATATATTTTAATTGAAGTATTTTTATATCTAAGAAATTTAGAATTAATATTCAATTAAATAAATATATTTTATATATATATATCACATGCTTTTTGATTAAAAGTTAATTTTCAAAGTAAAGAAAATAGTTTTCAAACCATGGATATCCATTTATTATCAGATTATCAGCAGCTATCAGTTATCAGATTATCAACCGTAGACCCGGTCGGTACACCCCATTTGTGTGTGGCAAGGTAAGGGGGGACAGTCCGCTAACTCTAAGGGGGTTGAGTCTGTCGTGTTTGTCAGTCGCCCACACATTGGGGTGTTGTCTCACTCTATGTATGCGACGCAGCATTCCGCACATAGACAGTGAGATGTCTTTTATCAGATTATCAGAGTCGCTAGATTAGTCGCCGGGTGACACCCTCTATATGGTGCAGCGCCAGCTGAGTCGCCCTATGGATTATCAATTATCAGATATGAGTTTTCCATTGGCATTTTCAGAAAAGTTTTATTAGAAAAATATTATCATAAAAGTTTTATCAGAAAAGATTTATCATAAAAGCTTAATCAGAAAAGTATTATCAGATTAGTATACTATTATTTCAGTTTATCAGTTATGAGAAAAGTATATTATTTTAGTAATTCCGTTTTCAGAAAGATATATTATTTCAGCTTTTCAGTTATCAGAATAGTATATTATTTCTCAGCTGTTCA
The DNA here is from genome assembly GCA_003430845.1 of Xanthoceras sorbifolium. Taxonomy (NCBI): domain Eukaryota; kingdom Viridiplantae; phylum Streptophyta; class Magnoliopsida; order Sapindales; family Sapindaceae; genus Xanthoceras; species Xanthoceras sorbifolium. Next base: position 10,091,753 of record CM010620.1, on the reverse strand, counting down.
GTTATCAGAAAAGAATAAAATATATTCCATTAGTACAGCTTTTTAGTTTTCAGCAGAAGAAACGTATATATATATATGTTATCAGCTTTTCAGTTTTCAGAAAAATAAAAGTTATTATATATTCTCAGCTTTTCAATTTTTAGTAAAGTGAAAGTACATGTATATATTTTTAGTTTTCAGTTTTCAGAGATTAGATTTCAGAATAGTTTTCTGTTTAGATTTCAGAACAGTTTTCAAGAAATAAACTTAAGTAAGATTTTCAGAACGTAAATTTCAGTATAGTTTTATGAGAAAGATTTTAATATATATATTTCAGAATAGTTTTTATAAAAGAGATTTTAGTACAGTTTTTATTGGAAATAGATTATTAGTTAGTTCAGTATAAATTTCAGAAAATAAGATTCTATCCTTTTTTAGTAATGTTTTCGGGAGGTTAATTCAGAACTATTAGAATTGTTTAGTAAAATGATAACACTCATTGAGCTCGTTTAACTCATTATAGTTTTTATGTTTTATAAACCAACCTCCCCAGGTACAGGTGCAGACATTGCAGGGACGCCGAAGACCAACGAGACCAGTCAGAGGATGCTGTGACTGTTTTACAAGCATATAAATATTTTTAGTTGTTAAGTTGGTAATTTGATAATGCTATAAGTGCATGAGTATTGTATTTAATGATTGGGTTTATTTATTTTTGTTAACTATTAATTCTAGTATTTCAACTGTTTGAGTTGTGATTATTGAGATGGACTAAAGGTCCACAATAGTTGAGATTTGAAAAATTATAGAAGTGTTCAAGTTTTTATGCAAGTCTCCAAAATTTGGTAATCTCAGAAAAACAGAGGAGACTCTGTCAAAATTTTTATAAAAAAAAAAAAAAATTTCCTGTTCAGATTTCCAAGTTAAGAAACGGCTTAACTTCACGGAAACCTTTCAGCGAGGCAAGCCTCGACTGGGAAGCTACCGTGGTGTGCCGGCAGGCTACCTAATAAGAGATAGTAGGTTAGGGGCCTGTCAATCCATCACTGCTGAGGTACATAAATTGTTGGATGTAGCGTTCATCCGACCCTTGGAGTATAATCAATGGCTCTCCAATGTGGTCCTAGTCAGAAAGAAAGACAATCGTTGAAGGATGTGCATGGACTTTACCAATCTCAACCGGGCATGACCAAAAGATTGTTTTCTACCACCACAGATAGATCATTTGGTTGATTCTATAGCAGGATATCAAATCTTAATCTTTATGGACGCTTATTTAGGGTATAATTAGATAAGGATGCTAGAAGCAGATGAAGAGAAAACGGCTTTCGCCACAGATAGGGGAATGTATTGCTATAAGGTGATGCCTTTCGGGTTAAAGAATGCCAGAGCAACGTATCAAAGGCTTGTAAACTGGATGTCTCCAAATCAGTTGGGTAGAAACATGGAGGTCTATATGCATGACATATTAACCATGTCCCTGCAAGCTTCTAACTATTATGTCGATCTATGCAAAACCTTCGAAATTATTCGCAAATATCGGATGAGGTTGAACCCCAAGAAGTGTGAATTTGGGGTAACATCTGGTAAATTTTTAGGGTTCATGGTGAGTCAGCATGGGATTGAAGCAAATCTCGACAAAATTAAAGCTATAAAAGAGCTTGTGAGCCTCTAAACAACCAAGGAAATTCAAGGCCTAATTGGTCGGATAGTCTCCCTTTATAGATTTGTGTCCCGACTAATTGATTGGTGTCTCCCATTATTCAGGGCTTTGAAGAAAAGCAGTTCCAGCAAGTGGACACTGTAGGAACCGTTTTTTAGGGTTTAAAAATTTTTATACAAGTCGCAAAAGCGATCTGTGACTAGTAAAACTTTAGAACTATATTTTCGGAACAATAAAAATAATATATATCAAATATATATTTATTTTTCATATACAAGAAAATTGTAATCAATTAAAAAAAGAAAAAAAATTAAGGAACATACCACCGTTGGAGGCTCCTTCGTATTTTTTTTTTTGCAGCTCCTTGTCTGTACCACTACGTCTTCCTTGCTATATCTCGGCACCGGTAACTTGTGTGTGGGCGAGTCACATTGTCAGGAACAATGAAGAGGTTGAATAAAAAAGAGAGTTGGAGAGATTCTGTATCTCTCCGGTCACTTTTTCTTTTTTTCTTTTTTTTTTACGTACAAAAACTTTTTTTAAACGTCAAAATTTGGTTTAGTCGTCTGTTATTTTAAAAACTCTTTTTAATATATATATTTAAGTTATCAATTAATAAAAACTCTTTTATTAATTTATCAGTAAGTTTTGAATTTAAACTCTTTAAATTCAAATAATATTTATTTATTTTCTTTTCTTTAATAAATGAGATAATCATATTATCTCTCTATTTAAAATAAAATATTAATATTATCAGTAACTTTTAAATTTAAACTTTTTAAATTTTAAAGTTATTTTTATTTTATTTAATAAATAAGATAATCCTATTATCTCACTATTCAAAATAAAATATCAATTATACCCTCCTCATATGATTAATTACATAATTAAATAATCTTAATTATACGTGACCCTTGTTACCTAAATGAATCGGGCTAGCAAGGGGACCTAATGGACCTACAGTATTTTAAGCTCCGATAATCCACGGAATCATTAATTAAACTCTTTAATTAATATTCCTTAATTATCAACTCCGGTGTTATTCCACTAAAAACCCGAAGCTGCATTCTCACAACTGTGGACGTTTTTACACAGACCGATATCACTCGGTGTCCATCAATATAGCTATTACATATGGTGTGACCCTTCACAGTAGTTCATAATTAGAGCTGGGTCATAATATCTGTTAGACCCCTCTAATTACATATATCCTTTAATGAACAATACATATATCCTTTAGTGAATTTATTGTTCACTGTTGATTCTTTAATGAACAATAAATTATGTTTCTTCACAGAATCAGAAGAGCACTCATATTGTGTACAAATTTTTTCATCCACAAGCTGAACCGCAATCCCAACATACAGAGAATATTGATCGGGAATAATCTTCCGACCTCACCCATGGTATATTAAAAATCACGATCTAACCTGAAGGAGTCGATAAGACACTCATGATTGAAATCACCCACATATAACCATCATAAATTGATGTATATGAATCTCTACGGTAAACGGATATTGGTGAGAGATTCATATATATCATGGCCCAGTCCTATTGATCACATCATACAAGGTGCCTCCATTCCCATATCTTCATATGAATGATTCAGAATAGAATCATCGTATAATACAGAATGAACCGCAACTATAGATTAACAATAAATAAAGTACCCAGCTTTATTTGTTATCTATGGACTCTTTAGATTGCACATCTCTTACTGTATCAATCTATATATGACAATCATATACACAGTACGAGATTACATCCGGCAATCTAGGATGTTATAATGCACAAGTTTTATATAATATAAATGATACAATAAGAATGAATTGAACTCTTCTTTTATTTATTTATAAAAACCATTTATAAATTACATCTTTAGGGCAAAAACCCCAACAATTTTCCACTTGCACTAAAGCATGTGAGGCATAAGACGTAACCCTAGACCTTCTAGATGACTCGTGAATACATTAGCTGGTAAGGTCTTCGTAATGAGATGATACGTCCTCTTTATATGCTTCCCTCTTTTATGGCTTCTTGGTTCTTTGGAATTAGCCACAGCACCACTATTATCACAATAAAGTGTGATGGGCCTATCCATATCTGGAACAACTTCCAGATCACTCAAGAACTTGCGGAGCCAAACAGCCTCTTTAGTAGCTTCACAAGCGGCTACATATTCGGCTTCCATGGTAGAGTCAGCAATGCAAGATTGCTTAATACTTCTCCACACAATGGCTCCACCACCGAGGGTGAAAACTGATCCAGACGTAGATTTCCTAGAATCCATGTCTGACTGAAAATCAGAATCCGTGTATCCTAACAGGATCAAATCATATCTGGAATACACAAGCATATAGTTTCTCGTTCTCCGAAGATACTTGAGAATGGTCTTGATAGCAACCCAATGATCTAATCCTGGGTTAGACTAGTATCTGCTGACTACTCCTACTGTATAGCAGATATCTGGTCTCATGCATAACATAGCATACATGAGACTTCCTACTGCAGATGCATATGGCACACGTCTCATATCCTCAATATCTTAAGGTGTCTTAGGACACTGTTCCTTTGACAAGTGAACTCCATGCCTAGAAGGTAAATTACCTTTCTTGGAGTTCTGCATTGAAAATCGCACAAGAATCTTGTCGATATACAATGCCTGAGACAGTGCTATGAGTTTGTTCTTACAATCCCTTATAAGTTGGATACCTGTAACATAACTCACCTCTCCCAAATATTTCATTTGGAGCCAGCCAGCCCTTAACATCAGACAACACTCCCACATCATTCCCAATGAGTAGGATGTCGTCTACGTATAAGACGAAGAAAACTATCTTTTTGTCAATGATGCGTTTGTATACACAAGGCTCATCAACATTTTGCTCAAAGCCAAAGGTTTTGATCACATTATCAAATCTTATGTTCCAAGATCTAGATGCTTGTTTAAGTCTATAATTGGACTTTTGCAGCTTGCAAACTTTTTGCTCTTGATCTGGGGACACGAATCCCTCTGGTTGCATCATATAGATGATCTCGTCAAGATTGCCATTAAAAAATACAGTCTTGACGTCCATTTGCCAAATTTTATAATCGAAATAGGCAGCAATGGATAAGAGAATCCGAATAGACTTATCCATGGTAACTGGCGAAAAGGTCTCTTCATAATCGACCCTTTCCTTTTGGGTATAACCGTTAACTACTAGCCTTGCCTTGAAAGTCTGAACCTTACCATCTACTCCTCTCTTTCTCTTGTAGATCCGCTTACACCCAATGGGTTTTACCCCATCCGGTAAATCTACAAAATCCCAGACTGAGTTGGAGTATATAGACTCCATCTCGAGATTCATGGCTTTAAGTCATTCCTCTTTATTAGGATCTTCCATTGCATTCTTAAATGACAATGGGTCGTCCACACTATCAGTAGAGACAACACCTTGTCCCTCACCTATACCTAAATAGTGTTCAAGTTGTATCACAACCCTCTCATTACGTCTAGGTGGTAGCGTATCCCAATCAGGAATCATCTGACTCTCAGATGTTTGTGGATCAACAACTCTTGTTGATGGAGTACTGGTCTCACCAGGCTTTAGTTCATTTAACACAATCTTGGATCGAGGTTTATGGTCACTAATATAGTTATCCTCAAGAAATGTTGCATTTGTCGATACAAACACTTTGTTATCTTCACGGCTATAGAAGTATCCGCCTCTGGTCTCCTTGGAGTATCCTACAAACAGACAGACCACAGACTTGGAGTCTAGCTTTCCACTTCTATTCTTCAGCACGTGTGCAAGACACCCCCATATGCGGAAATGTCGCAAACTAACTTTACGACCATCCAAAACTCTAGGGGAGTCTTAGGAACAGATTTAGATGGCACTACATTCAAAATGTGTACCGCTGTTTGTAACACATATCCCCAATAAGAATTTGGTAATTATGAGAAACTAATCATAGATCTCACCATTTCCATTAGGGTTCTATTTCTCCTCTCCGTTACACCATTTTGCTGAGGTGTACCCGGAGTTGTGAGTTGGGATACTATCCCATGCTCGACCATAAAGTCTTTAAACTCTTGGTTAAGGTACTCACCCCTACGATCCGATCGTAGAGACTTGATAGTCTTACCTAACTGATTCTCAACTTCAGCTCGGAATTCTTTGAACTTTTCAAAAGTTTCCGACTTACGTTGCATAAGATAGACATATCCGTATCTAGAGTAGTCATCTGTAAAGGTGACATAATACTCATAACCACCTCTGGCTTTAACATTCATCGGTCCGCAAACGTCAGTACGTATAAGCTCTACTGGCTCTTTAGCTCTAAGGTCTTTTCCAGTAAAAGGTCTGTTAGTCATCTTACCTTCTAAACAGGATTCACAGATAGGTAAGGTGCCAACCTTTAACTCGCTTAAAGGTCCGCTTTTTCCTAGTTTGTCTATCCGGTCAAGGTTAATATGACCAAACATTAGATGCCAGAGATACGTGTCATCATCTGGAGAAATCTTATGTCGTTTGGTTTTAGGTTTGAATTTGGTGTTGAGCAGTGTTGTATGTATTAACAGCCTTAACACATACAAATTGTATTAATTCCTGAATAAATATTCAAACCTTTCTTTGAAATAATAACAGATTTGTTATCAAAAGAAACAGAATAAAATTGTTCTAACAATTTAGAAACGAAAATTAAATTCCGTGTAAATCCAGGAATGTAATAAACATTGTCCAAAAGTAAAAATCTAGCATTATTACAAAAATTAAATTTTATTGAACCCACTACTCGAGCAGACACGACATCCCCTGACCCCACAAGCATTGAGAAGGCTCTTTCCTCTACCTGTGTCCAAGAATCAGTCCACTGCAAAGAAGAACAAACATGTTTAGTGGCCTCCGAATCAACTATCCAGGATGAAGAATCATCTTCCACTAAACAAGTTTCAAGAACTAGTAAATCATATTTACCTTTCTGCTTCTTCTTCTTGGCTACCTCCTCCAAGTATTGAGGACAGTTCCTCTTCCAATGCCCGACCTTGTTACAGTAGTAACATTTTCCCTTGTCTTTGTCGGTAAAAGTGTCATTCTTTTTGCCTTGGGCTTTCTTGGGCTTGGGCTTACCTTTAGCCTTCCCAGCAGACCTCTTCCTCTTCTTATTTCTAGAGGAGGAAGATGGTTCAGCAACATTTGCCTCACCGATCTTCACCTTACTGTCCTTAGTCAAGGTCTTGAAGGTGGCGAGCTCATTGAGCAACTGAGTGAGACTGAACTACAACTTGTTCATCCTGTAATTGCTCTTAAACTAATCGAAACTCTTCGGAAGTGTTGTTAGCATGATGCTCACTTGGCTAGGTTCATCAATGGCCCCGCCATTGATTTCTGCTGTGTTGAAGTAGACATCATGGTCAGGACATGTTCCCGAACAGATGTACTTTCCTTCATGCGAGAAAGCATAGCGGCACGAACAACTTCACGGCACTTTTGCTCTGAGGGTTGCCCGAACATAGCTTGCAATGACTCCATGATTTCGAATGCTGTAGTCATTGCATCGTGCTTTATGACAAGTACTTCTGTCATAGAAGCTAACAGATATGTAGGAGCTTTTTTATCAAATGAGACCCATTGCTGGTATGCCTCACGAACTCTTTGTGGGGCATTGGCAGCAGGCTGTGGAGGACATTCCTCCATAAGCACAAACTTAAGGTCTTTGGTGACCAAAATCGCGTTTATATTAAGTTTCCACTTTGTATAGTTATCACCAGTTAATTTGTCGTGTGCAAGCATTTGTAATAATTCAGAAGACATTATTGCTGAAAAATAAATAAACATTCATTCAGTTATATATTAAAAACAAGTGCTACTACTTTGGCATAAATTTAAACATGATGAATGTACATGTTTAACGAACTAGAACTACCCTAATAAAAACAGTTACTACGCTACGATAATCCAACATACCACAAAGAAGTGTCACCTTAGGGTCGGTCAAGTCCTTGCATGTTGGACCGAGACATTCTCAATCAAATAATATTCTAGAATTAACTCTTATTCCATATTATTCAACCATTGTTTATTCAGTAAGGTTTTCGATTAACCACATTTAATCTAAACCTTGTGAGTGTGACCCATCATTTCAGATCTCATGGGCTTAACTCGAGAGTACCGCCTTAGAGTCGATCAAACCCGAAATACCCCCAGAAATCCTATCCGTTAGGAAGTCAACCTTGGTATTGACCTTCGTGGAAACCCTCCTTAGGGAGGATAAAAGCAAAGCCATCACAAGGCCCCACTCGAATCTCACGGTGTTGAACTAACGATGGAGACTACGGGATATTTATGTCATATATCTCTCTCCCACTCAATATTTTAAAAATTAGGGTTTTCTATTCGTTAATGCACCTACATGATCAAACGGCTAATTTTAATCAAGTTATCAAGGGCATTAACTAATTTATTATTAGAATTATATTCTAAATAATTATGATTTTTAACACTTAAAAATCTATAAGTGAATACTCTAAACTTAGGTAAACGTTTTACTAAAGTTAGATTATTAATTTGGTGTTTACCAAGTTTTAACTATTTAAAACTCTAACACATTATTTGGTTCATTTATTTATTAGGTGATTAATCATATTAAACCTAATTTTAATAAATGACCATATTAATCTAAATTTATTTACCACTTTAATAACAAGATTAATATTAAGATAATTACCAAGTTTTTAACTATTAAAAACTAATCTTTTTTCATAGCAAATTATAAATATATTATTTACCATTTTAATCTCATTAAAACAAATAATATATAAATGCTATGATGCATAACATATATTTGTGTAGGCACACTTAAATCTAAATGACATGTATATGCACGATAATACTAAATTATCACATAATAAAGTATACATGAGTTGACCGAATATTGTAGATTATTTAACCTAAAATAAAAAGTTAAAAACTAAATTACAAAAATAATCCCAAGGTATTCCTTGATCTTCTTGTAATTTTATAGTCTTCTAATCTCTTCATAAATCTCCAATTTATTTCATAAATCCATAACATTAATTGATTTGCGCACTAAATAAAAAAAAAAAAACTTTAGATCAGCGCTCTAAACACTAGGATTTGTACACATAACATCACGTACTGTACAGTAACTAATTTTTTTTTTTCACATGACCTCACATAGTGTGCAAATAAAAAAAAATTATCAGCTCACCAAACTCTTTGGCTTTTTGCACATGACATCAGCACCATACTTTTTTGGTTTTTTGCACAAGAATCAGTGGCTGATTTTTGCACATGACCAGCGCACCATTAATGCGCATGAGAGTACACAATGGTGCAACAATTGTGCCTTGTGATCGGAGTCAGTCAGCGCCTTCAATTTTCAATAATCGATTTTTAGTATCTTTGTCTTCGATTATATTTTATAAAAAAAATATAATTCAGAAAAAAATAGAAAATTAAAAAAATAAAATAAATTAATTTACAACTCAGTAACACCTAAATCCACAATACCATAAAAATTTACGATCAACTATGTTTAAAATTAAACTATTTAATTTAAACAATATATAGTCAAATAAATAAAAAAAAATCTGCCTACACAATCATACATCAGGAGCATCGAAAACAATTTTCTGTTTCGAAAATAAATTAGGCTCTGATACCAATTATAGGAACCGTTTTTTCGTTCTACTGATCATGCAGCGGAATTGGGGTTTAAAAAATTGTATACAGATCGCAAAAGCGATCTGTGACCAGTAAAACTTTAGAACTATATTTTCGGAACAATAAAAATAATATATATCAAATATATATCTATTTTTCATATACAAGAAAATTGTAATCAATTAAAAAAAGAAAAAAACAATTAAGGAACATACCACCGTTGGAGGTTCCTTCGTATTTTTTTTTCTGCAGCTCCTTGTCTATACTACTAAGTCTTCCTTGCTATATCCCGGCATCGGTAACCTGCGTGTGGACGCGTCACGTTGTCAAGAACAATGAAGAGATTGAATAAAAAAGAGAGTTTGAGAGATTCTGTATCTCTCCGGTCACTTTTTTTCTTTTTACGTACAAAAACCTTTTTTGAATGTCAAAATTTGGTTTAGTCGTCTGTTATATTGAAAACTCTTTTTAATATATATATTTAAGTTATCAATTAATAAAAACTCTTTTTATTAATTTATCAGTAACTTTTGAATTTAAACTCTTTAAATTTAAAAAATATTTATTTATTTTCTTTTCTTTAATAAATAAGATAATCATATTATCTCTCTATTTAAAATAAAATATCAATATTATCAGTAACTTTTGAATTTAAACTTTTTAAATTCAAAGTTATTTTTATTTTATTTAATAAATAAGATAATCCTATTATCTCACTATTCAAAATAAAATATCAACTATCACTCTCCTCATATGACTAATTACATAATTAAATAATCTTATTATTTAATATTTATAATTGCCATTATTTAATTAATTGAATAATCACATTACTTAATTAACTCCTGACATGTGTCACTTTCGCAACACTATTAATTGGACCATCCAATTAATTATACGTGACCCTTGTTACCTAAATGAATCGGGCTAGCAAGGGGACCTAATGGACCCACAATATTTTGAGCTCCGATAATCCTCGGAATCATTAATTAAACTCTTTAATTAATATTCCTTAATTATCAACTCCGATGTTATTCCACTAAAAATCCGAAGCTGCATTCTCTCAACTGCGGACGCTTTTACACAGACCGATATTACTCAGTGTCCATCGATATAGCTATTACATATGGTGTGGCCCTCCACAGTAGTTCATAATTAGAGTTGGGTCATAATGTCCGTTAGACCCCTCTAATTACATATATCTTTTAAGCACTATTGATTTTCTAATGAATAATAAATTATGTTTCCTCACGGAATCAGAAGAGTGCTCATATTGTTCAAGCCCCGAATCAACCCTTAAAGGAACTACTCTCTACTTCTCACAAGAAAGAGTGGATTCCACTATTGTGTACAAACCTTCCCACAAGCTAAACCGCAATCCCAACATACGGAGAATATTGATCGGGAATAATCTTCCGACCTCACCAATGGCATATCAAAAATCACGATCTAACCTGAAGGAGTCAATAAGACACTTAGGATTGAGATCACCCACATATAGCCATCATAAGTTGATGTATATGAATCTCTACAGTAAACGAATCTTGGTGAGAGATTCATATAGATCATAGCTCAGTCCTATATGATCACATCATACAAGGTGCCTCCATTCCCATATCTCCATATGAATGATTCAAGATAGAATCATCGTTCAATACAAAATGAACCGCAACTATAGATTAACTATAAATAAAGTACCCAGCTTTATTAGTTATCTATGGACTCTTTAGATTGCACATCTCTTACTGTATCCATCTATATATGACAATCATATACACAGTACGAGATTACATCCGACAATCTAGGATGTTATAATGCACAAGTTTATATAATATAAATGACACAATAAGAATGAATTGAACTCTTCTTTTATTTATTTATAAAACCCATTTACAAATTACATCTTTAGGGCAAAAACCCCAACAGACACGAGAGTGTGAGAAAGCCTTATATTTATATCTGGCAGTCTTATCGATGGCAGTTAGTTCTGTCCTTGTTAGGGACGACCGAGGGGTTCAGAGGGTCGTTTACTACGTGAGTAAGGCGATGACGAACCCAGAGACCGGGTACTTGGAGATTGAGAATCTTGCTTTGGCCTTCGTAATCTCCGCTCGAAGACTCCAACCATATTTCTAGGCTCACCTCATTGTAGTGTTAACAAATTTTCCTCTGAGAAAAGTAATGCAGAGGCTCGAGGCTTCAGGTCAGACAGTTAAATGGTTGGTGGAGCTAAGTGAGTTTGACCTCGCCTTTAAACCTAGAATTGCACTTAAAGGACAGGCGATAGCTGACTTTGTCTTAGAATTCACTACTCGAGACATTATGACCACCGAGCAATCAAAGGGTGACCTCTGGAAGTTGTATGTCAATGAATCCTATAACCAACATGGCAGCCGAACTGATATTATGATGAAATCACCAGATGACTCAGTGACCCAGGTGGCCCTCTGTTTCATATTTCGAGCCACCAATAACACCGTGAAATATAAAGCTCTAATCCAAGGACTGTGCCTAGCAATTGGAGTTTGGTATCCAATATCTGAGCTTGTACAGCGATTCACAGTTGATAATCAACTAGATTAAGAATGATTATCAGGCAAGAGACGAAGGGATGATGGAGTACCTGAAGTGTGTGCAAGAAGAAAATGATTTCGAGGGTGCACATTCCAAAGGGTGTCATGGGAAAGAAACTTACAAGCGGACGCATTGGCTAGGCTAGCATCCACATCCTTAGCAAAGCTCCCCTGATCCATAACTAACGGATAGGTGACAATAAAGATTCAGTTGCATTGGAGGATGGAAACGAAGCCTCGCCTTGGCTGGATCTCATTATGCAATACCTTCGAGACAGACAATTACCCACCAATAAGTTGGAGGCACGAATGATCATTCCTAGGGCCCCAAGGTATGTGATTTACTAGAACTGTCTATACCGGAGAGGATCCCATCCCCTTTTGAGATGCATAGGGGCCTCCAAAGCGGCCCGAGTAGTGAGTGAGATACATTAGGGAGTCTATGGGAGCCACTCGGGCAAATAGATGAACCTTGGGTCATAACCGGCCTATGATCTTTAAAGATTCACAAGACTATGCTCAAAAGTGTGATAGATGCCAAAGAACAACCAACATACCGAGGCTACCATTGGAGGAGTTAACACCGATGGCAAGTCCTTGACCGTTCGCTCAATGGGAAATCGATATCATAGGGCCACTCCCAACCGAATCATCATAGAAGAAGTATGCAATCATCGGTATAGATTACTTCATAAAATGGATAGATGTTGAAGCCTTAGCTAAGATAACAAAATAAAATACAATTGATTTTGTGAGGAAGTCTATCCTCTATCGCTTCGGAGTGCCCGAAGCCCTTATCACAGACCAAGGGACTCAGTTCGATAACAACTTCAGAGCTTTCTGTCGGGAGTTCCACATTAGTCTGAGGTTTGCCTCCCCCACTCATCCACAAACTAATGGACAAGTTGAGGCCGCTAACAAAATTATTAACCATCTGCTCAAGTGTAAATTGAAGGCAAAGAAATGGGCATGGATAGATAAGCTCCCTGAGGTCCTCTGGGCAATTAGAACTACCCGCATTCGGTAATAGGGGAAACACCATTCTCACTTGCATTAGGAACTGAGGCGTTCCTACCAACAAAAACTATGGTCAAGACTCTAAGGATAAGCAGCTACACCTCTACCGATAACAATCAAGAACTCCGAGAGAGCCTCGATGAAATAGAAGAATGGATAGAGCAGGCAAGAATCCGAACAACGTCGTACCAACAGCGAGTTGCAAGATATTATAATTCGAGTGCCCACCCATGGAGGTTCCAAGTTGGGGACCTAGTTCTGAAGAAACTCATACTGAGTACAAAGGATCCAAACACTGAACCCCCTACTAAGTAAAGACTGGCGCCAAAAAGGGGGCCTACTGATTAACCACACTTAGGGGAATATAGATACTGGAACCTACTTGATGGATACTAGGTCGGGTGATTGAAAGGCCAGCAACCTGAAAAAGAGATGAACTAGGTCGAACTCTTTGGGACACTGGGGTGGTGCCAGTTAAATAGCCTCCGACGCTCAAGTTAGTTTATGGAGTCGAGTAGAATAAAGATATTGAAAGAAATTAAACTTGGAATTGTATTGTCGAGCATATTTTTATAGTCAATTGGTCGAGTGTACGGTACTCAAAAGTGTCGATGTGGGCACAGTTTGAGCTAAGTATATGGAATTGGCATCGACTAGGTTGAATGTAGGCTTGACTGTGCCAATGTCGAGTAATAGCTTAGTTTCTTCAGAGTATATTTCGCGTGACCCTTGCTTCTGAAGCTTGAATTCATATTTATAGGATGTGAGTGGCAACCATTGAGGTTGGTCGAGAGAATCCTGCTCTGTGATATCAGGAATCTTTGTTATCTCGGAGTGGTTGGGCCATCGTAGACTCCAATCTTGACTTGGTCAGCCTTGACTCAACCTACTAGTGTATAGCTTATGGGCTTCCAAATTTTTGGACATGTTTTTGGGCCATATTTAATCTTTTCTTGGGCTATTTTTAATCACTACAAGGAATACTTTTGAAAAATATTTGGAACTCTGATCACCTCTAGAAGTACTATCAGTAAGTAAGAATTACACCCGATGAAGCAAATTTTGTAATATTTTAATATCAGCCGAATCAAGGGCTAATTAAGTATTAAACCATACATATTGGATATATAAAAATTGTTAACTACTGGCAAATAGTGGTCAGGGGCTATGTAATTCATACTAATGATCAACAATGGTAAAATGTTTTCGTATTTATTGCCGATCAATAGAGATCAGACAATTAACTTATCACCGATCAATAACGGTCGAGATATTACTAAGTCGAGTCCAATGAGATCTATACATCCGAGGTGACGATCTACGATTGGACTATGGTTCAGAGTCTGAAGAACCCCGAAGAAACTCCGAAGATAGTAAGCTAGCCATCCGGATCTGCTCGTCATTCGACATCTTCCAGATAGCCCTGCCGTCGACGGACCTCAGGAAATTCTGGGCATTTATGCACATGAAGTCTACTGAGTCTTCCGGTGTAAAGAGGCCACAAAAGATAGATTCCCCCATCGTGGGCCTAGCTGGGCAAAAGGTATTCCGAGTTTCACTTGACTTTCTGAAGGGATGGCTTGAGAAAAGGTAAGGATACTCTCATTTTTCCTCTATCCTCACAGAATCTGAGCCTGAGGAGTTCTTGAAAGAAGCGAGAAAGGCCCAAATAGGTTGAACTTCTTTAGGGACTCGGGTCTCAGAGGTCTCTACCGAGGCATGGTGGTGTTTAGATGGAGCAGACCTGAGGAACGCCTTGGGGAAATTCACCACCCGAGTAGTCCTTGGGACAACCTTCTTGGATTTCTTTGAGGCCTCGGTGGCCTTTCCTTTCCCAACGCCCATGGAACCTTGCCTTCCATATTCGCTGTGGACTTCCCAACGAGCTTGCCTGAAAACACCGAAGTCATTCTCAATAGAGACCAAATCTCGACTAGAATCCACCAGCCATCAGACTCAGTTCAGCTGGAGCGATCCTGATCTCTCTCAATACCCTTCTAAGATATGGCTAGAGGGGAAGCCTCACCCCACCCTCAAAGAAGGCAGGATGAAAGGCCACTGAACCAAGTTCGGGACCACTAGCTGGCTCCCCCGCCCTGGGAAGCATAACAACAATGCTCGGAGGAATTGAAAGTTCCTCCCAGTACCTTACTAGTTTCGAATTATTAATTGTATTTTCCAATAACTGGTTAATAGCAAACCAAGTGTGGATAAGTTTCCCCCAGTAGTGCTCCTCCGAGTTATAGCCAGAGATAACCCCCTCGAGAAGCGGGGAAGGACTCCTCCCCGCTCGATGCCTATTCCTAGCACGGAGTTCAGGCCCAGAACTCCCACTTGATCCAGCAGAGGTGGATTCTGAGGTACTAGCCTCGGAGGACGTCACAAGCCTAGAATTGGCACTACTAACCCTATCGGGCTGACTTCTCGAATACATTATGATAAAAACAAAGATAAAATTAAACAAAGACAAGGTTAGTGACATACCTAAGGATTTGTTGCCACCGAATGCAACTGAAACTGACTGAATGAAATAAATGAAAGGCTAATAAGATAGGCAAGGTAATATATAGGCGTAAGGGATCGCACGTCAACCGCCCGATCTGCCATAGATTGAACGAATTACAAAGCCTCGAAAGACTACATGACATCATTAATATGTTAGATTGTTAGAACTGAAGCGATGCAACCCCTTGAGAAACGAATCATCGCAGCACCTAGAATTTAATGCAGGCTGCCACCAAGCAAAACCCCCGAGCGCTCACCATGGTTGATTGTAATCGTTAAATCTCTACAATCAGAGCATTCTCCAACTAGACAGATTCAGGGAAGTGTTGGTACAACCGCCTGAACGCAATACCAGAGTGCCACGTCAAAGTCAGTACCAAAGTCAACATGATAAAAGCCAGCACGTTGACCGTCAACCACCGACCAACACCTTGATGGAGAAAGTCAAATAAGCCTCATAAGTAAACAGTGAGGGCATCTAATCAAACATCTTTTCTGCCAGAAAAGATCCAAGCATCACACGCTGAAGATGACAGTGCAACATGAGCTTCTGTATAAAACCAAGTCAAGCGGCAAAAATCACATAAGCTTTCATAATTCTAAGATGACTTATTTTCTTTGCGTTTTAAGTGTGAGCATATCAGTATTGACTTGACCGTCAGAGGGTACTTACCGACAACACGCCGGTACCCCTTCTAACTTTGTTCTTGAATTGCATATCAAAGACAATCTCCACTAAAGATCGACCCACCGAGAACTGTAAAGCCTGAGGTCCAACAATAATGGTGTTCAATAGTGAGACACAAC
This sequence comes from Xanthoceras sorbifolium, assembly GCA_003430845.1. NCBI lineage: Eukaryota > Viridiplantae > Streptophyta > Magnoliopsida > Sapindales > Sapindaceae > Xanthoceras > Xanthoceras sorbifolium. The sequence goes on along the minus strand of CM010620.1, from coordinate 10,075,533 downwards.
ACACAAGACAGTAACCAGGAAACAGTTGCTCCCTTTGTGTCCCTTTTTAATGGCCTCGATGTTGCTTGGTTTCCAAACCCCTACAATCACCACTCTAATTCAAAGACTTAAGCGAGCGAACAAAAAATAAAAGAAAATAAAACAGAGATTGACATGGAAGAGATTCTGTCTTCACCATCTTGTTCTTTATTTCCCGTGCCTTTTTTTCAAGATCAAATCTATGTAACACTTCAACAGCGTCTACAATTCATCGTTCAAAGCCGGCCGGACTGGTGGATCTTTGGTTTTTTGGCAGCCGGAGAAGGATTCAATGGCCAGCTTGTTTTGTCATGGGGCGATGGCCATTTTCGCTGCAACAAGCAAGCAGCCAGCAGCAGCAACAAGCAGCAGGGTGGTGGTCATCAACGACCACAACCCAAATTCGGGTTCGATTTGGAGAGGAAGGCGGGCGGCCACCAGAGATTTCCAGATTAATTTCGATTTGGATATGGACTTAGAAAGAACGGTGAACGGCTGCAGCAGCGACGTCACAGACTGTGAATGGTACTACACGGTGTCCGTGACAAGATGTTTCGGGATAGGAGACGGTGTTCTCCGGAGGACTTTCAGCTCCGGAGAGTTTGTTTGGCTGAGCGGTCATAATGATCTCCAATTTTAAGTGTGAGAGTTAAAGAAGCTCGCACACATGAGATCCAAACCTTGGTGTGCATTTCGACTGCATGTGGGGTTGTTGAATTGGAGTCTTCAGATATGATCAAACAAGATTGGAGCACAGTGCAATTAGCTAAATCCCTCTTCGAATCGGACATTGCTAGCCGTATATTATAGAAAGAGACAAATTCTTATCAGGGCCAAAGTTCAAATCCCCACTCACAGCAGCAATAATGTTCCTCTCCTTTTCATGATGCTTTCACTTAAAGATAAGCCACAAGAAAGCGAAATAATCGTGAAAGAACTAACCGGATTAGGACGGTCGTCTTCTGGCTCCGGTCAGTCTGATTCGGATGGAAACTTTGCCTCCGCATACACTGACAATGGTAGGTCAAGGGAGACAGGAAGAAAACCAGCTGTTAGTGAAAAAGAAACGCCCCTAAACCATGTCGAAGAAGAGAGATAGCGACGAGAGAGGCTCAACCTCCGGTTCTATGCACTTCGGTCTGTGGTTCCAAACGTGTCCAAAATGGACAAAGCTTCTCTCTGCTCGCAGATGCTGTCACTTATATCAACGAGCTCAAAGACAAGATCCATGAATTAGAGAACAAGTTAGTCCAACAACTGCCCAGAAAAAAAAAAGGCCATGTCCATGTCTACTTCCAGAAATATTTGCTACAACCTTAGCGCAGGCTCGACAATAATGTATCATTATCATTATACGACAATAAGAGGCCCGTTTCAAGTCATTATCATTCTGCGAAAGCGTTGGATGTGGATGTGAAGATCGTGGATCAGAAGCCATGATACGCGTTCAATGTCCCGACATCAACTACCCTGCTGCAAAATTGATGGACGCTCTTAGAGATCTTGACTTTCAGGTTCACCACGCCAGTGTGTCAAGCGTCAGAGAGCTCATGCTTCAAGATAGTGTTGTTAAAGTTCCTGATGGAATTATCTCCGAGGAAGTCATGAGAACTGCTATTTATCAAATGATGCAAAATTAGGTTTGATATATATAGACATCACCTTGTTAAATATATATAGCTTTTTCGTATAATGATAATAATAATAATAATAATTTAAGGTATTGTTTAATTGAGAAAGCACTTTTAATTGAAAATCATATTATTAGCTTACATCATATCTTTTTTATTTTTTCTTTGGAAATGGATGCTTGCATAAACGAAAATAAAAGCAACAAATTACACTGGAGAAAAATCTCTAAGCCACACACTCTTTTAATGGACCACTCTACTGGTATTGGTATTAGTGTCTGCATGAGCTTCCAGATCTCGAAAAATGTCATTGATCACCAATCCCATATTCGAAAAAGGAGAGAAGTTTTATTATGCACATCTTGAACCATCTGCGCGTATAGAGTCTGATTCAACAATAAAGGGAGAGACCAATCTCATCCGAATGCCTTAAATATTATAGTTGCATTCTTATTTATAAGTTTAAGTTCTTAAGTCTAGTAGTTATGATATCTGAGCTCTGAGCTCAGGAGTGGATTCAAACCTCTCTCCCCCTTTACTCTTGAATTTTCATGAGCACGTTAACACCATTTTCTCTTAATTTGTCAGGCACACGTTAAACGGTAGTGGGCGTCTAATATGAGTCCGGCATTCACCATATATCTCCACATTACACGTGAAGGGCGTATTACAAAAAAATTGACCTGTAGTGATACATTTCTTTGTGATAAATTTTATATGTATCACTGTAGGTATTATTTTGTGATAAATTTTACTATTTGTCTTTATGTTTTTGGACCAGAATTTCCTTCTCAAATTGTTCGCCAAAAACTCTAATTCAATTTAGACTTTTTCTAATAATTTTTCACAATTAAATAAAAATTAAATAAGTTGTGACAATTAATATAATTACCAGAAAATTAACTTGTTAAAAATTGAAATAAAAAAAATTATATTTTGTGACTCATACAAATATGACATTAATAAAATTAATCGCGCTGGCTATTTTTTTCAGTCACAAATTACTGCTTTATAATTAATATTTTTTTCATCATAATTCATAAATCCTATTAACTAATTGGGGGCATTCGCATATGTGGAGGTAGTGTTGTTAACATGGTAATCTTTGGGGCAAACTTGTTTCTTGAATGATAAGAAAAAAATAATAGCATTTTATCAATCAATTGATCAATATACCTGATCAATTAATAGGAATTAAATACTGAATTTTATGACAGAATTTATTATTTATCAATATGTATTGGAGGGTGATCTACTTCCAAAATTTTTCATCAAAACTTTTGAGTCAAATGAGAATTTTATAAGTAATTTGTCAAAAAAATTAAAAACAAAATTGATAATTTGTGACAATCAATATCATTAGTCAAAAAATTAACTTACAAAAAAAGAATAAATTTTAATTTGTGACAAAAAAATGACACTCCCAAAATAATTGGTCCCTTTAATTTCTTTTTATGTTAGTTTAATACCTGCTTTTTCTTTTTTAAGTTTTTCAAAACATATTAGGAATAGTCTAAAATTTTAATTCAAGAGTTAATTCCCTTTTTTTTCACTAAAATTCAACCTCTTTCTTTTACAGCCGATTGTCAATACAATTTTACCTTGTGTGCTCGTTTTTTAATCTCTTCTCTCTTCATCGTTTCACAAATACAGCAACGGTTTTTCTTACTTCAAATTGTGAGTTTTTACTTCAATTGATTTTGTTTATTTTCTTGAAGTTTCCTCATCTCTCTTCTCTTAACTTAATTTTAAATTTCTATTTCTTTTTTATTGATGATCATTTTCTTTATCAATTTGTGTGTTTTGAGTGATAAAATTGTAATATACGTAAGATGTTTGAATAAATGTCTCATTGAAATATTATTATAAGTTTTGTTATAATCACTCCTGAACATGTATATATATAAATGCCGGAGAACTTCTACTGCTTCCCCAACTGTCATAACTGTATGATTTGTTTTTACAATCTGCCTGATTGATCACTCTTGTTGTACACTGTATATTGATTTTACCTTGTAATTGGAAAACGCATAAAAATCCAATACACAACCAAAAACAAGAAAAAGAAAAAATAAAAGAAAGCATCAACATGAAAAATGGAGAAGCTTTTTAACATAATTAACTTAGTTTTAATTTTCTGTTTCTTTTTTTTTTAAAGGAAACATTATTATAAAAGAACCACTAAGGGCCAACAAAACCAGGGACATCACCCATCACTTACTCAGAGAACTAATGAGGGAAAAAGAATTCTCAAACAACAGAACTAACTGACAAGGCTTTTTTGGCTAAAATATGAGCCACCTTATTACAACAATGAGGAGCAAAGGAAACAGGACCCGACCCAAAACCAGCACACAGCTGCTTAATATCCTCAATGATATTATCAAGCTCAGCTCTAGACCTAATAGAATTATTACATAAAGAAACAACATTAGAAGTGATCGGTCATTTATTTTCATATATTTACGACCCTTAAACCATATCTTTTAATTGTATTCTTGAGTATTTTTGGTGCTTTTGACGTGTTTTCCTCTACTGTACAGGTAATAAGGTTTTGTGCGTAATTGAAGAGTTTTGGTGGATTAAATTGAAGATTTGGGAGTGCACAGCTGTCATCGTTTGGAGGCTGCCATAAATTCTACAAGATGAACTGGGTTGAGCGCATTATATTTCTGGAAAGGTCACGATGTCTGCTTTCCGGCAAATTTTACTGTTCATGATTCCAAGTTGTCTAGAGAAAGTTATGCTCATTTTCACAATAGTGCGCAGACTCACGACTTTCATGTCGAGAGTTAAGTCATGAGTCATGTTTCGGAGGCCTTCATAAATTCCAGAGAATGAACTGGGTTTCTAGCTTTATATGTATGGAAAGATATAGATGTCTACTTTCCAATACATTTTACGGTTCGTGATTTGGAGTTTTCTAGAGGAAGATATGGTCATTTTCGTAACAGTGCGCAATCCTGAAATTTGGACCAGTGAGCACCGCGACCTAGTACCGCGACCGTAGGTCGCGATACACTGGTCGCGATGAAACATCAATTTTTTGGCAGTGAGAACCGCAAGCACAGTGCCGCGACCAGCGGTAGCGACCTACGGTCGCGATGGCGATGCGAGAAACCTTATTTCCAATGTCTATAAGTAGAAAAAGAGCTCTAAAGAGAGGGGATTCAGCTAGGGCTCTAAGGAGAGGACCAAGAGGAGACCAAGAGAGAAGAGAAGAGGCAAAGAGGGGAGAAGAAGATCACCTTGAAACCAAGAGGGATTGGATTCAATCCTTGAGTCAAAATCTCACCATCAAGCTTGGATTTGAAGAAAGTGGAAGCTAGACAAATTCCCAATGAGGAGGAGGACGGAAGTTCATCACACCTAGAGTTTTTCTATCCCTTTCCTTCTTTATTTTCATGCTTGTAACTCTCTTTATTAATTGGAAAACATGTTTAGTTGTAAATCTTTGATTATGAACTAAATTTGTAAGTTAGGGTTTTGATGGATCTTATTCTATGATAATTGAATGAATTGATTGTTTAATTTGTTGCGGTTGATTATTATGTTGTTGAGTGGTTTTATTGTGCTTAATGCTTTTGAATGTGAAGGCCTACATTTAGATGATAAATTGGTGGTGTGTTATGTACCGAGAGGAGACGCCCACTACGTGCTCGATATAATGTCCACCACAAGTAGAATTGGATAGAGATATACTAATTTGCTTGTGTGATCACATAGGGTGTTTATAGTGACTAATGCATTCTCATGCACTTGGATATACCATCGAGAGATAGGATATTAGTGTGTGCGGAATAGGTCCGATTTACCTCGAGAGGGGACTTTGGATAAATTAGATAAACACGGTCATCTTCATGAATAATTAAACCTCAACAATGTGCTTTCATGGAACTCAATTAGATGGAATAGGTGAATTCAAATACCCTAACTAATCTCTCATATTAGTTGCTTGCTTTATTTTCATGTCTTTATATTTTTATCCTTTAATATCTTTCAATTATCCAAATAGAAATAGGCTTGGTTAATTTTAGTACTCAACGCCTAAATATCCTGTGGAGACGATAATTTACTCATCATTTTATTACTTGTGCCGACCCCGTATACTTGCGGGTACAAAAAATCGTGTCAAGAAGCATCAGATTCTATTACTAGAAGGAGGAGATCATGAATAACAGCTAGCTTAATGCCCTCCTCCAAAGCCTTAGCCTCAGTAATTTCCACCTTAACACTGCCAACATTCAGGATAGAAGCAGCAAGTCAGCGATCTCCTGCAGCATTTCTCACAATCACACTACAACCAAACCTACCACCGGCTAAATACATAGAAGCATCAACATTTAATTTGAACCCAGCACCAACAGGAGGAACCCAGTTACCAATCTGGCTCGATTTCTAACTTAGACCTCCTATGATACCAATAACTTTAAAATCGTGCAAAAGAAACCCAGCTCTTTGCCACAAACTATTCCCAACAGGTCTAGGATTACCATGAACTGCCAAATTTCTAAAACTCTAAATAAGCCAAGACAGTATCAAAAACTGGAGGGAAAAATCTTTAACCCCTACTGCCAGAACCCAAGAAAACCTATCCTAGAAATCTATCACCTTTAACTCCTTTAACTGGAGATAAGAAGGAAAATCTAACCATCAATCCCTCACCCTCTTACACCCTCAAACCAAATGATCCACAGTTTCAAGACCCTTCAAACACAAAGGACAGGCCGAAGAATCTACTAAACCCTTTCTATGCAGAAAAACCATAATAGGCAAAATTCCTTTACAAGCCTTCCAGCGAAAAATTCTAATATTGCTAGGCAGTTTTAAGTTCCACACACTTTCACAAATGAGCTAGACACATAGAAGTAGAAGTCACATCTCTATTTCTAAGCTTAAGAGCTATTTTATAAGCACTCCTAACTGAAAAATTCCCCCTCTTATCAAAATGCCATAACAATTAATCTTCCCTAGGAAAACAGCTAAGAGGAATACTCAAAATAAGATTGGCTTCATCTCTAATAACTAGATCATCAGACCATAACCCAGGTTCAGAAATCAACCCAGACACACTCACTCCTTCAGGTAACACCCTAGGAGAAACAACTCTCAAAGTTGAATTCCTGGTCAACCAATTATTCTCATAAACATCTACCTTCTGACCATCCCCAGTTCTCTATCTCACCCCTTTCAACAGAACTTCCCTACTTCAAAAAATGCAAATCCACACAAAGAAGGGTCTACAACCAATAGCATAATTAAGGAAAGATGATCTAGGAAAGTACCTGGCCTTCAAAACTCTAGCCATGAGAGAATGAGGATTAATCAACAACCTTTACCCTTGCTTAGCTAGCAAGGCCTGATTAAAAGCCTCAACAGCTCGAAAACCCATTCCAACATCTTCTTTCGGACTGCACATTTTAGACCAGGCAATCCAATTAGCTTTTTTCTGTTTGTCATTGAATCCCCACCAGAAATATGCAAATATTTTTTGGATATCATCTGTCAAAGAAACTGGAAGCTTAAAGCAGCTCATGGCATATGTAGGAACTACTGAGCCACTACCTTGATCAAAATCTCTCTACACCAGCTGAAAACAACTTTTGTCTCCAACCTTGCAACTTCTTCTAAACTTTATCTTTGAAGGAGCTAAAAATCTGTCTCTTGTACTCCTACAAATCATCGAGGGAAGGCCGAGATACCTGTCGTGACAAGAGACAATGTCAACATTAAAAAGATTATTAATCTCTCCTCTAGTAGCTACTGAAGTGTTGGGACTAAAAGATAGAGCTAACTTATCAAAATTCAATGATTTTCCTGAAGCCTTCTCATAAACATTTAGAATTCCTTTAATAGTTCTACACTCTGCACCAGTAGCCTTAAGAAAGATCAAACTATCATATGCAAATAGTAAATGTGAGATAGATGGTGTCGATCTAGCAACCCTAATCCCATGCAAGCAACCACCCTCTCAGCTTTAGACAAAAGGGCAGACAAGCCCTCTGCACACAATAAGAACAGAAACGGAGAAAGGGGGTACCTTTGTCTCAACCACCTCCATGGAATCATCTTACCTTTGACCTTACCATTAATTAAAAAAAAAAGAAGGAATACAGAGCTGAATGCACACATTTCATAATTTAATTAATCCAAGCATTTTCAAAACCCAACTTAAATGTTATTTTTCCAACTCCACCTAGCCTTCTAGTTCTTAAAGAATGTAGACATTCAAAGCCAACCACCACATTATCAGTTATCAATCGCCCAGGGACAAAAGCACTTTAGTTATGTGAGATTAAACTATCAAGAATGCCTCTAATTCTAATACCTAGCATTTTAGCAATAAATTTGTAAGTAACATTACACAAAATTAGCCTAAAAGCTCTCACTCTAACATTCATTTTTATTTTTGGGATCAAAACCACTAACCTCTCACCAATTAAGCTCATAGAAGCCCCATCATTAAGTACTGCCAACACCGAATTACGCACCTTAGTCCCTCCACATCCCAAAACCTTTCATAAAAGCTGTTGGCAGCCTATTTGGACCTGGAGCATTTAAAGGGGCAAGCTTTTCAAGGCTGCTTGCACTTCATCCATAGAAAATCTGAAAGTTTGAACTCTATTTATATCAGAAGCTACCTTACAATTAACTGAATCCAAAACTTCCTCTAGTACTGCCTCTGATGGAGCTGGAGACTCAAACAAACTGTTGTAGAAATCCCCCACTACCATCTCTATATCATCCCTTTTGTCTCTCCAAACCTCATTCTCATTCATTAGCCAAATGATCATGTTTCTCTTTCTTCTTAAGGTAGCCTTGGAGTGAAAAAACTTAGTGTTTTTGTTATCCCCTTACAGCTATAAGGCCCTAGAAAGCTAGAACGTTGTCTCCCATACTCCTATTCTTTTCTAAAACCTTGTCTAGTTTCCATTCAATCTCCTTGACCCTATCCCAATCAATATAGTGCCCACCTTGGTCATTAAACTCCTCATTCAGCTGAGATTGAAGACCATTTAATTCTTGATTAAGTAACCTCTTTTTATACTTGCTTCAGGATTGTAATGATGAAGTCACTAAAGCAATACTCCCCAAAAGATTTTGACAGTAGCTTTTCCAGGCCTTCTCAACCACCTCTCTACAATCAGATTCCTGAGCCAAACCTCCTTAAAGTGAAATATGAAATCCCAAGCAGGAAGAATTCTTCCTATCTCGGCCTCTTTTACAAACATTATTAATTAGAATTGGTTTATGGTCAGATCTAGCACAATCTAAATGCTCAACTACTGCACTTGGAAATAGCTGCCTCCAACTCAAACTGTAAAAGGCCCTATCCAATCTCTCTTGAATCAAATTTCCCCCAGCCTGTCTATTGCTCTGAGTGGACATGTAACCCCTAAAACCCATATCAATGAGACTGCACTCATCAATAGCATTTTTGAAAGATGTCATGGCTGAATGACTTCTAGACCGATCACCCACCTTTTCCTCATCTCTCAAAACTTCATTGAAATCTCCACCTATAAGCTAAGGCAAATAACCTAAATCACTTAATCTTCTAAGCAACAACCAAGAATGATTCCTAAAAGTTTGTCTCGGGTCACCATAGAACCCAGTGAACCTCCAGTGAGAACCCTCCCTATTCTTAACCAACGAGTCAATATGACCCTTAGAAAAGGACTGAATCGAGATCTTCAAGTTACTCTTCCATAAAAGCATCAATCCCCCTCCTAGCCCATCTCTGTCAACTCCAAAACCACCATCACAGTTTAAATTCAAATGAATGTTGTTATCTCTACTCGCGTCTAATTTTTTTTTTGACAAAAAAAAAAAAAAAACTAAAACTGGGTGTTCCCTACGTAAAAGATTAAGCAAGGATCTGAATGTCCGAGGATTCTCCAACCCTCAAACATTCAAACATAAGAGATTCATGGTTGTCGGTGGTGCTGGCAACCAGTCACAGCCAATAAAACATGATTTTGAATCTCTTTCTTGCTCTTCTTTGATTCCTTGCCTTCATCAAACTCACCACCTAACTCTCTCTTAAGACCACCAGTTGTACTCAACCCCTAACCTTCACAAATATTTCCCTAGCCAATCTCTTCCACTTTTGTTGTTTAGGACTAGAAACCTCCCCATAATCTTCATGTTTACTCTTATTTTGTATTGAAGAAAGCTCTCCCGAGCTTGCATCAACCCTTTTCTACCCTATGTTCATAGACCTACAACCCCCAATACCACCCCCCTGCTAAATTGCTGTCTATAATTGTTTCACTGCCATAAATAAAACTGACCCCTATATCTACCATCTCACTTCCCAAGCTATTGTCATTATTTAAGGAAAATTCACCACCTTCACAACCTGATTTTCCACACCAAGCTTATCAATCCTAATAGTAGATTTTGTTTCAAAAACATCTTTCCTCTCTCCATCCCCCCTAATTCATCAACAACAGCATCTTTAGAACCCTAACTAAACCTAAATTTCCCTGAATCATTTCTTCTATTAGATCTATCTTTGTTCCCCCACCTTTCCCTCATCCTAGCTATAATTAGAGCTTTAAGCCACAAACCAAACTTTAAATCAGGTCCATCAAGCACTCCCCTATCATTAGAATGACATTCTCTCAAAAGATGACCTATTATGCCACAAAAATAACATAAATTTGGTAACCTCTCATAGCAAACAACAACAGAGCACAACTCATCTTCGTCTCCCATTCTCACTTTGAGGCCTCTGAACAAGGGTTTAGTAGCATCAATTATAAAACGAACTCTTATAGAACTCTCCATACATAACTCATTTTCTCCCATATCACTCTCTTTAACTAGACCAATCATACCCCCTAGATAAATACCAACCTCCTTATTCAACCAAGCTAAAGGGAGATTATATAATTACGCCCACATAGGAAACAACTTAAATTCAGAATCAGAAAACTTACTCATTCCATCAGCCTCCCTAAGGACGATCTATTGTTTGTTAAAGCACCATAGGCCTCCTTCTAAAACCCTTTTCCTATCCCACTCACACTTAAATTAAAAAATAAACGTGTTAACAACAGCCGATTCCACTCCCACCTCCTTAGTAGTTCATTAAATCTTTGCAATTGTTGCTTTAGAGGCTTCTTTGTTCACCTCCTTATTCGAAATAATTTTCCTAACTAACTGATAGACACATTGCGTATTCCTAACTCATGAAGCTTAGGATCGATACACACCTCAGGAACACCATCATCAGCAAGCAAAAGCTTCTCACAAAGCCTAACAATCTCCTTATAATATATAGATCAAGCAAGAACAACACTTCCACACTGACTTTGACCCTACAAAAGGATAAAAAAAAAGAGAATATAAGCTTACTGATAGTCAAGAAGAAGAGAAAAAATTGGAAAAAAAAATGCACAAAAAACCACTATAAACGGTGGAGAAATCACACACTAGTGGTCGATTCAAATCCTACGTTCATTATTTCGAGCTCTCAAAAGAAAGCTCTAGAGAAAGAAGAGAGAGAATGATTATTCTGTTTCTTTTTTATTGATCATCATTAACTTTTTTTTTTTTGTCTCTATGGTCTGATAAAAACTTGTTATATGTATTTATTGCTTCAATTTGTGTTTGAGTGATAACATTATGGTGTACGCAAGATGTTCGAATAAATGTTTGATTGAAATATTTTTGTAAGTTTGACTATAGATCATAATATTTGAGTTCTAAGGTCAAGATCCAAATTGTGATATCAACTTTAGTTATTGCGAGTATCTTATTGCAAGTATCTAACTTTTTATGATAAATTTTGGATCTGCTCTTATGTTATTTATTATTCTTTACTAGGTTCTATTTTTTATTAAAAAAAATGTCAGTGTTGAGTAGGCTCTTATTTTTATATCCAATTGTGTAAAGATTCTATTGAAGTCCATTGTCAAAGTAATAAATAGAGTTAGATTTTTAATAAAGTATCATGAACTTAGTTTTGCTTATGGTTTTGGATATGATTTATATATGGCTTGTTTATGTTATCCAATGTTTGAATGCAAATGTACGTATTGATTTGATTGGGCATTTTTCGTTTATGTTATTTTATACTTGAATCCTCTTATTTTAATTTGTTCGATTTGTGATGCATTTGAACCAAACTAAATTTTACAATTAAATTTATTTTTGCATGTAGTGATTGTTTTGTGTAAAGAATATGTATATGTAATTTATTCATTAATGATTGACTTAATTTTTTGCAACTCTATTTTTTGCCTTTTGTTATTTTATAAATGAATTGAATATATATATGCACTTTAAATTGGTCTTATATAACTTTGATATAATCTATTTAAGTTTTAAATTAATTTCATTATTAATTATTTTTTTTACAAAGTTTAACTATGTTAATAAATTTCCCTATTTTATTACTTATTCTTTACAGGGCCGAATGGATGAGCTCGTTACAAACCAACCCAATGCATCTAGAAATGAAATCTTCAATCAAGTTATAGGTAAAGTTATTGGTGCAGATGTTGATGTATCTATTATAACTTAAGGTCTTAAGATTGGTCGATAAAAAAAAGGTAAAAGTTCTTTTCAAAAATTGAGACAATAAAAATGTTGGATGATGAATATTCCAAATATAGGCAGCAAACAAAAATGTAATCAATGGATACCTGAAACTTCAGATTGTATAAACACATCTACAGTTCTGGAAGAACAGTATTGGGTTTTTAGTAGAATAACTCCGAGGTTAATAATTATAAAATATTAAATAAAGAATTTAATTAATATTACTAAGTGTTATTGGAGCTCAAAACCGTGGGTCAATTAGGTCCCCTTGCTAGCCCTTATAGTTGTTGGTCACGAGGGTCACAGTATATTAATTGGATGGTCCAATTAATAGTGTTACGAAAGTAACAAAATTTAATTAAAGAGAATTAATTAAATAATATGATATTAAATAATTAAATAAACATTATTAATTATTAATTATTTTAATTATTAAATAGGAGGTTGCAGGTTTAAACCATGATAAGGACAAAAGGAATTAAATAATGTAATTATTTAATAGTCCTAGAGGTCAAAGGTTCAAACTCGGAGGAGACCAAAAATAAAAGGATTTAGAATCCTATTTTGACTTGGTCAAGTTAAAACCCTAGAGCCCTAGTATACATATGATATGTTACTAGGAAATTTGACCTAATGCAATTAGTCTAAGAAAATAAAAGGGCAACCACCACAAAGAGAGAAAAGAGAAAAAAGTTATTTTTCTAACTCTTCCCGTCTTGTAAGAAGAAGAAATCTTCTCCGCTTTTTTGCTACCTCGATCTCTTCATTCGTGACGTGCCCATACACATGTTATCAGATTACGGGTCATAGCTCGGAAAGTTTGGTGGTAAATCAAAAAGTTAGAAATTCAAATTGCTACAAAAGGTAATTGTAGTTACAATTTGATATTCCCATATATATATATATAGGAATTAGTTCCTAATTGAAAAGTATTTTCAAATAAAAGAAAACATTTTGAAACCTATTCCGCTGAGTTTATACGATAAATTGATTTTTTTCTTCTCTTCAATTGGTATCAGAGCCCTACATTCTGAAATTTTTGTATATACGCGAAAAATAAAACTACAATATTTTGTTTTCTTAATTTTCTTTTTGATTCTTAATTCTTGATATATGATATGTGTAGGCACATTCTAGATTTTGTATGATATCTTTTATATATAATTTTGATTGTATATGATAAAAACATGAATGGTAGTTAATTATATGGTGTCATGGGTTTTAGGATTTGTTTCTTTTTTTGGAAAGCCAATTGTTTATGGCTTTTTTTTATATATGGTTTTGTTCAATTTTGTTTTGTGTAATCGTTCTGTTATACGAATAAGATCGTGAATGCGGAAGGTACGAAAAAAAAAACAGCAAAAGGACAACAGCCACTTACGCGCAGCAGCAGCCGCACGCGCACTTGCTCGCTCGCCTACGTACTGGCTGCTGCCGTAGCGCTTGGGGTCTGTTCCAATGTTTTTTTTCATGAACATTGTTTTTTTTTGTTGGAGCTTTTTGGGAAATATTGTCAAATATTGTTCTGGAAAAAATGCAGAAAATCGAAGCGAAAAACTGTGGGCGAACTGCCTACAACACGTGCGAAAGCGGGGCTCGTACGAGGGCTGTGCGCACCTTGCGTGTCCGCTACTTCACTGTTGGCAACCGTGACTTCGCGTGTGTTAGGGCTATTTTGGGCTTCGTTTGGACTTCGGATACGTGTTAGGGTAACGCGTGGGCCTTGTACAAAAGCTTATTGCAAAAAGGAATCAAGTTTGACTTGATTGAAAACCCAATACAAGAATAGTTCGACTTGAAGAAGATTACTTGAAGACCAAGGAATGTCTTGGATTAAAATTGTAATTAAAGTTGTTTAAGTTAAATTGCTCATGTCACTTGGTCGTTCATGTATGCTTTAATTTTATTTAATGTAATGATTTATGATAGTTTAAACTATAGTCATACATATGAATGTCATCTAGATTAGGTGTGCCTACACTTACATTATAATATATCATACATAATTGCCATGATTAAATGTTTAATTTTTAATATGATTAAAATAATAAACATCTTCAAAATGGCAATTGAATAATGAGATAAGTTTTTAGAAGTAAAAATCTGGTAATTCTCATTAATTAACTAATCCTTTAATTGGAGTGTTTAATTAATTAGATTAGTTAGGTTATTTTATTAATTAAGTTTAATGAGATTAAAATCTTAATTTAAAATTAAACCATATAATGAGATTAGTTTTTAGGAGTAAAAACTTTGTAATTCTCATTATTGAACTAATCTAATAATTAAATTGTTTAATTAGATTAGTTAGGTCCATCAATTAATTAGGATTAATATGATTAAGGCCTAAATAATAATTAGACCGAATAATGTGATAGTTTTAATAGTTAAAACTTGGTAATTTCACATATAATTTCTAGTTTATTTAAATAGTTTATGTAAATTAGAAATTGAATAATAAATTATAATTTTAAGTATTAAAATCAAATAATTTATTATAACTAGTAACTTAGATTTTATATTAGCCATAAAATCTAAGTAAAGACTAGAAATATAGAGTTTTAGAAACTCTTAATTATAAGAAAACCCTAAACTACCAATAATGAGTGGGAGAGGGATATATGACATTATATCCCGCAGTCTCCATTGTTAGTTCAACACTGTGAGATTCGAGTGGCACCTCGTGACAGCTTTGCTTTCGTCCTCCCTACGGAGGGTGTCTATAAGAGTCAATACCAAGGTTGACTTCCTAACGAATATATTTTCAGAATGTATTTTGAGATTGACCTAGCCTACCTAGACAACTCTTAAGTTAAGTTCATGAATTCTGAAACAATGGGTCACACTCACAAATGACTGAATTAAGTTGTTAATTTAATGTTCTGACTAAATTAAAGCGATGGTTGAAAGATATAAGAATAAAGAGTTATTCTGGTATATAATTCGATTGAGAATGTCTCAATCTAACATGCAAGGATTTGACCTAGCCTATCTAGGCACTTACTTGTGGTATGTTGGATTATTGCGGTGTAGTAACTGTAGGAAAAATACGTGGCGAAAGAGCAAAAAAAGTTTATATTGGTACATTTTAAAAATTTTCCCAAAAAGAGTGGATCTTAACCCTTAATTAATTAAACATATATAAAACAAAGGTATCGTACCTTTATGAACCATGAAGTTTGATGTAGCGTCGAGATTGAACCGTAAGATCTTCCAATCCTTCACGAACGTGGATAACTTTGGAGTGTGGACTCCCTTTCTTTGAATTGTCTACCTAAGGATGAGAAATAAAATTTTTTTTTTTTTCTCGTTAGTCACTCAAAACCCTCCTGAGAAAACAAAGAACACTTTCGAACTAAGTTGTTCTTTCTCTCTTTTCTCTCAGGCGAAATCTAACATTTTCCATTAGAGATGAGCGGTTTTTTCTTGGCTATCAAAAGCTCACAAAAACTCACACAATTGCATTAGCCTTGGCCGAACTCCCTTGCTTGTCCTTTTATGGTGGCCGAATTCTCCCTTGTGTGGGAGGATTTGTGTCTCACCATAAAACTTATCACGTTAGAGTTCAATCCTATCTCGTCTCTAAAAAGAATTATCCAATAATTATTAAAGGATAATTATCAATGAGTGACTTATCAAAACTTTCCTAAAAGTGACTTAAAAGTCAATTTTAGAGTTTTGATAGTCAAAAACCTTCCTAATTTGATTTGATAAATAATTCCTATTATTTATCACCATATCAAATAAGGTCTTTGATACTTATCATACTATCACCAATAGTATGAAACTAAAAATCCGATTCCTAGTAGAAAGTATTTTTGATTTTTAATTAAACAATTAATTAATTAATTTTTATTTAATTAAATAATAAAATAAAACAAAGTAACTAGCTAAACTAATATTCATCATAGGCCAAACTTTATTTTTCCATTTTATTAATCTCATTGGACTTCCACAATAAGTCTACAGTGAACTAGACTAATTCTTACTAAAAGAAACAAGTTCACTTACCTTAAATAAATATATTAATATAAGTTCAATAGCCCATTTATATTTAAATTTGCTAATTATATTCTTAATATATTTATGGAATGTTTAAAAACATCACATAGGCCGCCCAAGGGATTACACACCCTTGGCCGCCTATTTTAGGTATTTTGGCGAGTTACTACGTGTCTTGATCGAATACAAGAACGCAGCTCTCAAACCTTTTGGAAAAATTCCAAAAACTAATTCTTAAGATAGACCAAATAAATGATCCGATAGAATATAACAAGTGATCCATGCAAATTTGTGTGGATTGGGGATCTTGACGGGCTATCTAAATTTAAGCTCTAATAGATATAATATAATCAAAATCAACAAATGATTCACTTAGGTCCGATCTATTAATTTTAGTTCATTCCACTAAAGAACTAAAATTGAACTCTTAAATAAAGATAGAATAAGTGATAGTACTAATTCGTGCCCTAGACAACCTAAATGGAGAAAGTGTATCTTCTGAAAAATACTAGCAATCGTCAAGAGCTCATAGACAACCTATAGCTCTCTAAAATACCAGTAATTGCCAAGAGCTCATAGAACGCCTATAGCTCTCCAAGTTACCATATTTATTCATATGACCATGTTTTCGAACTTGAATATTTTGACTTATCCAGAAGTCATGTTTCAATAGTCATGATTGAAAATTTTACATAAAGATTTAATATCCAATACCTCAAAACATCCATGTGATGATATTCTACTAACATTTGTTAGATGCAGTCACAATGTCCATTTCTATAAATGAGGTCCTCTATCGATATACATGTAAATACCACCAAACCATCGAAGATAAACTATACGATATAATCGTACTCATTGACAGCTCAAATGATAACACATGTAACCATAAGTCCATCATTTATCTCAGGATTGAGATAGACTCTCCGATTGTCTCAGTTGAATACTTTTGTCCATTGACGGTTGTGGATAAAGTTTTCTTTATTAATCCTATTCAATGTACCTAGTGCACTAGATTATTTTGTCCAAAGACACTTCGATGATTTTAGACTCATCATATCACATTTGATCCCGCTCAAATGCTAACAAAAGAATCTATAACTTTAACAAGGTAAAGGCGCCCAACCTTTATCTTAAGTTGTGAATATTGTTCGAGACTAACTAAAGAATTGTGTCTACCTCATATATATCCAGATGTACGAACAATTCCTTACTTCTCATAATCTCTTGATCTTATGATTATTTTACTTTTGAAAATTATAATAAATAAACTATAAATGCTATAAGATTTGTTAAAACTAAAATCACTTTATAAATATGATAAAGATTGTCAAATACATTATTACACTCTTGCTATTGAGCGTAATCCTAACAATCTCCCACTTGCGCTATAGCAAGTGTCATATCACTCATTCCCATGTTCTTTAGGTGCCTATCAAAACTCTTTTATGGTAGAGCCTTTGTGAAGTGATTCGCTAGATTTTCTGCTGACGCGATCTTGGCAACTGTGACCCCTTTACACAATTTCCCTAAGAAGATGATACTTCATTTCAATGTGTTTCCTTCTCTTATGACTTCTTAGTTCTTTCGTATTAGCTACTGCATCACTATTGTCACAGTAAATGGTAATCTGCTTATTCGCATTAGGAACCACTTCCATGTCAATCAAGAATTAACGGAGCTACACAGCCTCTTTGGCAGCTTTACATGCGGCAACATACTCAGTTTCCATGGTGGAATCAACAATACAAGATTGCTTGATACTCCTCTATATGACTGCGCCTCCTCCTAGGGTAAACACGGATCCTGATGTAGATCTCCTGGAGTCAAAATCCGATTGAAAATCGGAATCTGTATACTCAATGGGAATCAAATCCCTTCTAGAGTATACAAGCATATGATCTCTCGTTCTCCTAAGATACTTGAAAATACGTTTGATTGCCGTCCAGTGATCAGGGCCAGGTTTTGATTGAAACCTGCTAACTATGCCAACAGCAAAAAAAATATATGGTCTAGTGCAGAGCATTGCATACATAAGGCTTCCAACTAGCGAGGCATATGGAATCCTACTCATGAACTGCTTCTTATGCGCTTCCTTAGGAACTTGTTCCTTAGAAAGCTTGATTCCATGCCTGAAAGGTAACATACCTTTCTTGGAATCCTGCATGGAGAACCTAGACAAGATTTTATCTATGTATGAAGCTTGGGATAATGCAATCGTTCTATTCTTTATATCCCTTATTACTTGGATAACAAGAATATAACTTGCTTCTCCTAAGTCCTTCATATCAAATTGTTTTGCTAACCATTCTTTAACTGGTGTCAATACACCTCCACGTTTCCGATGAGTAGTATATCATCAACATAAAGAACTAGGAAAACCAACTTATCGCCTTTGATCTTGTAATGCCCCTAGTTTTTCTTAAATATGATATGTAATACACCCTCCCAATAGTTTATACTGTACATATATAGGTATTGTAATATATTTTTTCCAGAATTTATTGTACAGTACATATATGAATTAATATGTCTTTATTATAAGTAAATTGAATGTTAAAAGTATTAACGGTACTGTAATAGAATTTATTGGATGGATCTGGAGATTTTCGAAAAGATGTTTGGAGACCCAAAAAAGTTACAAAATGTGCTCAGACGGGTATTAAAGGCCCTAAAATGCACTCCTAGAACATAAATGACACTACTGGAGGAAATTTAGACGATTCCGGTAACATCCGAATATTTTCGGAATCGATCCGAAAACTATTATGGGAAACCAAAACAATGTTCGATACGGTTTTGGATGGTTGGTAAGGTTCCGTAAAGTATATACGAGATCCAATTATAAGTTTCGGAGGTCATAGGAAGGATTTCCCATAAATTAGGAGTATTAGTGATATTTTTGGAAGTCAAATAATAAACATGAGATGGTGTAATTTAAATGGGTATTTCAAATGAGGTGGTGTAATTTGATTTGTTGATGGAAAGGTAAATTAGGTGGATTAAAATAAGGTGTACAAGTGGACCAATCAAGGTAAACCATATGGAAAAATTAGTTTAAAAGTGAGTGGCTTTTTATGGAATGATATGAGTTATTATATGAAAAATTTTCCCTAAAGAAGCACAATCCATGTGAAATAAAAATGAACCAATCATGAAATGCCAAGTCAAGAATTAGTGGATGGAATAATTAGTGGGATGAAATGTGCTTGGTGGATTAGTTTGATAATTAATAGATTTTTGGTCAATCTCATGAGATTAATTTTCAAATTGTGATTATTCTATAATTTTAAAAGATTTAGGGTCAAGTAGCAATTGTAAGAAATAGGTGACAAGTGATGAAGTCTTATTGGTGAATCAAGTCAAAAAAAAAAAAAAAACTAAACAAACAAAACAAAACAAGTGAAGAATTTGGCCAAACCAAAAAACAAGCAAGAAAAGAAAAAAAAAAAAAAAAAGGAAAGAAAAAGAAAGAAGAAGGTTTCGGCCTAAGGAGAAGAAGTGCTTATCAAGATCAATTCCAAGCCCTTGTCAAGTGATCTAAGTGGTGAAGAAAGCAAGGAAGAAGAACAAGTAGAGAAAGTGGTAAGTATACTAGTTTTCATGAATTGTGAGATAGATCTTTGGGTTTTTTATTCTTGAGGTTTGGGTGATAATTTTGATACATGAATTTAGGGATTAAGACATCAATTAAGTATCCTAGCCAAGAAAAAAGGATTTATTGTCATAAAGTGTTGAGTTGAATTGTTAATTTTTGGGAATTTTTAAATTAAACTTGAATTGATGTTATAATTAGTTTAAATCGAGTGGGATGATGTTGAATTTGATGTTATTAAGTAAAGGAGAGTCATGTATGTTAAGTTGATAAAAATTAGTAAGTAAAAGTTAGGGTTTGAAGTTGATTTTAGTGTAGAGATTTCAATTAAAGTATGATAAGGTATTCGAATTGTATATGTGTGTTTGTGGTGCTAATTGGTACCTAGAAATTTAAGAAAATATGGTGATTTGTGATGCATGAAATTCGACCAAGAGAGGAATTGAATGATTCAATGTGTATAAATTAAAGTGACATGATTTTATAGTAAATTAAGTGTATTTGGTTGTGTTATATAAGAGAAATTAAAAAGGAAAGTCATGTATGCTAAATTGATAAATATTAGTATGTGGTCAAACTAGATTTTGGTGTGATTTTATTTGAAAATATTAATCTATGCACGTTAGGGCACTAGTATAAAAAATTGGTGTAATTTTCATGCAATTTATGCTTAGAAATTGAAAGAATATTTTTAGTGAATGCATGATGAAGTTTTGGACAGCCATGTGTGTGATGGTTGAGTTAAATGTTTATCCATGCTAATGTGTAGTAATGGTTATTCAAGTGTGGTAAAGTGGGAGGAAGTGATGAAATTGAAAAGAGAAAAAAAATGTGATAAGTGTAGAAAAGAATGATTACATGGGTTGTTGTGAAAGGTTAAAAATGATATGTGATGTAATTGGATTAATTTTATGCCTTAGAATGTGCCTAAACATCACACTTAAATATAGGAACTTGAAGGAAAAGAATTAGAAATAAAATGGTCAAGTTATGGCCAAAACAATGTCATAGGAATTAGGAAATTGTTTTAAGTGGTTTGGATGATTTTAATTGCTCTTGTGCAAGTGATTGTGTGATTGAGTTTGAGTGTGGCATTTTTTTTAAAAAGGAGAATGTGAAAACATGTAGGAAAATCGGAGTGGTGCTCGGGGAGTTAATAACGAAAAAGGTGAGTGTTAAACCTATTTTATGCAAAACGAATTTTATTTTAGTAATATGTTTTAAGTGAGTATTCAAACTATTTATGAAAAGTGCATTTCAAATTTTATAATATGTTTCATAAAAACTTCCATTTTCTAGTAGGACACTAGTAGATGTGAACTCTTGAAATCTTATGTTTTTGGGCAAATTGTTTTTAGAACAATGTTTGAAAATAATTGTGGATTATTTTGATGTGTTTAAATTATGAAAGTTTATTGATTCATAAAGATATACATAGCTAGCTTGATATGGTATATGGTGAAAATGTGAATATTTTAATGTTTTAATCTATATTTGATATCATTGGATTTCATATGGAATAAGTTATAAAGTAGTTTGATAATTTGAAGGAAAAGAGATGAATTGAAATCGATCCAATCGAATATGTGAAAATATATATACTATGTTATATTGAAACTTAAAATGGTCCTAGTAAACTTGAACATTGGTAGGAGGGGATTGGAAATATCATTGTGATGATTCCTATTCTATGGATTTTGAGAAGGCACCAAGTATCCGGTCCTAGAATTGGAAAATATATGTGAAATATTTTCGACGGGGAGGCACCGAGTGTCCGATGTCGAAAATATATGTGAAACAATTCGGCGGGGAGGCACCTAGTGTCCGATGTCGAACAACCCGTATTCCAATCCATGATACCATGTTAATGTTTACTAAGGGCATCGATTAAAAGAAAAATTATGGATAAGAACATTTGTGAAATTATGAGAAAGCACATTTGTGTAATTGCATACGGAAATTGCATGGAAAAGTATACTGCGTATTTATTACTTTGTTTAGTTGTAATTAAGTAATATGTTTTGGTACATATGGTGATATTTAATTTACTGGAAACTTTATTATTTACAAATTTTATTATATAAGAAATAAATAATTTTGTGTAAAGTTATATGAAAAAGGGTTTGGAAAATACATAGTTTATGTTCAATGCTTATTTGCTTAAAATCGAATAGTTTGTTGAATGTTCTAGTTTAAAAATGTGATATTATGATATTTGAAATCAAAATTATAAATTTCAATTTGTGTACACCCACTAAGCAATTATGCTTAGCGCGTTGGACTTACCGTGTGCAGGTAGTAGATCAAGCGTTGTAGGGAAAGGCTGAAGGAAAGTTACATCTACAGAAAGATCCAAGAAGTCACATCCTTTCCTATCACTTTGGGTAGATATTTTATCTTTGAATATCATGTATATACATATATTAAATATTTATGAACATGGAACCATGTATTTATAATAAAAAGGTCCAATTTCTGTTAAGCCGATTTGTATAAATTATGATAATATTTGGTATTATATATTAGTTTATTAGACAAAAGGTTGTTTATGTTTTTATGTTGGTATTGAATGTATTGGGAACGAGTTTTTTTTTATTAACGGTTGGATTATTATAATAACGTGAATGATGGGTGGATTTTTAGACGGATGGGATGTCTGAATGATAGTTGAGAAATGGATTTGCTTTTAGAAGTGCTTTTCTTGTCTTATACAGGTTTTTGATATTTTTGGGATTTCCAAAATACAGGCGGAACTCTGCCGAAATTTTTTTAACATATATATATATATATATATATATTAGATATAATATTATTCCCAAGCGTATTAATAATGAAGTAGGTGACATCCTCTAACTCGATTTTACATTATAATAGAAGTCGGGTTAAGGGTGTTACAGATCCTCTTGTATACACAAGGTTAATCAAGGTTCTGAATAAATCCAAAACCTTTCATAGCTTGATCGAACCTTATGTTCCAGGATCTAGATGCTTGCATTAATCCATAAATGGACCGTTGCAACTTTACATACCTTTTGCTCTTGGCCTTTTTCAATGAATCCTTCTGATTGCATCATATGGATGCTTTCATTAAGACTTTCGTTAAAGACAACTGTCTTGACGTCCATTTGCCAAATCTCTAAGTCTAGAGATGCCGCAATGAATAAGAGTATCCTAATGGATTTAAGCATGGCTACAAAAGAGAAGGTTTCCTCGTAATCGATACCTTCCTTCTGTGTATAATCTTTAGCTACCAATCTATCTTTAAAGGTTTCTACTTTACCATCCATTCTCTTTTCCTCTTGTATACCCGTTTGCACCCTATGGGTTTTATCCTTTTAGGCAAGTCTACAAGGGACCAAACTTTGTTCGTGAACATAGATTCAATCTCGAATTGCATTGCCTTTTGCCAATGGTGACAATCAACATCCTCCATAGCTTCCTTATACGTGTAGGGATCATCATTGTCCGGGAGATTCTCGACAGATTCTCATAGACCGATGTATCTCTCGGGTTGTCTAATAACCCTCCCACTACAACGAGAAATGGTATGCTGTTGATCTTGTAATGGTGCAGAACTAACAATTGGGCTAGGTTCTAAAACCTCCTATGGAATTGTATCTCCTGAAAGCTCATTCAGAACAATTCTACTTTTAGGCATAAAATTATTCATATAGTCCTTTCCCAGAAATTTAGTGTTCATAGAAACGAATACTTCAAGATCTGAAGAACTATAGAAATAATATTCTTTCATTCCTTTTGGATACCCTACAAATAGGCATGTTTATGAACGGGACTACATCTTTTCTAACTTTCCTTTCAACACGTGTGCAGGACATTCAAATATCCTTAAGTGTTGAAGCTAGGCTTTTGCCCATTCCATAAATCATGCGGTGTTTTAGGAACTGACTTAGATGTTACATCGTTTAGACTGTACATCGCAGTTTGCAAAGCATATCCCTAAAAAGAATTAGGAAGCATCGAATAACTCAACATCGATCTAACTATATCCAAAGGAGTTCTATTTCTCCTTTCTTCCACCTCATTCTGTTGAGGTGTTCCTGGTGCAGAAAACTGAAAAATTATCCTACTATCAGTAAGATATTACTGAAACTTGCTAGATAGATATTCTCCACCATGATCAAATCTCAAGATTTTTTATATGTTTCTCAAGCTGATTTTCTACTTCAGCTTTGAATGCTTTGAATATGTTAAAAGCATCAGACTTAGGTCTCATAAGATACACATAGCTAAATCTTGAGTAATCATTCGTGAATGTGATGAAATACTCATATCCACCTCTAGCTTGAATGCTCATAGGACCACATACATCAGTGTGTATCATTCCTAAACATTCAGTGGCTCGTGCGCCTTTGGTCGAGAACGACCTCTTGGTCATTTTACCTTCCAGACAAGATTCACATGTTGGTAGATCATCAACCTTTAAGTCGCTCAAAGGTCCATCACTTACCAATCTTTTAATCCAATCTTAAGCGAAAATGCCATAGGTAGGTTTCATCTTTTAATAGTTTTACTCTTTAGATTCAGTTGATTTCGTGTCCAATAAGTGAGAGATATTTTTATGTAAATGAAATAAGCCGTTTTCCAATGTACCTTTGTAAATAATTTTGCTTATTCTTACTAATAATAAAATCTTTATTAAAAGTAACCGAATAATCAAATTTATTTAAACAAGAAACTGAAATCAAATTTCTCTTGTATTGAGGTACATAATAAACGTCTATCAAATCCAAATGCCTATTAGAATCTAATTCTAATATCTCCCACTGCATTAATAGACACCAACGCTCCATTGCCTAAATGCAAGTTAAACTCATTTTCATTTAGTATTTTCTTTTCCTAAAACCTTTTTCACCACAAAGGAAGTACTTCCCTTTGATCTTGGTTCCTTTCTTGTTCTCCTTTCTTGGTAGGTCCAAGTTGCTTTTCCTTCTATTGTTCCTTAACCTTTTTACGGGATTCAACAGTAGCAAACTTTCCAACCAAGTGAATCTCTTGACCCTTGTCGTTCACAAGGATCTGCTCAGTGCTTGGAACATCTTGCATCAATCTCTGCAAGGTGTATTCCTTTTTATTCAGGGCATAGTCTAACTTGCACCCACAAAAGGAATCTGATAGTTAATTGACAATTAAGTCAATTTTGGTCTCACTATCTATCTTAGCACCATTGAGTTTAGCAATGTTGAGATGTGTTATAGCTTGTCCAGACTTCATCCTAAGATTCATAAAAGCAGTCACTGCTTTTCTTTTAGTCGTCTTAGATCTCATAGCAAAATATTTCCTTTAGAGACATCATAATATCTACAGCAGTCCTCATCAAAGGACTCCAACTGCTTATACTCGCCTTTTTGCAACTCATTAGATTCATCACTAGGAACATGTGGTTTAGGAATAGACATAATGAATCTATGTTTTTCAGCTTGCATGCAATAGCCCAATATTCCTTTTCCATGTGACATAGTTACTAAGGTATTATCTTTTAGGAAGTTGATTAAAGGATGGGGTCATGATTTCTTTATTTAACAAAAATTATATTAAGTAAACAATCATTAAAGCACTTTCGAATTTTTTATCTTGAATTTTCTAGAATAATTCAATCATAAAATTCAACGATGATCCAACACCCACAAATGTCACGCCCCCTTTGGGAGTTCGCAACATCTACTAATTTGATTAGATCCCACCTAATTGTTAACATAACAACCATTGTTTTCAGTTTTAACCTTGCGATTATTATTGACAAGAACTCTTGGGAGGATATCAATAAAATCACATTGAGTGTGTCACCAAGGTTTCGACCCTCAATATATTCCCACACAAAAATCCCTCCCTTGAGAGTAGATATCACTTGAGTCAATTATCAAGCCTATCCTTGTAAGGAAGTATCTTGCTAAATTCCATTCATGGATACCCCTTGGGGGGTTATCACACAAAACATAAAGCTCAACTAACCCTGTAGGACATAGGTGTTTCAAGACACCTTCTCTCACTCAATTGTTTAAGGTGTGTGATGGAATTCCAAAGAATGAATATCAAGTTATCTAGATGCCAATTAGATATCTAAACCATTCAATGCATGTTCATACCAAAAGAGATATATGAGTGGCACTCCTATTCTACATGACATGTTAACAAACAATGATAAAACATTATAATATTTATGTAAAAGTAAATCGCTACAATTTTGGTCCATCCTAGAAAAAAAAAGAAGAAAAGTAAATTACATTGTTGGATAACTCGAACCCTAACCCTAACTTGACGAAAAAGTCTTCATGTGGCCATCCATCCAAAGATTGTAATAAGGCGATACGACCCTAAGGCGTGCACGCACAACCCTGCGGAGCTCGTGCACGTCTGCCCCTAGTGCACGCGCATGCGCCCAGCTCTTCGAATGATTGCGTGCACGCACCGCCCTTGCTGGGCCGCGTGCGCACACAGCCTTAGGAAGGCTGTGTGCACCTTGCCCATTCATGGGTAGGCCGCGAATGCACACAGCCCCTAAAGGACCGCGCGCGTGCACAGCCCAGAGAGGGCCGCGTGCTGCGCACCGCAGCAAGCACAACTGCGTGCCTTCGTATGCACGCTTGCTGCCTTGGTTCGCGCGGGCTGTTCTAGGTTTTGCGTTGCTTCATTTTCTGCTTCGAATTCTTCAATCCTTTGTATCTTCAAATCTCGAACGAATTACAACAGTTTTTATATAAAATAAGAAACTTAACAACTACCAAGAAGGAAATTATGGTGATAATATACCACCCTTCTTGTTACTGTTGGGTTTTTGCCCTAAAGATGTAATTTATAAATGGTTTTTATAAATAAATAAAGGAAGAGTTCAATTCATTCTAATTGTGTCATTTATATTATATAAACTTGTGCATTATAACATCCTAGATTGTTAGATGTAATCTTGTATTGTGTATAGGATTGTCATATACAGATGGATACAGTAATAGATGTACAATCTAAAGAGTCCATAGATAGCAAATAAAGTTGGATACTTTATTTGTAGTTAATCTATAGCTGCGGTCCATTCTGTATTGTACGATGATTCTATCTTGAATCATTCATATGGAGATATGGGAATAGAGGCACCTTGTATGATGTGATCAAATAGGACTGGGCCATGATCTATATGAATCGCTCACCAAGATCCGTTTACCGATGAGATTCATATACATCAACTTATGATGGCTATATATGGGTGATCTCAATCCTGAGTGTCTTATCGACTCCTTCAAGTTAGATCGTGATTTTTGATATACCATGGGTGAGGTCAAATGATTATTCCCGATCAATATTCTCCGTATGTTAGGATTGCGGTTTGGTTTGTGACTGAGAATGTTTGTACACAATAGTGGAATCCACT
Organism: Xanthoceras sorbifolium; assembly: GCA_003430845.1. Taxonomy (NCBI): domain Eukaryota; kingdom Viridiplantae; phylum Streptophyta; class Magnoliopsida; order Sapindales; family Sapindaceae; genus Xanthoceras; species Xanthoceras sorbifolium. The sequence continues at coordinate 10,048,355 of CM010620.1, read as the reverse complement.
CCTTCTTGTGAGAAGTAGAGAGTAGTTCTCTTAAGAGTTGATTCGGAGCTTGAACAATATGAGCGCTCTCTTGATTCCGTGAGGAAACATGATTTATTATTCATTAGAGAATCAACGGTCCTGAAAGGATATATGTAATTAGAGGAGTGTAACGAACATTATGACTCAGCTCTAATTATGAACTACTATGGAGGGTCACGCCATATGTAATAACTATATCGATGGACACCAAGTGATATCGGTTTATGTAAAAGCGTCCGCAGTTGAGAGAATGCAACTTCGGATTTTTAGTGGAATAACACCGGAATTAATAATCAATGAATATTAATTAAAGAGTTTAATTAATGATTCCGAGGATTATCGGAGCTCAAAATACTGTGGGTCCATTAGGTCCCCTTTGACAGGCCTGTTACGCCTTTTTGTACCCGCAAGTATACGGAGTCAGCACAAGTAATACAATGATGAGTACATTATTGTCTCCACGGGGATATTTAGGCGTTGAGTACGAAAGTTAACTAAGTCTATTTCTATTTGGACAATCGGATGGTTTAAAATAAGATAACGAAAGATAAAACTAACAAACATAAAACGTAAAATAAACAACTAAATTGAGAGATGCACTAGGGTATTTAAATTCACCTAATCCATCCAATTGAATTTCATTGAAGCACATTGTTGTAGTATAATTATTCATGTTGATGATCGTGTTTATCTAAATTATCCAAAGTCCCCTCTCGAGGTAAATCGGACCTATTACCACATACACTAATATCCTATCTCTCGATGGTATATCCAAGTGCATGAAAATGCATTAGTCACAGTAAACACCCGATATGATCACACAAGCAAATTAGTATATCTCTATCTAATTTTACTTGTCCAACATTACATCGAGCACGTTGTGGGCATCTTCTCTCGGTACATAACACACAACCAATTTATCATCTAAATGTAGGCCTTCACATTCAAAAGCATTAAGCACAATAATACCACTCAACAACATAATAATCAACCACAACAAATTAAACAATCAATTCATTCAAGTTTCATAAAAAAGGATCCATCAAAACCCTAACTTACCAAGTTTAGTTCATAAACAAAGATTCACAACTAAACATGTTTTCTAATTAATAAAGAGAGTTACAAGCAAGAAAATAAAGAAGGAAAGGGATAGAAAAACTCTAGGTGTGATGAACTTTCGTCCTCCTCCTCTTGTGAATTTGTCTAGCTTCCACTTTATCCAAATCCAAACTTGATGGTGAGATTTTGGCTCAAGGATTGAATCAAAACCCTCTTGTTTCCAAAATGATCTTCTTCTCCCCTCTTTGCCTTTTGTCTTCTCTCTTGGTCTCCTTTTGGTCCTCTCCTTAGAGCCCTAGCCGAACTCCCTCTCTTGTCTCCCCTTTTTCTACTTATAGGCACTGAAAACAAGGTTTATCACGACCGTGGGTCGCTAACACTGGTCGCGATGCTGTGGTCGCGGTACTCACTGCCGAAAAATTGAAGTTTCATCGCGACCGACGTATCGCGACCAATGGTTGCGATACTAGGTCGCGGTTCTAACTGGTCCAAATTTCAAGATTGCGCACTATTACGAAACTAACCATAACTTCCTCTAGAAAACTCCAAATTATGAACCGTAAAATGAATTGGAAAGTAGACATCTATATCGTTCCATACATATAAAGCTCAAAACCCAGTTCATCCTGTAGAATTTATGGTAGCCTCTGAAACATGACTCGCGACTTAACTCGCGACATGAAAGTTGTGGGTCTGCGCACTGTTGTGAAAATGAGCATAACTTCCTCTAGAAAACTCGGAATCACAAACCGTAAAATTTGCCGGAAAGTAGGCCTCGTGACCTTTCCAGAAATATAAGGCAGCCTCCAAAAGATGACAGTTGTGCACTCCCAAATCTTCAATTTAATCCACCAAGGCTCTTCAATTACGCACAAAACCTTATTACTTGTACACTAGATAAAAACATTAAAAACAACTGATAATTACCCGAGAATGGAACACAAGTAGGTGAATAAATGTACTAGTGAAGGTCCATTTTTTATCAAGAAATGGAACCAACAAGGCCCCTAACCTACTATCTCCCATTAGGTAGCCTGTCGGCACTCTACAGTAGCTTTCCAGTCGAGGCTTGCCTCGCTGAAAGGCTTCCGTGAAGCTAAGCCGTTTCTTATAACTGGAAATCTGAGTAGAAAATTTTTTTTTTCTCAAAACTATTTTATAAAAGTTTTGACAGAATCTCCTCTGTTTTTCTGAGATTACCAAATCTTGAAGACCTGCATAAAAACTTTAACACTTCTATAAAGTTCCAAATCTCAACTACTATGGACCTCCGGTCCATCTCAACTCAGTCACAAATTAAATCACAAATTTCAAATAATAAAATACTGAACTTTAACAATATACATATTACATAATGGTTACTATCAAACAAGATATATCATTCTAAAACTGTCACAGCAATGTTGACTGGTCCTGCTGGTCCTAGAAGTCCCTACAACGTCTGCACCGGTACCTGGAAGGTTAATTTAAAAACATAAAACTAATATGAGCTAAAGGAACTCAGTGAGTGCGTTTCTAATTTACTGAGAAACCTTAAATATAATAAGATTAACTTTGAATTTAACTGAAACTTTTTAAAATTACTGCTATTACTAAAAACTGATAAACTGAATTTCTTTTCAAACTTTCTTCTATTGCTAAAAACTAATAAACTGAATACTGATAAACTGAAAACTCACTGCTATTGCTGAAAACTAATAAACTGAAACAATATACTTTCTTTAAATACAAACTGAGAATTTTATAAACTATAAAATCTGATAGACAAGCCTAAAATAATTACTTTTAAATTAATCACTGAAATAATTAAAATTCTATTATAACTTTTGATTTGGCCTCTTTTCTGAAAACTGAAAAGCTGAGATAATATACTTTTTCTGAAAACTGAAATGCTAAAATAATATACTTTTCTGATAATATTTTTCTGATAAAACTTTTTCTGATAAAACCTTTCTGATAAAACCTTTCTGATAAAACTTTTCTGATAAAACTTTTTATGATAAAACGTTTCTGATAAAACTTTTTCTGAGAATGTCATTGGAAAACCCATATCTGATAACTGATAATCCATAAGGCGTTTCAGTTGGCGCCGCACCATATAGAGGGTGTCACCAGGCGACTAACTGGCGCCGCACCAATGACTCTGATAATCTGATAAAAGACATCTCACTGTCTATGTGGTGGAATGCTGTGTCGCCTCCATATAGCGAGACAACACCCCAATGTGTGGGTAACTGATAGACTCGACAGACTCGAGAGACTCAACCCCCCTAGAGTTAGCGGACTATCCCCCCTTAACTTGCCACACACAAATAGGGTGTACTGGCCGGGTCTACTGCTGATAATCTGATAACTGATAGATGGTGATAATCTGATAATAAATGGGTATCCTATTGGCCTGAAAATATTTTCTTTGCTTTTTAAAACTAATCAAAAGCGTGAAAACATAAAACGTATTTCTTAAATTAAATCTCATATATAAATAATTCTCAAGTAAAAATAAACTTAAAATCTCTACAATAAAAATATCTAAATTAAGATATCCATTCTGTTTAATTTATAAAACACATAGAAATAAACAATTATATACAAGGTCATAAAATACTAAATCAAACTTGGAAGGAAATATACAAAATGCAATTCAACTGAAAATTTAATTTTGCACTAACTTGAAGAAAAATATTAACTTGCTAAACTTTAAATAAAACTTGTTATTAAAATAAAATTTTCTTAATTAAAATCAACACTTCATAAAATTTCATTTATATAAAAATACTTTAAACACTCACTGATTTCTGGTTTTCTCTAGGCTTGGTGCTCTGGTTCCTTCATTTCATTACATTTCTTGCATTTCCGCACAATTTCATTTTCTCCCATTCTATGAAGATTTCTCCCCAAATCCTCTTCTTCTTCTTCTTCTAGCTTGGCCGAGATTCTCCTCTTCTTCTTCTTTCTCTTTTTTTTTTTCTTTTCTCTTTCTCTTTTCTCTCGGTTCCTTATTTTTCTCCCTCTTCTTCGGCTGCTATCACTTCTTCTTTCTTTCCCTCTTCTTTCTTCCTTCTTCTCCCTTACTGGCCGGCTGTCATCTCTTCTTTCTTTTCTCTCTTTCCTTCTTCGGCTAGCTACTTCTTCCTTCTTCTTCTTCTCCTTCTTCTTCTCATGGTTTCTGCTCTATTTTCTTCCTCTCTAGGCCGACAGTTTCTCTCTCTCTCTCTTCTTTCTCTTCTTCCTCTCCTCTTCTTTCTCTCTTTTTCTTTCTCTCCTTCGGCCGGTCCTTGCTCTTTCTCTTTCTCTTTCTCTCTTCTCCCTCTCGAGTTTTTTGGTGACTTCTTCTCTCGTCTCTCTCTGTTTTTCTTCTGTTTTCTTCTTTCAATTTTCTGGTTGGTAACACACACACACACACACACACACATACACACACACACACACACACACACACACACACACACATATATATATATATATATATATATATATATATATATATATATATATTTGTTTAATAATTACAACTTCCCTCTTTACACTTTAAAATTATAATGTGACCACAACCATAACATTTAATCACATGAAATTGACCAAAACCTTTTGATTTACAATTTAATCCATAACAATCCATTAACTCTTTTCCACAAAAATTCATTTCAATTTACTTTTCCATCAGTTAATTAAATTAAAATCTCATATCATAAAAATATATTTTAACTTCTAATAAATATTCTTCATACTTCAATTTATGGAAATCTTCACTATGTTCTCCAAAACTTATAATTGAATTTCGCATATACTTTATGGAACCTTAATAATTATCTGGAACTATTCCAAGCATTTTCCAAGTTTCTGATACCCTTAATACTTTTAACATCCAATTTATGAAAAATCCTTAATAGAAATTTCGAAACTTATAATTAAATTTCGTATATACCTTACGAAATCTTACTAATCTTCCAATAAATTCCATTACAATACCGTACAATCAATTCTGGAAAAATATATTACAATACTTATGTAATACACCCTCCCGATATTATGTACTGTACATAAACAGGTATTGTAATATATTTTTCCATAATATATTGTACAGTACACAGGTGAATAAATATATCTTTATTATGAGTGAATTGGATGTTAGATGTATTAATGGTGCTATAATGGAATCTATTGGATGGATCCGAAGATTTTCAAAAAAGAGTATCAGAGACTTGGAAAATATCTGGAATGGTTTCAGATGATTAATAAGGTTCCATAAAGTATATAAGAAATTTAAATTATAAGTTTTGGAGAACATAGTAAAGATTTCCATAAATTGGAGTATTAAGAATATTTATTGGAAGTCAAAATATATTTTTACGATATGAGGTTGTCATTTAATTAATTGATGGAAAAGTAAATTGAAATAGATTTTTATGCAAAAGAGTTAATGGATTGTTATGGATTAATTTGTAAGTTATAAGATTGTGGATCAAATTCATGTGATTAGTTTTCATATTATGGTCACATTTTGATTTTAAAGTGAAATGGGGTATATTGTAATTATAAAATATTTACACAGGTGACAAGTGGAATTCCACTCACAAACTCAAACCAAAGTCAAACCATGAAACAAATCAAAACAAAACAAATAACAAACAAAAGTAGAATGAGTGCAAGCTGGTGAAACAAATTGCTATATATAAAAGAATATAATATACAAGTAGAAATTAGAAAATAAGAGGAAGCAAAATGAAAACAGAGGAGAGACGAGAAGAAACCAGAAAAGTTGAGAGAAAAGAAGAAGAAGAAGAAGAAGAAGAAGAGAGAGAGAGAGAGAGAGAGAGAGGAGCTTCGGCTGAAAGAAGAAGAAGAAATCGTGAGAAGAAGAAGGAAAAGGAACAGGAGGAGAAAAAGAAGAAGCAACCAGCCGTAGAGAGGAACCAGAAAAACAGGACAGAGAAGCCAAAGAAGAAAAAAAAAAAGAAAAAAAAAAGGAGGAGTTAAAGGATAGAGAAACCAGGTATTTTTAATTTGTGTTGTTATTCATCTGCTTATATTTCATCTGTTGCTATTTTCGTGAGATTTAAGAGTTGTGTTAGGCAGTCAATTTTGTGAGGAGTGCAAATCTTGTTGTCTTTGCATAGACTGTTGTCGCAGTCTACAGGTGGATGTTGAATACAATATTATTTTGTAATTAAAACATTTTATGGTTGATTGTACAAAGCAAGTGTTGGTTGCTTGAGCTTCATGGCGTGCCACAGTACACATGAGCTGAAAATTAATTCATGACTCCTTTAATGCAATACTCAAGTTTGCATGTTTTGTCATATACATCCATAATTCTATTTGGATGTTGTTAATCTTATACTTAGCTAAGCAGTGGTGTTATGTGCTACATTTGACAGAAAATTAGTAAGTAAAGAATTGGGGTGTTGTCTCGCTATATGTTGCGACGCAGCATTCCGCACATAAACAGCGAGATGTCTTTTATCAAATGTCACGTTGAGTGCATCAGTTAGTCGCCTTGTGACTTATATCAGATGTCACAATGGACGGCGCAATTAGTCATCCTGTGACTTACTCATATGGTACGGCGCAGTTAGTCGACCTATGAGTTCAGCTCAGCTTAGGGGTCCATTGGGAGTTTTCAAATACAGAAGGTAAGCCAAAAATATTTTCAGATTATTAGTACAGAATATTAAATTAAGAGTTTTATGTGTTAAGCTTGGCTAGCTTTTCAGAAAAACAGATTTCAGTATAGTATTCAGAAATCAGATTTATTACTGATTTCAGTACAAAATTCAGAAAACAGATTTATTACTGATTTCAGTACAGTATTCAGAAAACAGATGATTACAGATTTCAGTACATTAATTTCAGGAGATAGATCCTGACAGAATAAGTTTTCAGAAAGTTTATTATCAGAAAAGTTTATTAGAAAAATATTTCATCAGAAGAGTATTATCAGAAAACTATATTATTATTAGAAAAGTTTTATCAGAGAAGTTTATCAGAAAAGTATTTTCAGTAAAGTATATTTTTTTAGCTTTCCAGTTTTCAGAAAAGTACATTGTCTCAGCTTTTTAGTTTTCAGAAAAGAATATCATATTAGCTTTTCAGTTTCAGAAATATAAAAGAATATTATTTCAGCTTATCAGATTTCAGAAAAGATATAAGAGATTATCTCTCTAATGTTATTTCGACCATTACTGCTTTGAAATTGATTAGAAAGGGGTGTGAAGCCTATTTAGCACATGTGGTCGATTCACGGAAGGTTGATTTCAGTTTACAGAATATACCTACCGTATATGATTTTTCAGATGTATTTTCAGAAGAACTTTCTGATCTACCACCGGTGAGAGAGGTGAAATTTTTAATTGATGTGATACTGGGAACTGCACCAGTATCAGTTGCTCCGTACAGAATGGCACCTGCAGAATTAAAAGAGCTGAAGTTGCAGTTGCAAGAGTTGTTAGATAAGGGATTCATTCGACCTAGTGTTTCCCGGTACTGTTTGTGAAGAAGAAAGATGGGTCGATGAGATTGTGTATCGATTACAGGCAATTGAATAAACTCACAATCAAGAATAAATATCCGTTGCCTAGGATCGATGACTTGTTTGATCAGTTGAGAGGAGCCATTGTCTTCTCGAAGATTGATCTCAGATCAGGATATCACCAGTTGAGGGTGAAAGATTATGATATTCAGAAAACAGCATTCCGGACACGGTACGGACACTATGAATTTATGGTTATGCCATTTGGGTTGACTAATGCACCAGCAGCCTTTATGGATTTGATGAACCGTATCTTCCGTCCGTATCTAGATCTGTGTGTTGTAGTATTCATTGATGATATTCTGATATACTCTCAGACTGCAGCAGAACATGATCGGCATCTTCGAATAGTGTTACAGATTCTGAGAGAAAAGAAGTTGTATGCCAAGCTCAGCAAATGTGAATTCTGGCTGAATGAAATTGCTTTTCTGGGACATGTAATATCAGCAGATGGTATTAAAGCAGATCCCAAGAAAATAGAAGCAGTTATGGAGTGGAAGCCTCCTAGAAATGTTTCTGAGATTCGGAGTTTTCTAGGTTTGGCCGGATACTACAGACGGTTTGTAAAGGGGTTTTCATCCATAGCTACTCCTCTGACTAAATTGCTGCATAAGAATGTCAGGTTCGAATGGAATGAGAAATGCCAGACGGCTTTTGAGAAATTGAAAGCAATGTTGGTTGAAGCACCAATTCTTGTACAGCCAATATCAGGAAAAGACTTTGTGGTTTACAGCGATGCTTCACACAATGGCTTGGGATGTGTATTGATGCAGGATGGGAAGGTAGTTGCATATGCTTCCAGACAGCTAAAAACGCATGAACAGAACTATCCGACGCATGATCTGGAACTTGCAGCTATTGTGTTTGCCCTGAAAATATGGAGACATTATCTGTATGGAGAGAAATGCTACGTATACACTGATCATAAAAGTCTCAAGTATTTGCCTACTCAGAGAGAACTTAATTTGAGGCAGAGGCGATGGATGGAGTTGATTAAAGATTATGATTGTGTGATTGACTACCATCCAGGAAAAGCGAATGTTGTCGCTGATGCTCTGAGCAGGAAATCTCTGTATGCACTGAGAGCTATGAATGCTCAATTGAGATTGACATCAGATGATGCTATCCTTATTGAGTTGAAACTCAAGCCAAATTTGATTCAGCAGATACAGGATCGGCAACAACAGGATGAGAAACTTTTAGCCATCCGTGGTCAAGTCCAAGAGGAGAAGCAGACTGACTTTGTAATCAAGGATGATGGTATTCTGTACTTAAAAAACAGAGTTTGTGTTCCGAATGATGATGAGTTGAGAAAGACTATTTTGACAGAGGCACACAGTAGTCCGAATTCGATGCATCCTGGTAGTACAAAAATGTATCGAGATCTGAGGACTCAGTATTGGTGGTCAGGTTTGAAAAGAGATGTGATTGAATTTGTGAACAGATGTATGACATGTCAGCGGGTAAAAGCGGAACACCAAGTTCCATCAGGTTTGTTACAGCCAATATCCATACCTGAATGGAAATGGGACCGCATTACCATGGATTTTGTCACAGGATTACCCCTCACACGAAGTAAACAGGATTCGATTTGGGTAATTGTGGATCGACTGACAAAATCAGCACACTTCCTACCTGTCAGAACGGATTATTCTCTGGACAGGTTAGCAGAGCTGTATATCAGAGAAATAGTCCGATTACATGGTGTACCAGCTTCGATAATTTCTGACAGAGATCCGAGGTTTACATCCAGATTCTGGAAGAAATTTCAGGAAGCTTTGGGTACACAATTGAACTTCAGTACAGCTTTCCATCCACAGACAGATGGACAATCAGAGCGAGTTATTCAGGTGCTTGAAGATATGCTCAGGAGCTGTATAATCAATTTTGAAGGGAGTTGGGTTGATCATCTTCCATTGATTGAATTTGCATATAACAACAGTTTTCAGACGAGCATAGCTATGGCACCATACGAGGCATTGTATGGCAGGAAATGCAGGACACCCTTATGCTGGACAGAGTTGGGTGAAGACAAGTTGGTTGGACCTGATGTGATTAGACAGACGGAAGAGAAAGTTAAGATTATAAAAGACAGATTGAAAGCTGCTTCCGATCGTCAGAAATCGTATGCAGATCGAAAACGAAGAGACATTGAGTATGTAGTCGGAGACAGGGTATTTTTGAAAGTATCTCCATGGAAGAAGATACTGAGATTCGGAAAGAAAGGAAAGTTAAATCCAAGGTTTATTGGTCCATACGAGATCATTGAACGTGTGGGACCAGTAGCTTATCAACTGGCTTTACCTTTGGAACTGGAAAAGATCCATGATGTATTTCATGTATCCATGTTGAGACGATACAGATCTGACCCGTCGCACAAAGTTCAGACTGAAGCTATTGAGATTCAACCTGATCTGACATATGAGGAAGAACCAGTGGAGATTCTGGACAGAGAGATAAAAGAACTTCGGAATAAGAAAATACCGCTAGTGAAGATACTCTGGAGGAACCATAATGTGGAAGAAGCTACATGGGAAAACGAAGAAGTGATGCGACAGCAATATCCACAACTATTTGAATGAGGTAAATTTCGCAGACGAAATTTCTTAAGGGGGGAAGAATTGTAACGCCCCAAATTTTCCGTAATTATGAAAAGTATATTATTTTTATGGTGCATTTGGATGATAATGAGTCCAATTGAATATTGGTGAAGTCAATTTGGTAATTTGATAAGTATGGAATATTTTTGGAATAATTATTGAGATGGAATGTGATTATGAATAAATTTGTGCCAATGGAGAATTTTAGAAGTTCAAGGGAGCAAATGGTAATTAGGAAGATATTTGTATATGTATGTGAGTATGTGTGTGAGTGTTTACACACAAAGAAAATCTTAAAAAAATAAAATAAAATTTGGACAGCACATCAATAGTAATCTCAAAAAGAGATGAAGAATGAAATTGGCAGAAGACAAAAAAAAAACAGTGCTCGCGTGAGAGAAGAAAGAAGAGAGAAGATGAGAGAGAATGAAGAGAGAGAAAGGAAAGAGAAGAAGAAGGAGAAGGAAATTGACGTTGGTCCAGAAGAGTTTTGTGTTCAGAATAGTATTTCAGGTTTGGTGGTATTTTTTTCATATTTTTCAGATTTTTCAGAAATTTTCGGAATTGTTATATTATATTGATTTTAATTTATTTGTGATATATGGCTTATGATCTGTTGTTTGAAATTGATTTGGGATAATTTGGTATATATATTGTTTATAATAAATTAATTTCGAATATATATATATATATATATATATATATATATATATATTTTAGTTGTTATCTATATCTATATATTATTTATCATACGGTTGATTAGATATATATATATATATATATATATCTATATATAATACTGTTGATTAGATATATATCTATATATATTGTTATATATATATATATATATTATCTGTAATGATTTTGATTATATATATATTATGGCAATAAATTAATTGTGAATATATATATATATATATATATATATATATATATTGTTATTGATTTGGATTATATGTATTTGAAATATTCTGGATCCGTAATATTGTTTACAAAAATTATTCTGAATTGATTTTCGATATGTTTTGATTATAGTAATATTACGGAGAATATTATTAAAATATATATATGATTTTGCCATATGTTTCGAAAAGTTATTCGGGGCATTTGGATTTACTATGGATTTATGATATATAATTGCACGTGATTTTAAATGTGATTTGAAGTGATTTCTGGATTCAGAAATATTTTTGGAAATGAGTTTGTAATTTGTTTGTATATGTATTTTAATGCGATTCGAATTCCGAAAATATGTATACTGATTTGGATATAATTTCAGAATGTAAATTGATGATTATGTTCTGAACAATTATATGATTTTCGAAAAATGATTTGGCTCTGATATATGTAGACATAGATATGGATATAGGAGATTGACATGTCAATTGGGTTCTCTGAGTAGTACTACGCCTATATGTTGATAGAGGTACCACCCCTTGCGGGTTGGGAAATTTGATCTGGGATACGCAGCGGGTCCTCCGTTGGTGTCCAACTCTGATATGTATATGGGATACGCAGCGGGTCCTCCGTTGGTATCCAACTCTGTTCTGTATAGCCCGTAATCCAGTCCAAAAAGTATGTTTAGTATATCAGGAGCTTGAAATGGAATTAAAAATGTGATATGATCTGTATATAATTTGAGATGAGAAATTATTGATTTGGTATTATTATATTTTCATAAGATATTTATTCTGATTTTCGATGGATTTATTGATATTTGCTTTAATATGATATGTGTTTCAGTTTTCCGATGGATTTGTATATTCGAAATGTTATTTGATTTGAAACGTATTTTATATTAGGAAGTGATTTACGAATATTTGACTTGACTTGTTGTTCATGTGAATATATGCTTTGACTTGTATTTGCTTTGACTTGAGCCCCAAATTGATTATTTATTTGTCAGTATATTGATTTAACTGGTATTACAGTGTAAGTGGAAATATAGTTTTCTGTACACCTACTAAGCTATATGCTTAGCGTGTTAAGTGTTCTCACACGCAGGTAAAAGAATGGTTGAAGGGGACAAGGATTCGAAAGAGTAGAATCTGCTGAGATAGTAATCAGAGTCACATCACTCCTGCATTTTTGGTAGCCCACTACATATTTGATGTTTTATATGTATTATATCGGCATGCATGGACAAGAATGTTTTTGTAAATATTTGAAATGGTATTTAGTTTTTATGTATGTTTTGTAATATTTGGGCCCTTGGATTTTAATATTTTTGAAGTTGAATATGTAATAGTATTTTGATATAATGTGTTTTGGTAAGTGGCACTGGATATGGAAGGGTGCGCAATTTGATTTAAGATTATAGAAGTGTGGATTTTATGAGTTGTGAAAACAGGTTTTGGAAAGTCAGAAAAACAGAGGAAACTCTGGCGAAATTTTCAGAAAATCTTTTTGGACCATAATTTAAATATTTATTCGGATCATTACTTAAAGTTCCTGTTTTGAAATTTCTTGTTTTCCGTATCCGGTAGCGCTCCCCGATTCGGTCCGAGCGGATTCGGGTCGGGGGGTGTTACAGTTTCAGCTTTCCAGTTTTTAGTAAAGTAAAAGTATATGTATATATATTCTTAGTTTTCCAGTTTTCTGGAATTCGATTTTAGACTAGTTTTTTGTATAAATGTCATAACAGTTTCCAGAAAATAGATTTCACTATAGTTTTATGAGAGCTTTTAATATATATATTTCAGATTAGTTTTTATAAAAAGAGATTTCAGTACAGCTCTTATTGGAAACTGATTATTAGTTATTTCAGTATAGATTTCAGAAAATAAGATTTTATCCTTTTTAGTAAAGTTTTTTAGGAGGTTAATTCAGAAATGTTAGAATTGTTTAGTAAAATGATAACACTCACTGAGCTCGTTTAGCTTATTATAGTTTTTATGTTTTATAAACTAACCTCCCCAGGTATAGGTAGCAGGGACTTCGAAGACCGGCGGGACCAGTCAGAGGATGCTGTGATTGTTTTATGAGTATATTAAATGTTTTAGTTGTTAAGTTTATATTTTAATATTGTTTTAAGTGTATAAGTATTTTATTTAAAGATTTAATTTATTATTCTTTGATAACTGTTTATTTTGATAATTATTTATTTTGATATTTGATAGTTAAGTTCTCTCTGCACATCCATTTATAGTAAAATCCCACCTCAGTGGTGAGAGTTCAATTCTCACCATGTATATTTACTAACATGTGTTAGTAGTTTTCTCCCCTTATTATGGGAGTAGATATCTCCCGTTATGAGAGTAGATATTCGGGCCGCACGTTTAGTGATTAATCTCGGTAGGTCCCGGCAATTATTAATATTATAATTGTACCCCCTTCAACAACAAAAAAACAAAACAGTTAAGTTCTCTCTTATACTGAAATAATAATAATAATAATAATAATAAGGGAAATTATCAATTTGATCCCTATTTTTGGGATTCATCAAATTTTTATACACATTTTCATTTATTAGTATCTTTAGGCCCTAACTTTTTAAAAATGTATCATTCCTAACCTCACAGAATTGGTAAAAATACTGATTTGACCTTTACTATATTTAAATTAGTTAAAATTATAATTTTAATCTCAAATTTTTAAAAAGATTATTAATAATTATAAGGGTAATATGGTAATTTTATATTAATTTTTAAAAAACAAAATTTAGAAAATTTTAAAAAAAAATTAAATGGATCTCCACTGTCTATCAAGATTGATAGATCTAGAGGGACGGTGGAGATTATATTGGAATTTAAAAAATGAAAATTGAAAATCAATTATTTTTTTAATTAATTTTTTTTTTGTTCAACAAAAAAAATGGAAGAAAAAAAATTGAAACTTAAAATGGTGGAGATCCAGACCAAGAACAACCAAAAAAAAAAAATTGAATTTGGGTTCGTTCGAAATGAACCCAGATCAAACCCAGATTTATTTTTTTTTTCTTGGTGGAGATCCAGTTCAAAAAAAAAAAAAAAAAAAAGGAAATTGTGTTTTTTAAGTTCTTCATTCACAATTTGTTTGCAAAAAAGATTTCAATATAATCTCCACCGTCCATCAATCTTAATAAACGGTGAAAATTCTAAATTTTTTTTAATTTATTTTATTTTAAATTTTTATGTGAGGGTAGTTACGTCATTTCACCCACAATTTACTGTTGATATATTTATATGTTTAAGACAAAAATACCCCCGAAATCGTTAAGTTGGATTAATGGTTGACTCATAGAAGGACCAAATTGATACATTTATAAAAACTTAAGGCCCAAAGATATCAATAAGTAAAACTGCATTAAAAATCTGATTATTCTCTAAAAGTTAGGAACTAAATTAATAATTACCTTAATAATAATAAAAAGTTTCAAGTACTATAAAAGAAAATTAACTTCTCTTCCTATTCCTATGCACTAAAAGAGAGCCCTGTAATAATTTTTTACCTCTTAATTTCCTTTGTAATCACAGATTCGTTGTCATAAAATACTTGAATTGACAATCAGCTAGGGCATTTGTAAAATCAATAGTAGGACATAGTGATGTACAGTGGCTAATTAACATGATATTCAAAGTTAGACAAATAAAATAATTGTTTGACTCATCTCGACAAGGAGAATTAATTATCAAACCCACCGCGTTTGGCTACAACACTAGTCAAGCCAAACTAGTCATTTAATTTCTCACTAAATTTCTTCATCTCATCACTTAAATTTTAATATTTTTAAGTGTTCATTACAACTTGGATTTGGTATAAAACGAATATAATATTTTCTAGATATCCCTATTCTTAAGTTTATCCGCTTCGTCAACGGTACAAAAGTGTAGGAACCATCATGAAATTTGGATGATTTGGATGGATATTGAATTGGAAGTTTACCAAAACAAATTGGAAGTAATCACACTAATGATAATCATCCTTATTAGACGAGAATCGTCTACTCGTCATTGCAATGCCAAGAATGCATTATTGACAATTTTTTCAAAGTTGTAATCCGTATACTGATTAGTGAGCTAGTGCACACGTGTAAATATATAACTCATTTGCCAATTAATCCTCTTGGACACTTACCGTTCAATATATATTAATAGTAAGAGTGTTTTTCAATTGAATAATATTTTAGATTCAAATTACTATATTATTGTAGGTGGTATGTTAAAAAAAAAAAAATTATAATTGACACTTAAAATTTTCTTTTGAATCAATAAATTTAAATCAAACTGCAAGAAAGTAAATATTATATGAGAATGATATAAAAATATCTTTAAATATTTTAGTTATTTTAAAAGAATTAACAATATTTTTATCAAAATTTTTGAAACTTTGAATATTATCAAAATCAGTATGTACTTTCTTAATTGACATTACAATATATGGTGATTACCTTTACTTAAGGCGGAATTTTTTTTTTTTTTGTTTTTTTTGGGTTGGGGGGAAGGGGGAGAGGGTTTACAGTCCCCGATCCTCAAAGCGGTCCGCAGCTACTTTCACATGTAATTTTGATAAATGCTAAAAATACTATTGATTTTTGTCACCTCCTTGTAATATGGGAAGACTCTCAATACATAATAATATATGATGACACTCCGCCAATTGATGTAAATTTCTATCACGTACTCGACCCTCGTTTTATTCATTCTTAATTTATGTGGTAACGAAAAGTCTTGAATATCTACATCTTGACTTTGTTTCCGTATATAGGAAATATAGGACCTTGGAAATGAAAAAGAAATAACATTTGGCAACATAATGGGGGTTGGCATGGTCTCCTAACACATTTGTATGTGAAAAAGACTCAAAAAAAAGTTGATGAAGTTTTTGATTAAACATTGAATCATGAAGAAAAAAGTTCTGATTTTGTTTTACTGCTAATATCGTAATGCTCACGTCTCTATATTAGACTACAATTACTGACATGCATGTTTAACGTGCCAAATAATTTTTTTATTAGAGTTAATTGCACTATATTTCCCTCAATTTAAGAATTAATTTGGATTGAATAGAACTAAGTCTTAGTTTCATATTTAGTGTATTATTAGACTAATTTTAGTGGGACTAATAAGTCGTAGGTTTAAAAAAAATTCACTGTATTTCACTATACAATTCCCTTCAAAATAAGGCACTTATTTTGCCCCCTCTCCATTTGCCACAACCGCCTCTCCACTTTACTTTTTGTTTCTTCATCAGTGAAAAGCATCAATTTCTCATTGAAAATTTGTAGGCCCTTTACCTTTGCTCTATAATTGAATTTTACCTTCAGTGTTGTAGTGTTGCAACAACATCTCTTATAAGTGATACCTTCCCTGTGTACAAATATCAGGTACCACTTTCAAATTCTGGAATTATTTTATTTATTAATATACTATACTAGTGAGTATATGTAATCATATTTACTTGGCAATGTCTTCTACATTGTTGTGTATCAAATTACACTAAGCCTAAAATGTCAAAACTATCAAAGGAGGCCCAACGCATAAAAAATGCCAAAAGGTCGTTACAAAGCAAAATAGGCCCAAACCCAGTAAACCACGAAAGGAAAAAGTTATAAAGAAACAGCAAAGGAGTCAAAGTATCGCACCTCGCCAAACTGACTGCTCGCAGATCAAGCAGCACACAGCTTGCAAGCCGCATAGCTCGGAGGCCTCAACAAAAGGAAAAATCCCGAAAATATAGGGATTGCATTCGGTCAACTAATAGACTCACAATCAATCTCAAATTCCTTAAAATTAGCGATTGTATTTATATTAAACTACGTTAATTAAGGAATAGAGTTTCACCCTTAATTTATGTACTCAAATTCCATGTAAAACAGGATTAGTCTTACCCCTTCACACTATAAAAGAAGCGGGTCGTCACTATTACAAAGGTTACCAATTTTTTCAGAAAACACATGTAACAGCCCTTAATCCAATCTGCTCAGACTGAATCAGGGAGCGCTATCATATACTGAAATCTCTACTTCACTTTTATAAAATCATACTTTTAAAATTAAAACCTAAACTTTAATGACCTAATTAAATTTCTGAAAATTTCACCATAGTTTCCTCTGTTTTTCTGATTTTCCAAAACCTGTTTTCAGTAAAATCATAAAATCAATACTTCTAAAATTATCAATCACTTTTGCGCACCCTTCCATATTTAGTGCGACTTACCCAATCATTTCATCAAAACATTTAATCAATATTAATTTAAAAGTAATAAAATCCATATCTCCGTAAAACATGAACATTTAAAAAAATTTACAAAACACTTCTTTATAAGCATGCTAATAAAAAACATATATATATGAAACACAAAAAAGGCTACCCAAAAGCTCAGGAATGATGTGATTTTGATTCCTGTTCCTGCAGATTCAACTCTTCACTTCTTTTTCACCTCTGAAATCTTCCTTACCTACGCGCGATAAAAATCAATGCGCTAAGCATATTGCTTAGTGGGTATACACAAAACTGAATTTACAAATATACTATAATAACATTTTAATCAATTAATCAACAATAAAACTAACAAGTAAATATTCAAATGTGGTGCTCAAATATAATCAAACCAAAGCATAAATCATATCAATCTCAAATAATTTCAAATCACATTTCAATTTCTATTTCGAGCTCCTGATACACATAATATAGTTTCAGGAATGGATTACGGGTTGTTCGACATCGGACACTCGGTGCCTCCCCGCCGAACCCATTTCGACATCGGACACTCGGTGCCTACCCATCGAATGGCATTATATATACATATCCATTTCCGACATTGATCACTCGGTGTCTTCTATCGGAAATGTATCATATCAACTCCCTACCCTAGGACTGGCATTTGGGGCCTGTACTATCCATAGGGTGGTACATCACAATATTTCGGCGCAACACTGCTATATAACCAAATTGACATGTCAACCTCCTATATTCATATCTATGTTCATATATATCAGAGCCATTTTACAATATCATGTCTCGAAGTCAATATCAACACATTTCATTTCTTGTAGAATCAACAAATTCAATTTTCAAATCATTCAATTTCGATTTCGTAGTTTCAATTCCACATTACACATTTACAAATTGTTCTTTTATAAAGAAATTCAACTTTCAATTAATCCAAATAAATATACAAATTTACGAAATCCAAATTTCATCAATATTCATATAAAAGAAATATACAAAATCATGTTCAAATATATTTTGGAAACCAATAATTGTATCAAATTAATTCAAAATCATATCCGTACATATTTCATAAATCAATATTAAATCAAAATGCCCCAAAATCATTTTTCAATATATTTCATAAAGCAATATATTCCAAATCACTTTCAATTATATTTTATATATCAATAATAATATCATAACATATTAAAATCAATTCATTATATTATTCACAATCAATATTTCTGATATAAACTACATTTTGAGAATACGTAATTCAAATCAATTCAGAATATAAACTACATTTTGAGAATACGTAATTCAAATCAATTCAGAATCAGTTTCAAACTATAAATTCTAATCAATATAATTCAAATAATTCAAAATCAATATAATTTGATAATTTCGAAATATTCTGAAAAAATTAAAACTCATGTACACCAAACGTGAATCACCTCCTCCTCCTCCTCTCTCGGCTTTCTTTTCTTCTTCTTTTTCACGATTTGCTTCTTGTTTGTTTTTATTTTTTGGTTTTGCTCTCTTGTATTTTTTTTTTTACTTTAGTTTGTATTTTTGTGTGAGTGGATCCTTCTCCTCCTCCTCCTTCTTCCCTTTATCTCTTGGCTTTCTTTTCTCCTCCTCCTCCTCCTCTTTCTTCTCCTCCTTCTCTTTCTCTTTCTTCATCTTCTTCATCTTCTTCTTCTTCTTCTTCTTCTTCTTCTTCTTCTTCCCTGTCTCTCTCGGCTTTCTTTTCTTCTTCTTTCTCATGATTTGTTTCTTCTTCTTCTTCTTCCCTTTCTCTCTCGACTTTCTTTTCTTCTTCTTTCTCACGATTTGCTTCTTCTTCTTCTTCTTCACTTTCTCTCTTGACTTTCTTTTCTTCTTCTTTCTCACGATTTGCTTCTGATTTTTTTTTTTTTGCTCTTTTTTTTTGTTCTTCTTCCCTTTCTCTCTCGGTTTTCTTTTCTTCTTCTTTCTCACGATTTGCTTCTGGTTTGTTTTTTTTTTTTTTTTTTTGCTCTCTTGTTTTTTTTTATTTGACTTTGGTTTGTATTCTTCCCACTCACACACACACCCACACCCACACCCACACACACACACACCACACCCACACACACACACATACACACATACATATGTGTATGTGTGTGTGGGTGGGTGGGTGTGGGTATGTGTGTGTGGATCCGAATACAAACCAAAGTCAAACAAAAAAAAAACAAGAGAGCAAAACCAAAAAAAAAAAAAAAAAAAAGAAGAAGAAGAAGAAGAAGAAGCTTTTCTTCTTCTTTCTCACAATTTGCTTCTGGTTTGTTTTTTTTTTTTTGGTTTTGCTCTCTTATTTTTTTTTTTTGACTTTGGTTTGTATTTTTGTGTGAGTGGATCCTCTACTCACACTACACACACACACACACATATATATATATATATTGCTCTCTTCTTTCTCACAATTTGCTTCTGGTTTGTTTTTTTTTTTTTTGGTTTTGCTCTCTTATTTTTTTTTTTTTTGACTTTGGTTTGTATTTTTGTGTGAGTGGATCCTCTACTTCTTCTTCTTCTTCGCTTCTTCTTTGGTTTTACTCTCTTATTTCTTCTTCTTATTCTTCTTTGGTTTTACTCTCTTGTTTCTTGTGGCACCCCCCGACCCGATCTGGGCGGACCGACTCGGGAAACGCTACTCGGACTTTCTGAACTTTTAAAACATTTCAAAACTTCATTTTACATTTTAAAATCATTGTGAGCCCATAAAACAATTTAGAAATCGTTTTCCAGTGAGCCCATAACACTAAATAAACTTTTTACGAAAATCCGGCAGAGTGCCGTTTGTTTTTCGGACTTTCCAAAACCTGCTTTTACACAAAGCAAATCACATTACATTTTCACAAACACTTCTATAACAATTTCAAACAGTTGCGCACTCTGCCGTTTAGTGCGACTTATCAAAACCTTTCATCACAATTTATAAAATAAAACAAATCAGACTTTACTATTTACATTTAAATAATAAAAGACAGAAATCATACAATAATTAATTACGAAACGTTTTACAAAATGTATTTACAAATTCCCTGTATATGCATGCTTTCAGAATATATATACACATAACATAAATATAACTACCCAACTGTACAATCCTGTGACTCGGTCTGCAATTTGTTCTTCCTTCAGTCTTTAGCTTCCTCCGGATTCCTGGTACCTACGCGTTAGACACAAAACTAACGCGCTAAGCATATATCTTAGTGGGTGTACTATAAACTCAATTAAATAAATCACAATATAAATATCTATTAAGAATAAATAAACCACAATATATATATATATTCCATTCCATTTCAAAACGATTAAATTTCAAAATTCAATTCATTAAACAATTTCAATCACTTTAATTTCAATAATGAGGTCAACAATGAATACTATCAATAAAATCATTCGGTTCACTTTTCAATTTCCACTCAATTCTGGCCCGCTAGAATACTAAACATATACGGACTGGAATATGGGTCAAGCTCCCAACCCCCAGAACGGATTCTGAGGAGGTACGTGTCTCCCAACTCTAGGACCGTGGGTACGGAACCTAGAGAGGTACATAGCTCCCTATCCCAGGAACGAATCCTTGGGAAGGTACATTAACTCCCAACCCCCAGGACGAATCCTGAGGAGGTACGTATCTCCCAGCCTCTGGACGAATCCAAGAGGAGGTACATCAGTATCATCAATATCAATCAATCAGTATCGGTGCAGTACTGCTCAGTAAAAACCCAGCTGGTATACCAACCTACTATATCCATTTCTATGTCTACGTATCCTAGGGCCGTTTCGATAAACGATTTTCACAATCAGTTACAAATCAATATTTACTCAATCAATCTAAAATTTTACACGATATTCTTCAAACGCATCAACAATAATCATATAAATATCGAAATCAACTATTTAATACGAAATCGAAACATTCGAACCACAAACAAATACGATCTAGTATAAAATATTTCCGAAATCAACCATAAGTATATCAATCATTAATTTTTACACATCGAAAATCGAAATCGAAAACATCTAACGAAATCGAAATCGAAAACATTTAACGAAATCGAAATCGAAACGAAAACAAGAAACGGAAACGAAAACAATAACGTAAACGATAACGAAATATTTTTCGTAAAGATTCCGAAAACAAAAGTACACCAACCTCGGTACCGTTTTTCGTTCGACCAACCGCGGTTCCACGATTTCTTTCCCTTCTCTTTTTTCCTTTCTCCTTCTTCCTCTTTTTCTTTTCTTTTCTTTCTTCTTCTTCTCTCTTCTTCTTCTTCTTTTTCTTCTCTCTTTTCTCTCCTTTTCTCTCTTTTTCTTGGCTCTTTCTCTCTCTTTTTCTTCTGTTCTGTTTTCTCGCTTCTGCGAGAAACTTCTTCTTTTTTTTATATTTTTTTCGCTATCGCGACCGCCGTCGCGACCTGTGGTCGCGGCACCAGGTCGCGATGCTCACTGGAATGCGCGCACCGCCTTCCTCGCGAGCGCGCCTTGGTCGCGCGAGTGGTCGCGTTGCTCTCTGCCCGATTTTGACAATTTCATCGCAAGCAGTCCATCGCGACCTGTGGTCGCGGTGGCTGGTCGCGATGCTCACTGCCAGGTTTTTGCCATCTTCATCGCGAGCAAGCCATCGCGACCTGTGGTCGCGGTGACTGGTCCCGATGCTCACTGCCCGAAATTGCGTTTTTCACCGCGAGCGAGCCATCGCGACCTGTGGTCGCGGTGACCAGGTCGCGATGCTCTCTGGTTCAGTTTTTCAATTTTTTTCATTTTTCACTATTCAATCCGGTCCACTGGAAATCATAAAATAAACATACATTTAATTACATTTATACCCCCTCAAATAGTAAAATTCATTTTCACATATATAAAATTAATTACCCGAAATCCGGGATGTTACATTTCTTCTCCTTCTTCTTCTTCTTTTTTCGTGTTTTCTTCTTCTTCTTCTTTTTCTTTTTTGCTTCTTCTTTGGTTTTACTCTCTTGTTTTTTCTTCTTTCTTGTTTTCTTCTTCTTCTTCTTTTTCTTTTTTGGTTTTACTCTTGTTTTTTCTTGTTTTCTTTTTTTTTTTTTTGGTTTTGCTCTCTTGTTTTTTTTTTTTTTTACTTTGGTTTTGCTCTGTCGTTTTTTTTTGTTTTTTTTTCCACACACACACACACACATATATATATATATCTTAATTGCAACATGCCCCCTTGAACTTCTCAAAATCCTAAATTAGCAACAAATTCACAATTAATTACATGTGATTTACCAATCATCTATTAATTATCAAACTAATCCACCAATCACATTCCATCTAGATAATTATTCTAAAAATATTCCACATTTATCCCATCACCAATTAACTTTACCAATGTTCAATTGGACCCATTATCATCCAAATGCATTATGAAAATAATATTTCTAATGGGAGTTAAATTAGTTAAAATCACTATTCGTTTATGCACTATATATCGAATATATATACTTTCGTCTAATTTAGATCACATACTTAACTTTTGCATGCTTAATAATCATTAATAATAATTCAATGATATTTATCCTATTTACGGAAAATTAGGGGCGTTACAACACATACATAAGCGAACTCTGCGATACACCCAGAAAGCTCGACTTGAATACCAAGAACAGTGGATGTAAGCATTCTCTTAAGCCGAACCACTTTAAAAAGCTCTTGTGTCAATCATTTTATCTGTTTTTGCCCTCAAATTTTACATATTCACCGATTAATCATGTTGACCAAATTCACACGTCAACAGTTTGGTACTAGAAGGAGGGCCTCGTTTGAGGATTCAAACCTCCATTCATGGTAAGAAACAACCGTTTTAGTTTTCTAATTTTTATTATTTTAGGTAAAAAAGAATCTCCAGATCGATGGCAAGAGGCGAGGGAACCCATTCCAGGACAATACAAGGTAGAGACATACACTCAGTCAGGGAACCTTCGAAGGCATCCCATCAACCTTCGGCCCCACCGATGGTGTCAAACGCACCAGTGGTCCCAGGCGTGCTTGCTACGACAGACGCAGCGCCCATCTTACCAACGACGGCACATCAAAGAATGGTCCTTCTTACCTGTCGACGAATCAACTCCACTCTTAGATGCAACCCCGAAGCCATGATTAGGCCGGTCCGTTCGGTCCCTCAGACCTTAGCAAAATGATGGAAAGGTAGGTAAAACTGCAAAGAATGGTAGCGGAGATGTCCCATGGATACCATTTCCTACTGAAAAACCACCCTCCCCACGAGCATATCGTGGAAAACACCTCGCCACCGCATCCTGTGAGAGATGACGTAAACTGTCTCGTCCCTCAACCCCTCGTGCAAAATCCCCCATAAGACAACGTACAGCGGGGCGAAATCTCCTTTCACTCGGCTATTGCGGCCAGGCGAGCTAGGACAGGACATGGCGAGCAACGAGAGAGACCTCCTCGCATCGGCCCCATGGTCCATATAAATGCAAACGAAAAAATGTACGTAGAACTTAACAGGGACTGATGAGGTGCCTAACGCACAGTACGTTTCAACACTACCAGCTGCTAGAACCCCCTAAGGACAGATCACTGAGCCGCAGCTTAATGGGAGGAGGTCACCCAATGAGGGAGCTCGAAGGTCGCCCAATCGGCCAAACAGTGCCACATCTAGTGCATCAATAATGACCCCTCCAGGCCCCGGATACCAAGTTTTGCTGCAACGGATTAACCTATTGGAACGACATCGAGGAGGTGCCAAATTCATCGACAGGTATATAGAGACAAGTTCATTCAATTATGAAATCGATAACGAACCACTACCCGAGCATTTCAAAATGCCCAACGTCTCCATATACTAAGCATCCAGTGACCCCTTTGATCCCTTGGCCGCCTACAACGTACTGATGAGCCTACTCACGACCAATAATAGAGTCAAATGCCAATCCTTCCCAACCACTTTGGGTGAAATCCCGTGAAAATGGCTAAGGCGACTCCCCATAGGCAGCATAACTAGCTGGAGCCAATGACAAGAGCAATTCTTGAACCAATACTAGGCATTGAATAAGCAACTCGTTCCTTCTTGCCACCTAGCGATAATATTTCAAAAGGCAAACAAGCCTTTAAAAGATTATATATCCCCTTTTTAAAGGGAAGTCAGCAGCGTGGAGAGCCCCACGGACGAGAGCGTGTTCACTGCAATTACCGCTGGCCTACGAAAAAATGGTGAACTATACCGGAGCATATTCAACAAACCGATGAAGACGCTTAGGGATTTCTACAAGTGATCCAACACCCACATCGGCATGGAGGAAGCTTTCGGACCCAAGAAGAATAGGAGTAGAAGCCCACGAGACAAGAGCAAGGGAAAGGAAGGGGACGAAGTGATGGCCATAACCGGAATAGGGACCCACGTAGAGACGACACTTCAGCCAATCAAGTGGCCAAGAAGGCTAGAAATGACGAAGATGTGAACGAGGCAGAGGCCGCTACCAGACTTACGTACAATTGTCCGAATGTCGGGATAAAATTTTTAGCACAAAGAGTAATAGGGAAGAGTTCGGGAGGCCACCTCCCATGAGAACACCTATAAGGACCCGCAATCTCAACAAATTATGTCATTGCCACAACGAGGTGGGCCACAACACGTCTGAATGCTACGAACTCAAGGACGCGATAGAGAGCTTGATCAGGCGAGGCCGCCTGAGAGACTACGTGGTGCATCCCAGAAACCAACAGCAGCCACAACAACCACAGCCGCTACAGCAGCAACAGATGATTGAGCCCGTTCACCTGGAGCCAATCAAAACGAACTCGCGGTGAGAGCCATTCACATCATTCATGTAAGGCCCACCTCGTAGGGACGAACAACAGGTCGCTGGCATGACATGTGAAAGAGGCTGGCCACTCCACCCTGAGGATGATGAGAGTGGACAAACGACAGACGAAGCAGTACAAAATCAATGGCTAAAAGGGTAACCTTCACAGACGCAGACATGCGAGGAGTACACTGGCCACACAATGATGCGATTGTCATTATGGCAACTATATGAGGAGCGGCCATCTACAGGATAATGGTCGACAACGGAAGCTCGGTGAACGTCCTGTACAAAGCAACCTTCGAGATGATAAGGTTGAAGTAGGGCCACTTGCGTCCCTCCAACGAATCACTCTACGGTTTTACAGGTGATTCAATTATCCCCCTAGGACTAATCACCCTACCTCTCACCCTGGGGGGGCAAGGCTGTCAAGTGACCACCATGGTTGATTTCCTCATTATTGACTACCTTACGGGCTACAATGCCATCTTAGGGAGGCCTGCTCTCAACGACCTGGAAGTCATCTCCTCTACAAAACACTTAACCCTAAAATTTTCAACCCCAACGGGCGTGGGACATGTATATGGGGAACAAAAAGTTGGACAGGTAATGCTACGAGAATACAATTAGGATCGGCACGAGTAAGAAGGCAACATGAGCCAAAGTTTTGGCCATAACCTCCTTCAATGATAATAACACCCCCACTAGCTACACCCAATGATGAAAGCCACAAGAAATAAACGGGGCTTATCATCTCGGCAAACGCTAACAAGACCAAGACATCGTAAGATAGCAAAAACAGAATATATGAGAATTCTTCTGTAATATTTCTTTCAACTAATAATGATGAATTTTTATTATCATAAGATCTCATGCCAAAATTGTCCACTCGACCTTGGGAGGCTAAAGGGATTAGCAGACATATAGGAACGAAGCGCGGGAAACGCAGCAAAAAAAAAAAAAAAACTGCATCCCCTCCATCGACAACGACTAAACATGCCTTACGAGCTTGTTAACAAGAAAGTCCTCTACTTTCAAAGCTACAAGCTCACTGCCTCACGAGCTCGTTAACAAGAAAGTCCCCTACTTTCCAACCTATGAGCTCGCCGAAAAACTGAGTATAAAAATTAGCAAAACTCGCCAACTTGACGACCCATGAGCTATGTAACAAGTGAAGTCAATAGAAATACTCCAAGGGAACAAACCTAGAGCTGTAGACATTGACAAAAAAAACCTACCAACTTATGGGTTAACCAGCTTAATTAACTAGCAGGGTCAATATAAACACACAAGGTGGAATCCCTCCCAGCCTACCTAAGGATTGATAAAGACTCGCCAACCTGGACAGCCAAAGACCCAGGAGTAGCAAAGTCAATAATTCCGGTAAATAGCCTCCCTAAGGAGCTGTATATAGCGAGATTTTTCCAAGGAGCCACAAGCCCCCAAACTACCAAAGCTAGCATCTACAATGGTCGGCCTCCCCCCAGGAGCCGCGCTAAAGGTTGACAAGACTCACCAACACGAGAAGCTCTTCACCTCTCAAACTCGTGATGTCAACCCCTCATGAAGCCGGGAAAAGCTCAAGAAACGTCTAGCGAGGTAACGAGTTTGTAAGCCCTTAAAATGACTAATGCCACTGAAACACACCTAGTGGAAGAATTTCCTCGAGCTAAAGCCCACCGCGACTTCCACCATGAGTTTTACTTTACCGAAGGCTTTGGACAAATATTTACTTAAAGCTAGTAAATGTAGAACAAACATAAGTATATAGGTGTAGAGCGACACTTAGTCGAAATAAAGAAAATTTATTATTAAAACCGTAGAACAGGCTGAGATTACAATGAAGTCAGGTATAAAGAATCATCAAAATCAGAAAATTACAAAAATGATCTTTGAAAAAGCAACTCGAGCACAAGTACGATTCCCTCAAGAAGACGGAGAAGTTAGGAGCCACTAAAGAAAGCAATAGTAGCCGATGTCCCACTTTGCTAACAATTCACTTTGAAGTTTCTCTCAGAGCTCAGGATACAATATTTCACCAACACACTATTTCCATTTTCGATAATGATAACAGAACTGCCGAAAGCAAGGGGATCAGGAGAAAACTGCTTAACAAACCTCATCAAATTTGCTCGTCTGAACTTGATAATTAGAAGCTCGCATATGATGGCGAGAAAAGCATATTTACTAACTAATTTTCTACCTCGGAACAAGCTCGAGTTCACTGTCGTGCTTAAGGAGTTGCGTAGAGAAGCTTGCATAGCTCGAGTTCACTGTCACGCTTGAGGAGTCGCTTAGGGAAGCTCGCGTATGATGGAGAGAATAACTTATTTACTGTTGGCCCTCTGCCTCAGAACAAGTTTGAGTTCACAGTAACGCTTGAGGAGTCACGTGGAGGAAGGAACTGAGGTTGCAACATTTGGCAGTCGCGTGGAGGAAGAAACAGAGGACATAGCACGCGGCAGCTATATCAAAAGTGGAGAGATTGCTATGTGTGAAAACCGCATTGAAGAAGGTGGGGAGGTCGCAATATATGAAGAACTTACCGAAAAAAATTTATGAGGACGCGAGAAGGCGGCAAGTCTTGGAAGAGGAGGAAGAGATTCGTCGAATCCAGCCAGGTGGAAGATCCCTACTTAAGCTTAACTATTGCTTTCATTCTGAGCACCTTGACCCTTCTCGAGCACTTCGATGGCACCAACAGCCCGCAGCTCCTTAAACCCCTCAATCAGTTCCCCAATGGATGGATCAATGAAGTCCAACGACAAGTGTGGATAATAAAGCCAAATACTATAGAGAAGATCACATTGGGCTTCATCAATCATGGCCACTTTCTCCTCCTCCCAGTCTCTTTCCTTCTAAGCGAGCTCCTCATTGTTCTTGGCCAAGTCCTCTTTCAATTTCTACAGCTGTCCCTGGACTTGAGCCAACTCACCGTGCACCAGTTTGGCAGCGGCCTGCTTTTCGTTTGACCTAGCAGCTGATTCTTTCAGCTCCAACTCTTAGGCTTTCTTGCGGGCTTGTTATTCTTTAAGTTTCGTGCCAGTTCCTTCCCATGACCTTCCATAACAGCATGCCCCTGCTTCGCCTTTATGAGCTCATCATGCTGCTATCTTCTTTTTGCGTCATTTTCTTCAGATTTGAGCATATTTTTGTATGATAAACAGGCGATCTAAGAGAAAAAAGCAACGAGGTGAACAAATCGCAAATATATACATGTATAAGAAAAGATATATATACACGCAGTTTACCAAGAGGGCGTGACGAACCAATGTCTGCGAAGGTCGGGACCCTCATCCTCCTCAATATGCCGGCTTAGGCCCTTAGTAAGGAACTTCTCATAAAGTATTGGATCCCACTCTAGATACTCATTCTCAACCGCGCCAAGACCTCGGAATGAAGACATCCCCCTCTAGACAGGCTGCTCCGCGGAGGCATCAAAATTGACCCCCTTTATCTTTCCGTAAGCACCTCCAATAGTTGCAGGAGGAGGACGTAAAAGATTGGGAGCATAACCCTCCAGAAGCAAAGGCTGGTTTTTCTGGTTAAACCTATCCAACCTGGTCTTTTTATGGAGGGTAATGAGAGTTGTTCCAGCCCCGCTCTTGGTGAGAGGAGACTTCTTTATATTCAAGCTCCACATCAGACCCTGCTACAAACATTGTTGTTATTGTTGTGGCTGCTCGATACCTGTCAAAATTTGGCTTCGAGAGTAAATAAGGACCGTCTGCTGAATCTGTTCAGCAAGAGTGACCTCCCTACTTAGGACACGTGACTCAACTGTCTCAACACCCCGCGCCCCGCGTCTCCACAGCACCTCTTCACAATCAGGGGCAAGCTTGAGACTCACCAGAAGCTCCTCAGTAACCCGCCTATATTCAGTGAGTTCTTTTAGATCGCTCAGGATCAGGGCCTTGAGAGCGTTAAGTGCCTCTCTTTCCTCCTCTAATAGGGAAGGCTTCGAACCCGTATCGTCTGCAAACAAAAGAAAGGGTAAGAACATGGCACTGGCAAAAAGGAAATGAGACAGAACCAACTTACACGCTTCAGCATGAAGCTCCTATTTTGCAGGAGCTCGATTTCGAGAACTTTAACAAAAAAGTAGTTCACTTTATAATTCTCAGTGTTCAAGCTAGAGTCCCTTTGTAACAACTCTCTATATTCATTAGCCATACAGCCAGGTAGTATATCCCATCGTGGAGGGCATCCTCAGGCGAACCCTTCGGCAAGGGACACTGTTTCAGGATAAAACAATATCTGATGACATTATCATTGTATGGGGGGAGCCCGTTTCTCCTAAATGAGAGGTAAAGGGTAAGAAGATGGCCATACGAGTTGGGAGCGACCTTTAGAAGGTTCAGCACGTTGATAAGGAAACCCGGGATGGGGAACCTCAAGCCCACGATCAAGTAGTGGCGGCTGATAGCAACAAAGCCAAGAGGAGGGTAAGTGGCCCTATCAGCTACAACAGGCACCAACATTTGGTGACGACTGGGAAAATAAAAGGAATCTGCCATGACTTTCAAATCCCCCCAATAAATCCTAGAGGAAGACGACGCAAAAACATCCCTCTTCCAATATAACCCCTTATAAGCAGCCCGAGAGAGATTGTCCACTATCTCCACGCTATTTACCACCTTTACCTCTCCAGACTAGTCGAGATTATCGGTGTGGTTGAAAACGATTGCCCTCGGGGCCCCTCCTTGAGGCAATCTGAACCCCCCCCCCCCCCCCCCCCCCCCCCCCCCCCCACCCCCCGCGACCAGAGGCAGGAGCCTCTATCCTTCTATCCTCCTGAGACCTCTGAATGCTCGAACCAGACATCTACAATAGAAAGGAAAAACCTACTATTATATAGCAAAGAGAAAGCCTAATCGTCTACCACAACCTAAGGGCTCGAGCCAGAGGTACCAGAGGGTCACGATTGCCCAAACTAACTAAAGAAAGGCACGAAAAGAAGAAAGGAAAAGGTTTTATGGACCTCCATACATCACCAGAAAACCCAGACATGCAAATTCAAACAGAAGAATAAAAAAGCGAAAAGAATAACAACAACAGAGGCAACAGTTAAAAAAAAACAAAGAAGAACAGAAGACTTACCGCAAAAGAAAGCAAAGGATGATAGGCGCAGCAAGCAAGAAGAATGGCGCACCCACTCACAAAGACAGACGCAAGCCTTGTAGATGTTGTCCGGTGACTGGGACTAGCAAAAGATAAAGTGCAGAGCAGAAGTTGAAGCACACCCCTTTTTTCTCTTTCGGAGATGGTCAACAAAGGGAAAGAAGAGAGATTTTTTAAAAAGTTTGCGAAGAATGAAGAAAACATACAGAGAGCTCTATATATAAGCAAAGAACTCGAACCGTTATATCAAAACAATAATAACCTAAGAATAATTTACGACTGATATTCAATATGGGAATATGGCGAGATACTCGAAAGGTCACTAATTTAACACACGCATTTAATGCACCGTACAAACATAGCGGTTGTTGTAACACATCCCACCCACTAGAAGGGTAACCGCCTTTGAATCTTGGAACCAGCAACCTCGAAAGACGACTCATGGAATTCCTTAAAAAATGAGCTAACAACAGCCCGTTGATAACGCAGTCCGCAAGAAGAAACATTTTCAACTTCCACCACAAAGTTATCGAGCTAGGAGCTCGGGGACTAATGTTATGTGTCAAATTGCACCAGGCCCTAAGAGGCCCAAAATGCCAAAACCACGAAAAAGGCCCAATGCACGAAAAAGGCCAAAAGGTCGTTAAAAGTAAAATAAGCCTAAACCCAGTAAACCACGAAAGGAATAAGCTTGAAGAAACAGCAAAGGAGTCAAAGTATCGCACCTCGCCAAACTAACTGCTCGCAGATGAGCAGCACACAGCTCACAAGCCGTATAGCCCGGAGGCCTCAATCAAAGAAAGAATCCTGAAGATATAGGGATTGCACTCAGTCAAATAGCAGACTCACAATCAATCTTAAATTCCAAAGAACAGTGGATGTAGGCATTCTTAAGTCGAACCACTTTAAAAATCTCTTGTGTCAATCCTTTTATCTGTTTTAGCCCTCAAATCTTACATATTCACCGATTAATCACGTTGATCAAATTCACACGTCAACATACACTACGTAAATTCCACCAAAAAGTCTAGGCAATTCATTATCACATGTTCACAACTCATGACAGTCAACTTGTATAAAGAGGGATACATCTATGTATGTACGAGCACAGAGGAGACGTTTTCCCTGTTAAAATTATATCATAAATATATGTATATATATATATAAATTTGAAAATAAAATTATAATAATACTGATGCAAGAAAATGGTTTTCCCTTAGCACACGTGATTTACTAATGCTAATAGATATAGTTACAAATGATGGTTCTACAAAGGTACACTTGTAATAAATCTTCTTAAGGTGCGAGGGCCTTAAACCAACTGATGGAAATTGCATAAAGATATTTCCATTTGATGACAGTAGGTATGCTGTGGCATAAGGTCTCTTCGGATCGAATGGCGAAGGTCTTCTGTGGATGTTACTGAGAGATTTCCTTACTAATGACGTCCGCCTCTACGTGTTCTGACCTTAGCGGCCTGTTGATCCCCTTTGCTGCAAGAAAACAGAGGTAACAGAGGTCAGAGGTCACCGGTGTTCCATAGGTGAAAACCCTCCGACTCCCAAGTCAAAGGGGGTTTTCAGGTAAACAATGAGGCACATAGAGGTAGTACTGATATGAGGAGTAGTCATAAAATGCATGCACGCTAGTATTTTTGGAAGAACACCACTTGGGTTTTCTCCTGCATACTATACGCTTTCTAGACTCAAGAAATACTTACCATCTAAGTTTCTATAGTGAGGTTTATATAGGCGTTTGGATTTCCTCCTCCTCTCTTCTCCTCGCAGGTTGCCTGTTGGGAGATGTCAAAATCTTATCTTTATCTTGACATGTGGCGCATTCTGCTTTGGTGGCTGGAGATTTCTTCTGACGTTCCTCCCCAAGGGTTGCTCCTGATTCGATCCGTACATTTAGGCCGGTGAAGTACAGATCCTAGGATGTAAGGTCACTTTCCGTGCAGGTCCAAGGTTAGGGCTACAAGCCAGTTGTTGTCTCAGCTTTTCTGGTCTAAATAGGGCTAACCCAGTCTATTCTAACCTTGGTCAGATCGTGTCAAGTCGCTGTCATGCCAGACTGTGTCATCTGCCCTTGGGTTCCATGTCACCATGGATTCCAGCTCATGCTGGGGTGTCTTCTAAACTTTCTTTTCCTTTATTCCAAGGACTCTTCCAGGTGGTGCTGAGGGTGGTTCGCTATCCTAGGACGGTCCTAACACCAGGGGAGTGGAGATTCTAAGAAGCCCGCAGGATTTTCCTTTTGGCTTTGTTCCCTTACGGTCCCTTTGGGCCAGGTGGCTGGTTGTTAGTAGATAAATCAAGATTTATCTACTTTTGATTTTATTTTGTGATTACCATTTTATCCCCAAACAAATAATTAGTAATTAACTAATTATTATAATGGTATATAAATATATGAAATAGATAGGCGGCAGCAGATCATCAAGCCAACTCTTCACTGAACCGTTGGTGATCTGCTTCTCCTCTACGTCTTCAAGCGCAGTAGAGATATTCATCAATTTGGTCTGCATCCTTGTACATATATAATTTTAATTTTGAATAGGAAAAGTGATATTATCTAAGAGAAAAATCTGTAGAGAGTTGGAGGGAAATGAAGAAATATAGGTTTTAGTAGAGAAATTGAAGCTGAAGAAATCTGCAGAAAGTTAAAAATGTAGAATTGATATTTACAAAACAAATTATGTGATATAAAATAGATAAATTTCACATTCAAATTGAGAACAATAACTTATTTTAATAGTCCAGCTCCTTATTCCGACGTAGTACCAAACACAGGTCAGGTCCAGACCAAGCCAGTTCAGTCCAGTCTAATCCCAGGACATATAGTCCACTCCAAACCAGTAATGCCTGCAAAACGAGCCCTAATGGTACAGAGTTAACTTCTAAAAAAATATATCTAAAATTAGCATAAGCATCTTGTTGACTCTATTTCTTGATTAAAAAAAGGGCCTTCATTAGTACCTTTCTTTACCTACTTTTGTCCCATTCGCGGGTCATTATCGGTTGTTTTTGATATTTTTATCTAGTGTGCATGTAATAAGAGTTTGTGCGTAATTGAAGAGCCTTGGTGGATTAAATCAAAGATTTAGGAGTGCACAGTTGTCATGTTTCGGAGGCCATCATAAATTCCACAACATGAACTGGGTTATGAACTTTATATTTCTAGAAAGGCCTAGATGTATACTTTCTGGAAACTTTTACGGTTCATGATTATGAGTTTTCTAGAAGAAGTTATACTTGTTTTCGTATCAGTGCGCAGTCCCACGACTTGACTCGCGACTTAGGTCGTGACTTGTGCAAGTAGCGAGCGTATCACTCCAAAAATAGGCCAAGACACTTGCAACTTGGCTCGCGACCTAACTTGCCAAGTCGCGAGAGCTTAATTCCAGCAGCAAACTTAAGACTCTCGCGACTTAAACTCGCAACTTGACCCGCGACTTGGCCAAGTCTCGAGCGGTACTTTCCAGCCCTAAACCAACATGCAATAAAAAGAAAAAGGAGAGGAAATAAAGGAGAGTTCGGCTAGGGCTCAATTCAGAGGATTAAGAGGAGACCAAGGGAGAGAAGAAGACGCAAAGCGGCAGAAGAAGATCGTCTTGGAGACAAGAGGGTTCGGATTCGATCTTTGAGTCATATTCTCGCCATCAAGCTTGGACATGGAAAAAGTGAAAGCTAGAAGAGTTCGCAATTGGAAGAGGACGAGAGTTCATACGGTCCAGGAGTTTTTCTATCCCTTTTCTTCTTTGATTTCATTCTTGTAACTCTCTTTTATAATTAAAAAACATGTTTGGTTGTAGTTCATTAATTATGACCTAAACTTGTAAGTTAGGATTTTGATGGATTATTTTCTATGAAAGTTGAATAAATTGATTGTTTAATTTGTTGTGGTTGATTATTATATTGTTGAGTGGTATTATTGTTCTTAATGTTAGGATTTATACCCTAAAACTTGTAATTGTAAATGGTTAAAGACAATAATAAGAATTATTCAGATTATCATTCAAGTTTATAAATGTTTTATATTCAGCAATACATTCGTATTATGCAAGAATATCCTAGATTGCAAGATGTAATCACATAATGAGTATATGATGGTCATATACAGAGAGGATTCATTTTGAGACGTGCAATCTAAAGAGTCCGTAGAGAGCGAACCAAGCTGGGTACTTTATTTGTGATTGATCTACTACTGCGGTCCATTCTGTAAAGTACGGTGGTCTTATCCTAGACCGCTCATGCAGTTGACATGAGAATGGAGGTACCTTATATGATGAGATTATATAGGACTGGGCCACGATTTATATGAATCTCTCACCAAGATCCGTTAGTAGATGAGATTCATATATAATCGATAAACGATGGCTATTTATAGGTGATCTTAATCTTGAGTGTCTTATCGACTTCTTCAGGTTGAATCGTGGCTTTTGATTTACCATGAGTGAGGTTGATGAGAATCTCGACCAATACCTCCGTATCTTGGAGTTGCAGTTTGGCTTGTGGCTGGGAAGATTTGAACACAATAGTGGAATCCACTCCTTCTTTATTGAAGTAGATAAGTAGTTCCCTTAAGGGTTGATTTAGGGCTTGAACGATTATGAGCACTCTCCTTCTTCCGTGAGGAAGACAGGATTTAATTGTTCATTAGAGAATCAATGGTACTTAAAGGAAAAGATATTTCTAGAGGGGTATAACGAACTTTATGACCCAGCTCTAATTATGAACTATTTGTGGAGGATCACACTATATGAAATTAGCTATATCATGGACACTGAGACTTCAGATTGTATAAACACGTCTACAGTTCTGAGAATGCAGCCTCGAGTTTTTAGTGGAATAACTCCGAGGTTAATAATCATGAAATATTAATTAAAGAGTTTCAATTAATATTACTAAGTATTATTGGAGCTCAAAACTGTGGGTCCATTAGGTCTCCTTGCTAGCCCTTATGGTTGTTGGTAACGAGGGTCACGGTAGATTAATTGGATGCTCCAATTGATAGTGTTACGAAAGTAATGCGATTTAAATAAAAGAGAATAATTAAATAATGTGATTATTTAATTAATTAAATATTTAATAAAATATTATGAATTATTAATTCTATTTATTAAATATGAGGTCATGTGATTAAATAATGACTAGGATAAAAGAATTAAAATAATTAGATTATTTTAATAGTTTAAAAGGTCACAGGTTCAAGTCTTTAAGGAGACTAAAAATAAATAGGATTTAGAATTCTATTTTGACTTGGTCAAACTAAAACCCTAAAGGACTACTATATAAGTGTTATACAATCAGAAAAAAAAACCTAACCTAGCACATAAGTGAAAAAGAAAAAGAATTCGGCCACCAAATAGAGAAGAAAAGAGAAAAAAAAAGTTTTTTCTGACTCTCCCCTCTTTTACAGGATTCGGCAGACGTTCTTTTCACGTGACCACCATCTCTTGCTGTGACGTGCCCACACACACGTTATTAGACCGCGGGTCATAGCTCGGAAGATCTGGTGGTAGATCGAGGAATCAAAAAAAATAAAGTCAAGAAAAATATATGTAGTTTCTAAAGTCTTTTTCTGCGTATATACAGGAACTCGTTCTTGATTGAAAAAGGTTTTCAATATAAGAAAAATTTTTGAAACCCAATTCCGCATGTTATACGATAATCAAAATCTTTTCTAAAAGTCCCTTCACTTAATGCTTCTAAATGTGAAAGCCTGCATTTAATTGATATTATGGTTGTGTGTTATGTACTGAGAGGAGACGCCCATAATCTGTTATTGGCTATTTCGTACATCTTGTAATTAACTGATGCGAAACCATAGCAAACGATATCCGATTAAGGTGATTCAAAACCTGGTGGAAAGAATAGATCTAGACGAAGACAACCGTGCAAACGGAATCGAAAAATCATCTCGGACGCGCCCTCACCTTTGGCCGTAGGCCGGCTGTGCGGCAGACCCGAAACAAGGTAGTGCACTTGTGCGCAAGGGACTGTCATGGCAGGTTTTGGGGCTGTTCTTGTGGATTTTTTGCAAACGATTTTGCTGTGTATTTTCTGGAAAATATTGGTGAATATTAACCCAGAAAAGTGACAGAAAATCGGAGCGAAAAATCATGGGCGAAACGACCCACGAACGCGCACGAAAGCGCGGCTCGCGCGAGGGCTATGCGTACCTTGCGTGCGTGCAGTTACGCTGTTGGCAGCCGCACTTTCCCACGTGTTAGGGTTGTTTAGGGTTTCGTCTTGACCTAGGGTGCATGTTAAGGTAACACGTGGACCTCTGGAAAAGATGTTGACTTTTGACAAAAATCAAATTTGACTTGATTAGGAAAACGAAGACAAGAAGAATTCAACTCGAATAAGAACTCTTAAAGACTAAGGAATGCCTTGGGAATACAATTGTAATTAGAGTTGTTTAAGTTAGATAACCCATGTCACTCGGTCAATTACGTATGCTTTATTTATTTTCATGTGATGATTATATGGATGTTAAAGCATTGTCATACATATGAATGTCATCTAGATTAGTTGTGCCTACACATGCATAATAATATGTCATGCATAATTGTCATATTATATTGTTTTATTTTAATGTGATTAAAATAGGAAACAATTTCATAAATGGCAATGGAATAATGGATTTAGTTTTTAGATGTAAAAACTTGGTAATATCCATTAATTGACTAATCAATAAATTAAAGAGTTTAAAATGATTAGTTAAATTCTTTGTATTAATTAAGATTAATAAGATTAATTACTTAATTAAAAAGAACCAAATAATGAGATTAGTTTTTAGGAGTAAAAACTTGGTAAGTCTCATTAATAACTAATATGTTTATTAAAGTGTTTAATTAGATTAGTTAGGTCCATTTAATGTTAGATTTAATTTGATTAAACATTAATGACATAATTGGACCAAATAATGTGATTTAGTTTTAATAGTTAAAACTTGGTAATTTCACATTTAATTTCTAGTTTATTTAAATAGTTTATGTAAATTCGAAATTGAAATAATAAATTATATTTTAAGAGTTAAAATTGAATAATTTATTATAACTAGTAAACTTAAATTTTATATTAGCCATGGAATCTAAGTAAAGACTAGAAACCTAGAGTTTTAGAAACTCTTAGGGGGGTGTATTCAATTTTGACTTTTAATAACTTTTACATACTTTTTTTAAGTGATAGATTTTTATAGACTTTACCGACTTTTATTGACTTTTATAGAATTTACAGAATTCTAACAAACTTTTATACACTTTTATGGACTTTCATTTTAAAAGATTTTTATTGACATTAATAAATTTTTATTGACTTTGATAGAGTTGAAAGAAATTCTATAAATAACTTTTATAGACTTTCATTTTAAAACAAGTGCATATTATATCAAAATTTGTTGGATGGTATATTGAAACCAAGTACATAAAATAAAAAAATATGATATATTCTTTAGATAAATAATACATACCGGTTGATGACTTGACAACCAAAATAATAAGTTTTTTAAATAATTTAATTATTCATTAATATAATATCTTTAATCTAAAATAAAACAAATACCCCAACAAGAATTAAAACCTAAAAAACCCTAACAATTTCAAACTTCATGAACCATATTTCTCCAAACCCAAATGATAAACAACGATTAAAAGAATTCGATAAAAAGAAAACAATTAGGGAAAGAACAAAGTGAAATAGGAGATACATCCCTCTTTGTATTTATTATTTTTGTGGAGTTGCACTAAATTTTGAGCAACAATAAGATATGATCTTTTGATTTTATTCTATCATGGTGATTTTTTTTTTTTTTAATAAGCATGTATTTCGATGTCATATGAACATAAAATTTTTTGCTTTTTTATTTTTGTTTTTCTTCTGTTACTAATTGTTTGCATAAGTTCATATTATTCTAATTACGCATGTCAATAATATATTGATTGTCTAAATTATATTTATTTTCTGACTTATTTGTTGTAAATTTATTATATCAATTGTTGCACTCTCCTCACTATAATTTACAATAAAAAGCTTCAATGGGATTTTACAAAAAAAAATAAAAACATAATTTGTATGTCCAGTCCAACCAAGTCGATTCTTTTAAGAAGAACTATTGCTATGTGGTCTAACAATTCGAAATTGAAATACTGTCAGGTTGAATGGGTGTCATTTTCTTTCTAGGCAGTTTCTTGATCCTTATATTTTCAAATCACTCAAGTTAATTTGTTTTTAGACTAACTGATAATAATAAATATATAAAGTTAGGCAAATTGAGGTAAAGATAGTGGAGGAGAATGAGATACGAATTAAAACGTTTTTCCTACACATGCTTTCAATGCATCTAAATGGAATGTAAATCAATGTGCAAATGTTGATAACCAAACTTAAACTTATGTCCTACCTATATTGTTAATTTTTTGTTTAAAACCAAAAAATCAAAATCAACAAAAGAAGAGAGCAGTATGAAAAAGCTACAAGATCAAAATCAACAAATCAAGAACAGCTATTTAAAAAAGAAAACAATAATAAAAAAAATAAAAAAAACGATTTGCTTACCCAGAACTTGAACCGTATGGGGGGTCTATAAAAATCTATCACTTAGAAAGAATCTGTAAAACTCATTAAAAGTCACAATTGAATACACCCCCCGTACGTTATTGCTTCTTAAATTGAAAGTCTACAAAAGTTTGTGGGGTGAATGGTGGAGAAATTGTGATATTAGAGTATTTATAGTTTACAATAAAAGTCTACAAAAGTCTAAATTTTTTATAAGTCCATAAAAGTTATGAACTTTTTGAATACCCCCTAACTTTTTTATACTTCATAAAAGTCTATATTCAATACCTCATGACTTTTATGGACTTTTAAAAAGTCCATATTAAATACCTCAGAACTTTTGTAGACTTTTAAAAAGTATATAAAAATCCATATTGAATACCTATTGACTTTTATGAAGTCTTTAAAAATCCATATTGAATACACCTAAACTTTTAAAATCCACATAAGTTATTAAAAGTTGATATTGAATACACCCCCCTTAGTTTATAGAAAATCCTAAACTACAAATAGTGAGTGGGAGAGGAATATATGACATTATATCTCGCAGTCTCAATTGTTAGTTCAACACCGTGAGACTTGAGTGACGCCTCGTGATGGCTTTGTTTTCGTCCTCCCTACGGAGGGTGTCCACAAGAGTCAATACCAAGGTTGACTTCCTAACATATAGGTTTTCGGAATGTATTTTGGGACTGACCTAGCCTACCTAGGCACTCTCAAGTTAAGTTCATGAATTCTGAAACGATGGGTCACACTCATAAAGGACTTAATTAAGTTATTAATTTATTGTCCTGACTAAATCAAAGTGATGGTTGGATAATATAAGAATAAAGAGTTATTCTGGTGTATTATCCTATTAAGAATATCTCGATCTAATATGCAAGGATTTGACCTTGCCTACCTAGGCACTTACTTGTGGGATGTTGGATTATCGTGGCATATCAACTCATTTTAGGGATTTTTTAGTTCATTAAAAATATGCTCATGCATCATGTTTAATTTTATGCCGAACTATAGCATTTAATATGAATGTATGAAATGAATGATATTAATTTAGATTTATATCTTTAAATGTCAGCATTATCTTCTGCATTATTATTTCCTCGCAAACGAAACATTAACCGGTATAACTTTATTAAGTGGAACCAACATAAACGCAATCATGGTCTGCAAAGACCTTAAATCTGTGCTTATGGAGGAATGTCTTCCAGAGCCTGTAACCAACGCATGACCAATTACCAAGGGTAAAACCGGTAAAGCAAATGTTGCTAAGCCATTTTCTTCTAGTTTCAAGAAGACGAAGAGGTATACTGGTAAAGTAAAGGCTAAGCCCAAAAATAAAGAGCACTATGACTGACTAAGCAAAAGGAAAAATGTTTCCATTGCAAAGAGGTTGGTCATTGGAAGAGGAATTGTCTTCAATACCTCGAGGAACTCTCCAATAAGAAGAAAGTGAAAAGTAAATCAGATTTACTTATCATTAAATTTTGTTTAGTGGAAGATGATTCTTCACCTTGAATAGTAGATTCAGGGGCCACTAACTAATTTTGTTCTTCTTTACATTGGAATAATTATTGGCAAAAGCTGGAGAAGGGGTCCTTCACCATGCACGTTAGAACAGGGGATGTTGTTTCAGTACAAGCAGTGGGAGTTGTTAGACTACAGTTTAATAATTGTTTTCTATCATTGAACAATATCAATTTCATTCTTGGATTTATAAGGAATTTGATTTCTATATCCAAATTACTTGAAACAATTTCATAAGGTTTCTTTTAATGATAAATCAGTTATCATTTTTAAGAAATGGAATGAATATTTGTTCTGGTATGATAGAAAATAATTTGTATGTTTTAAGACCGTTAATTCATACATCACTGCTTAATACTAAATTGTTTAAAGTTGAAAAACCTAAAACAAAACGACAAAAGTTTTCTCCAGTTGATGGCACGTATCTGTGGCATCTAAGACTTGGACATATAAACCATGATAGGATAAACAGACTAGTAAAAAGCGGATCTCTAAGTTAGTTAGAGATCGGTACCTTACCTGTCTGTAAATCTTGTCTGGAGGGTAAAATGACCAAGAGACCTTTTATAAGAAAAGGGATTAGAGCCACGCAACCACTTTAGCTTATACATTTAGACGTCTGTGGACCAATGAATGTTAGAGTTAGAGGTGGTTATGAGTATTATGTCACATTTATTGACGACTACTTTAGATATGCGTATGTTTACCTAATGCAAAGTAAGTCGGAAACTTTTTGAATGGTTCAAAAAATTTCGAGCTGGAGTTAAAAATCAATTAGGCAAAACAATCAAATCACTACGATCGGATTGTGAGGGTGAGTATCTCGACCAAGAGTTTGAAGACTACATGGTTGAGCATGGGATAGTATCCCAACTCACAGCTCCATGTACACCACAACATAATGGTGTTGCGGAGAGGAGAAATAAGACCTTGATGGAAATGATGAGATGTATGATTAGTTTCTCATCATTATCATATTCCTTTTGGGGATATGCACTACAAACAGCGACTTACGTACTGAATGTAGTTCCATCCAAATCTGTTCCTAAGACTCCGCTAGAGTTGTGGAATGGTCGTAAAGCTAGTTTACAACATTTTCGCATATGGGGATGTCCAGTACATGTACTGAAGAATAGACGTGGAAAGCTGGAACCTCGTTCACAAGTATGTTTATTTGTAAGGTACCCAAAGGAAACACGAGGTGGATTCTTTTATAATCCACAAGAAAACAAAGTGTTTGTATCGACAAATGCAACATTTCTTGAGGAGTATTATATGAGTAATCATAAACCTCGTAGTAAGATTGTGTTAAAAGAGCTAGAACTTGGTACGACCAGTGCTCAGTCAACAAGAGTTGTAGACAATGTTATTATTCCACAAACATCCCATAGTCAGATAATTCCTGGTTAGAATACACTACCGCCGAGGCATAGTGGAAGGGTTGTTTGACAACCTGATCACTACTTAGGCATTGGAGAGGCACAGAGTGTCGTTTCTAATGATAGTGTAGATGATCCATTGACATTTAGACATGCAATGGAAGATTCTGACAAAGAGGAATGGCTTAAAGCCATGAATCTCGAGATGGAGTCCATGTACTCAAACTCAGTCTGGAAACTTGTAGACTTACTAGATGGGATAAAACCCATAGGATGTAAGTGGATCTACAAGCATAAGAGAGGAGTAGACGGGAAGGTAGAAACCTTCAAGACAAGGCTAGTGGCTAAGGGTTACACCCAGAAGGAAGGCATTGATTATGATGAAACCTTCTTGCCTGTAGCTATGTTTAAGTCTATTAGGATACTCTTATCCATAGCTGCCTATTTCGATTACGAAATCTGGCAAATGGACGTCAAGACTGCATTCTTGAATAGC
Source organism: Xanthoceras sorbifolium (assembly GCA_003430845.1). Classification (NCBI taxonomy): domain Eukaryota; kingdom Viridiplantae; phylum Streptophyta; class Magnoliopsida; order Sapindales; family Sapindaceae; genus Xanthoceras; species Xanthoceras sorbifolium. Next base: position 10,006,106 of record CM010620.1, on the reverse strand, counting down.
AATCTAGACAAGAGCATTTAATGATGCAACTAGAGGGATTCGTATCCCAAGATCAAGAGCAAAAGGTTTGCAAACTGCAAAGGTCCATTTATGGATTTAAGTAGGCGTTTAGATCTTGGAACATTAGGTTTGATACTGCGATCAAAACTTATGGTTTTGAGCAGAACGTTGATGAGCCTTGTATATACAAGCACATCATTGACAATAAAGTAGTTTTCCTGGTCCTTTACGTAGATGATATCCTACTCATTGGGAATGACGTAGGAACATTGTTAGAGGTAAAGGGTGGGCTTGCTAACCAATTCCAAATGAAAGATTTGGGAGAGGCACGTTATATTCTTGGGATCCAATTGATAAGATATCGTAAAAACAAACTGTTAGCGTTGTCTCAAGCATCATATATCGACAAGATACTTGTGCGACTCTTCATGCAGAACTCCAAGAAAGGTAGTTTACCTTCAAGACATGGAGTTCACTTGTCTAAGGAACAGTGTCCTAAGACACCTCTAGAAATTGAGAATATGAGACGGATTCCTTATGCGTTTGCAGTAGGCAGTCTTATGTATGCTATGCTATGCACAAGACCCGACATCTGCTTCGCAGTGGGAGTAGCCATTAGATATCATTCCAACCCAGGATTGGATCATTGGGTTGCTTTTAAGCATATTCTTAAGTATCTTCGGAGAACGAGAAACTATATGCTTGTATATTCCCATCCGAATTTGATTCCATTGGGATATACAGATTCTGACTTTTAGTTAGACAAGGATTCAAGGAAATCCACGTCTGGGTCAGTATTCACCCTCGGTGGTGGAGCCATAATTTGAAGGAGTATCAAGCAATCTTGCATTGCTGATTCCACCATGGAAGCCGAGTATGTAGCAACTTGTGAAGCAGCTAAGGAGGTTGTTTGGCTCCGAAAGTTCTTGAGTGATTTGGAAGTTGTTCCATATATGGATAGGCCCATAACACTTTATTGTGATAATAGTGGAGCTGTAGCCAATTCCAAAGAACCAAGAAGCCACAAAAGAGGGAAGCATATAGAGAGGAAATATTCTCATCAGAGAGATAGTACAGCGAGGAGACGTGGTCGTGACAAAAATTGCATCGCAAGATAACCTGGCTGATCCATTTATAAAGACCTTGACGGCTAAAGTGTTTGAAGGTCACCTAGAGGGTCTAGGATTACGAGATATGTCTCATTTGCTTTAGTGCAAGTGGGAGACTGTTAGGATTTATGCCCTAAAGCTTGTAATTGTACATGGTTAAAGACAATAATAAGAATTATTCAGATTATCATTCAAGTTTATAAATGTTTTATATTCAAAAATACATTCGTATTATGCAAGAACATCATAGATTGCAAGTAATCTCATAATAAGTATATGATGGTCATATACAGAGAGGATTCATTTTGAGATGTGCAATCTAAAGAGTCCGTAGAGAGCGAACAAAGCTGGGTACTTTGTTTGTGATTGATCTACTGCTGCGATCCATTCTGTAAAGTACGGTGGTCTTATCCTAGATCACTCATGCAGTTGACATGAGAATGGAGGCACCTTATATAATGAGATCATATAGGACTGGGCCACGATTTATATAAATTTCTCTCCAAGATCCGTTAGTAGATGAGATTCATAAATAATCGATAAACGATGGCTATTTATAGGTGATCTTAATTCTGAGTATCTTATCGACTCCTTCAATTTGGATCGTGGCTTTTGATTTACCATGAGTGAGGTTGATGAGAATCTCGACCAATACCTCCGTATCTTAGAGTTGCGGTTTGGCTTGTGGCTGGGAAGGTTTGAACACAATAGTGGAATCCACTCCTTCTTGATTGAAGTAGATAAGTAGTTCCCTTAAGGGTTGATTCGGGGCTTGAACGATTATGAGTGCTCTCCTTCTTCCGTGAGGAAGACAGGATTTAATTGTTCATTAGAGAATCAATGGTACTTAAAGGAAAAGATATTTCTAGAGGGGTATAATGTACTTTATAACCCAGCTCTAGTTATGAACTATTTGTGGAGAATCACACTATATGAAATTAGCTATATCAATGGACACTGAGACTTCAGATTGTATAAACACTTCTACAGTTTTGAAAGTGCAACCTTGGGTTTTTAGTGGAATAACTTCGAGGTTAATAATCATAAAATATTAATTAAAGAGTTTTAATTAATATTACTAAGTATTATTGGAGCTCAAAACTGTGGGTCCATTAGGTCCCCTTGCTAGCCCTTATGGTTGTTGGTAACGAGGGTCACGGTAGATTAATTGGATGGTCCAATTAATAGTGTTACGAAAGTAATGCGATTTAAATAAAAGAGAATAATTAAATAATGTGATTATTTAATTAATTAAATATTTAATAAAATATTATGAATTATTAATTCTATTTATTAAATATGAGGTCATGTGATTAAATAATGACTAGGATAAAAGAATTAAAATAATTAGATTATTTTAATAGTCCAAAAGGTCACAGGTTCAAGTCTTTAGGGAGACTAAAAATAAATAGGATTTAGAATCCTATTTTGACTTGATCAAACTAAAACCCTAAAGGACTACTATATAAGTGTTATACAGTTAGAAAAAAAAAAAACTAACCTAGCACACAAGTGAAAAAGAAAAAGAATTAGGCCACCAAAGAGAGAAGAAAAGAGAAAAAAAAATGTTTTTTCTGATTCTCCCCTCTTTTGCCGGATTCGGCCGACGTTCTTTTCACGTGACCTCCATCTCTTGCCGTGACATGCCCACACACACGTTGTTAGACCGCGGGTCATAGCTCAGAAGATCTGGTGGTAGATCGAGGAATCAGAAAAAAAAAATCAAGAAAAAAGTATGTAGTTTCTAAAGTCTTTTTCTGCGTATATACAGGAACTCGTTTCTAATTGAAAAAGGTTTTCAATATAAGAAAAATTTTTAAAACCCAATTCCACATGTTATACGATAATCAAAATCTTTTCTAAAACTCCCTTCACTTAACGCTTCTAAATGTGAAGGCCTACATTTAGTTGATATTATGGTTGTGTGTTATGTACTGAGAGGAGACGCCTATAATGTGCTCGATGTAATGTCCACCATAAGTAGAATTAGATAAAGATATGCTAATTTGCTTGTGTGATCATATAGGGTGTTTATTGTGACTAATGCATTTTTATGCACTTGGATATACTATCGAGAGATAGGATATTAGTGTATGTGGTAATACGTTCGATTTCCCTCGAGAGGGGACTTTGGATAATTTAGATAGACACGGTCACCAACATGAATAATATAATTGCAAGAATGTGTTTTCATGAAATGCAATTGGATGGATTAGATAAATTCTAATACCTTAGTTAATCTCTCATATTGGTTGTCTGCTTTCTTTTTATGTTTATATATTTTTATCTTTTATTTTCCTCTTTTAAACCTTTCGATTTTCTAAATAGATATAGGCTTAGTTAACTTTAGTATTCAACGCCTAAATATCCCTATGGAGACGATAATTTACTCATTATTATATTATTTGTACTGACCCCGTATACTTACGGGTACAAAAAGGCGTAACACATCTGATACCTTTAAAGTCAACCTATTGATCAAAGTATAGTTTGGTCTTTTTGGTTAGAGCAAATAACACCTAGACCCCCTAAGGTTTGTACATCTACAAGCGGAATCAACCTTTGAGTTTATTAGCAAAATCCTCCCTTACCTTTAGTCAAACTCAATTCAATTTAACAGTTGATCATGTTTAACTATTAAAAAGACCAAAATGCTCCCAAAATATATATACAATTATTAATATTCATTAAATAAAAAAACTAAAAAAAGTTAAAATCTCCACCGTCCATTTCATCATTTTAACAGTTTTTTTATAGTTTTTTTTTATTTAATAATTATTAGTAAATTTTTTATATTATTTAAGGGCGTTTTGGTCTTTTTAACATTCAAACATGGTCAACCATTAAATTGGATGGAGTTTGACTAACGATGAGGGAGGTCTTTATTAATAAACCCAAAGGTTGATTCCGCATGTAGATGAGCAACCTTAAGGGGTGTACCTGTTATTTACTCTTTTGGTTATCAAACAAAATATTAATTCTATATTGATCCTAAGATATTATATAATTATATATTCACCTAAAAGAATATTACAAGCTAACCACATAAGTTATCATAATTTTAATTCTACCCTCAATTAAAATTATGTGCATAATTAAATTATTTTTAAGATAAATTACAGCCAACCTATCTGGGATTGGTCTTTTTACAGGTGAAATTAACTTATTAAAAAACTAACAGTTAACTCCCCTATCGTTAGTCAACCGTTATAAATAGTCAATATTGGTCAAAGTCAACTATTCTAAGGGGATTTTAGTTATTTTTAATTTATTTTTAAAAAATTTTTAAAAAAAAAATTAAGATCTCTACCGTCCATCTCATTTGATATGGATGGTAAAGATTTATTTTAAAAATAAAAAAATAAAAAAAAAATAAAACACTTACGATCTCCACCGTCTATCCGCCCATTTAAGAAAAAAAAAAAATCTAGCAACCAACGAACAAGGGGAGGCAAAGAGCTTCCCTTGCTTGTACCTGGTGCCATGAATGGAAGGGGAAGAACCTCCCCAAGTGCGACGATTTTCGTCGCGCAACGAAAAGGAGGATAGGCTCCTATTCATGGTCTCTCGGATCTCTAATGGATTCTGGTTTTTCTTTTGTTTTTTTAATCTTAAGTTTTTTTTTTATTTATACTTAATTTAAAATTTTTTTATTTTAAATAAATCTCCACCATCCACTTGGATGGGGGAGATATTGATTTGGTTTTTCTTTTTCAGTTTTTTTTTATTTTTAATTTTAGGGATAATTTGGTCTTTTTACACTTTTGAAACAATCAACGGTTATCTTTAAAGGTCAACTCTCACGATAGTGGACCTGTAAAAAGCTAAACCCTAGGTAGGTTTGCTGTAATTTGTCCTAATTTTTTATTTTCTTTTTATAAATAATTACATTTATTTTTTTAATTTAAAAAATAAACACATTATAAAAAATTAAAATATACAATAATATAATATATAACAGACTAGTTTTTTTATTCTCCCGCCAAAAATTAAAAAAATAAACATATTTCAAAAATAAAAATTAAAAAGTTCCATAAGATAATTTTAAATTTATTTTGTGGGTTTTTTTTTTTTTTTTTTGCAATTGATCTTCAATTTTTTTTCTTTTTTTGTGACTTTTTTAATATTTTTTTTATTGGTTGGTTGTGATGAAAATATAATTAAGGAAGAAATAGACAAGTTTGAATTTTTTTTCCCTTTTCTGTGCGAGCTTTTTTTTATGTTTCATATTGGCCGGATGTAATCAAAATAGATGAATTGGTGATAAAGATGAAGTTGATAGTGATGATGAATCTTTTTTTTTAATGAGTTTATTTTTCAGTAAAAAATAAATGTAATTATTTTTTTTATGTGATTAATCTGCATGCTATATATTCTTTTACTTTAGCTTTTAATTTTTTTTTGTAATGTATTTATTTTTTAAATTGAAAAAATAAATATAATTATTTATAAAAAGAAATACAAAATAATTTAATTATGTAAATAATTTTAAAATAATTTTAATTTGAGGTAGAATTAAAATTATTATAATTTATGTGGCTAGTTTGTAATATTTGTTTTGGTGGATGTGTAATTATACAATACCTTAAGGTTAATTTAGAATTAGTTATTTTAATAACTAAAAATACCAAACTACCCTTTGGTGAGACTGGGGTGTTTGTGTTAGTTTTAGATAGTTGTTTAAAATTTTATTCATATCACTAAACTCAGGAGAAGTCAGTGCAATTAACCCTTTTTTTATTAATAGGACAATGATAAAATGGTCCAAAATGGCACCATTTAAATCTAGACTTTCCAAAATAATACATGATTATTGTTTCTTCTGAAAATAGCACATATTTTCAATTAAACCCTAAATTAATGAGTTGACTCTTTCTTGTTTTATTGGCAACTTTTTCTTGTCTTTTGTTTTGTTTCTCTCTCTCTCTCTTTAAAACCCACTCACGAAGTCTCTTCCTCTAATGAACGAGCTACGTTTCTCACTCTAACGAAGTCACTCACTCATTCTCTCTCAAACCCACTCCCTCACTCACTTACTCAAGAAATCGGTTCAGTCGAGAAAGGATGATAGGTTATTTATTGCTTTTTTCAGGTGGGCATTTTATTATTTTTCATTATGTTATTCTTGTTTGAGGTGCGCATTGCAATCTGAATCTGAATATGTGAATGAACAGTAGTGAGATGAGAACTATGAGTTCGTAGGCAAACTAACATTTCTCCCACGAACCGATTTTGTTCGTGGGCGAACTAATAGTATGCCCACGAACTTAATCAGCTTGTGGGAAAACTGTTAGTTTGCCTACGAATTAAATCAGAGCTATCAGGAACTAATAAAAGATGTCACAAACTATATTTTCTATGTAGTTTGAACACTATGCATTTTTCAAGCATTTACTAACTAATTGAAGGTTTTTTTTTTTTTTTTTCAGTGATATGGATCGGATCGAACTTTTGATATCATATAATGGATGGTGGGAGGAAAAGCCAGCAGTGGATTTTAATACGCCGGTTTTAAGACGAATGGGGTCAAAGTCCGTAAGGATTTGACATACGAGCAATTGTCAATTATCATGTATACGGCTATGAAAGTGGACCCAAATAACTACGACCTGGATATTAAAGCACTAACTACTAGTAAAGGGGTTGGGTAAGAATCTCATCGAAATGACAATCCTCCGAGGCCTTGAACGAATGTATGATGTTCACCATCAGCAAAAAGAAAAAAAAAATAATTATTAAATGGCTTTTATGTGAATTTTAAGCAGTGGAAATAAAGCTTCAAAAATAATACACCTGGACCCATGCATTCAGAATTTTGCCCATGAACCAAATAGTTTGTGCTTGAACCGATCAGTTCACATTCTTTCGCGAACTCATCGGTTCGCCCACAAACTGAATGTTTCGTGAGCAAACTAAATAATTCGCCCACAAACTGATCAGTTCGTGGACGAACTAGTCAATTCGCCAATGATGTCAGTTCATGGGTGAACCGTCCAATTCACCCACAAACTGTCCACGAGTGATCACGCCAACAAAACCCATTTTAAACTAAGCACCATCAAAACGAAAGACCAAACACGATTATTCATTTGCATATTGAAAAACAAAAATGAAATCAATCATCCAACCAAATCACTCAAAAACCACTCAATCTTCAATCAGAAAACCAAATTCATAATAAAAAAAACCACCAATCAATCTTCAAACAAAAACCATTTTTCCCCAAAACCCATTTACAAACAATTTTTTTAAAACTCTAAAAAAAATAAAACAAAAAAACTTAAAAAAATCAAAACTCACCTTTCAAAGGAGTTCGAATCAGCCGGCAGTGGGTTCGTCGGAGATGGCTTGGTCAGTCGGTGGCTATCTTCTGTTGGTCGGCCGGTGAAGTCATAGTCTTCGTTGGGTGAAGAGAGAGAAAGTGGCGAACTGTATTGATTTGGCTTCCTCGGCTTTCTCAGCTTCGTCGTTGTCGAATTCTACGCTAGTGGCTTCTTCAGGAATGAGAGGTAGGTAGGTTGCTGTCATCGGCAAAGGGGCGGTCGACTGGTGGTGTCATCGGCAATTCTTAAGTAAATAGAGAAAATGAGAGTGAGAGAGAAGAAAATGGTGAGAAAAAATCTGGTGAAATGGATTTTATAGTCAAGGGTATTTTTGTCTAAAATCAATTTTATGTGCCATTCAGTTAAAACAATAATGTGGTGTCTGTTTTCCAGCATTTATGCCCATAGATGCTATTTAAAAAAAATAAAAAAATCTAGGACATCCAGGCCAATCAGATTTGACATGCTAAACACCAACCTAAATTGAGGTTTAAAAACATCAATTCATATGCTATATTATTTATAAATAGGTATATATAATATCTGAGGTTTTTCTTCACTAAAAAATATTTAATCAATACATTTGCCAAAAAAAATTAAAATTTGATTATTGGAGACAAAAAATGATGACCCTATTTGTTCCCCAAAGAAAGGACATTGCAATTTCCTGCAGATGCATAACTATTAACCTGAAGTGCTTTTGAAATTGACTATTGACCTGCAAATAAAAAGAGATTTTGTCATGAGTGTTGGCCGATAACCGACGATTATACACTGACCATCAGGTAAATAAATGATTTGTTTCTATAATCAATTTAACAGAGTTTCAGTTTCTATGCTTGCTTACCTTTGTTCTATTAACCAAAGGATCTGTGGGCGTGTCCGAGATTAGGCTCCACGAGAGATGTTGCATTTAATGCGACCTGTCTTTAGCATTTATATCGATCATATAGAGTGTGTTGTGTCAATTGTCAGTAATTACGATTAGACAAGGTCTTGATTACTCGCTCGCTCGCCCAAAAAAGCTATCGGCAATTTAGCAGTTTATATTTTTACTATTATCTTTAAAATTTAGTATTTCGTCAATATATAGGGCTCTTCCTTCCCCTACCTAGCTACTGACGTGGCAATTAATGTCATTGAGAACACCTTACATCACCTACAAATTAAAGGTTCCTTTATAAATGGATACAAGATTCAACAATAGAACTCCAAGGCCATGTTTGTTACATAGAATTGGATTGAATTGGACAAAATCTATTTGTGGGGTGCATGGGATTGGATTTTTCCAATCCTATGCACTCCACTTATAATGCCCAGGCAAGACTATTGAGTCTCGTCTGGGAGCATGGGATTCATTAGTCCTATGTTTTCTCACTTTTTTTTTGGACAAATTACAGTGAACCTACCTAAGGTTTGTCATTTTACAGTCGCAAATAAATCTATAAAAACTTGACAGTGAACCCCCCCTCCCCCTCGGTCACTGTTGACCATTAAAAATAACCGTTTACCGTTTTAAAAATGGACAAATTACAACAAACCGACCAGAAGTTTACTATTTTACAGCTGGAAATAACTTTTAGAAAATTGACAGCGAATTCTCCTGTCGTTACCGTTGACCATTAAAGATCACCATTAACCGTTTTAAAAGTTTAAAAAATACCAAAATACCCTTAAAAATTTAAAAAACAAATGGTAAAATGCACTAAGGTACCTTTAGTTTCTCTTATTTTTTTTTAAAAATTAAAAATAAAAAAAAATTAATGGCTCTACAAAGTTCATTAATCTTGATGGACGATGGAAGTCGTATTAAAAAAATAAATTTTTTGAAAAAATTAACACTTATAAAAATAAAAAAAAATAAAATATAAGAAACAGATTTTGGTGGATGGAGATAGACATCCGATTTGAAAATTGGATCTCAATCAAAAATAAAATAAAAAAGTAAAAAAGTAAAATCTCCAGCGATGGACAACTCCATCATTGGTCCAACGTAGGACAACCTCGGCGAACCCAATTCGTTTACAAACCCAATTTCTGAATTCGTTGAGGAAGACGAATTCAATTTTAGGTTCATCGAGGAAGACGAACCCAATTTCTGGGTTCGTCTTCCGTCGAGGTCATCCATTGCTGGACTAGTGATGGAGATTTTGCTTTTTCAACTTTTTTTCTTGATGGAAATTCAATATCCAGATTGATCTCCACCGTAAATCAATCCTGATGGGCGGTCAATATCCAATCTCTCTATGCAACCAAAATTTATATTTTATTTTTTTATTTTTTATTTTTATAATTGTTATTTTTTAAAAAAATTATTTTTTAATATGATTTCCATCGTCCATCAAGATTTGATGAACGGTGGAGATCCATTAAATTTTTTTTATTATTTTTAGTTTTTTTAAAAAATTAAGAGAAAATCAAGGTACCTTAGTGCAATTTATCCTTTATTTTTTAAATTTTATAATTAGAAGTATTTTGACCTTTTTGAACTTTTAAAACGGTCAACGGTTACCTTTAACGGGCAACGGCAACGGAAGGGGGTTCGCTATCAATATTTTGTAAAATTATTTGCGGCTGTAAAATGGCAAACCTCAGGTAGGTTCGCTGTAATTTGTCCACTTGTAAAACAGTCAACTGTTATCTTTAACGATCAAAAGTTACGACAAGGGAGTTCGCTGTCAATTTTCCATAAAGTTATTTTCGTTTGTAAAATGGCAAACCTCAGGTAGGTTCACAGTAATTTGTTCATTTTTTAAAAAAAAAACTTTTTATTTAATTATATTTATTAAATATATGCGCGAGACAACTCTCTCTAAGGAACTCGGCAAAATAGCCCCGTAACTTCGGGAGAAGGGGTGCCTCCTCGAGTTACTATCCCGGCCCAGTTGCCCATATCTTTATTCCGAATCCAGTCAATCCTTTCCATCAATCGATCAGTTATTAAAATATTTTAAAATTAATATTATTTAATATCAATAAAAAATAAATATTATTTGTAATATTTAAATATTTTTTTATTTAAAAATCTTTTTTTATCAAATTTAATTTAAATTTTTTTTAAAATAATTTTACCCAATCTCATTCTACAATAAATAAGAAATAGTACTATTTTAGTCCAATCTATATATATTAAACATGTCACAATACTAATTAGTCATATTTAATCCAATCAAATTCAGTCATATTATATTATATAAAAATAGTTCAATTCAATCTTATGCACCAATGGCATCCCAAAAGTATTTAGCAGTTTATATATTTTTTATAATAAATATATCATTTAAAAAAAACAATTATTTTATATTTTTGGCATGGCTAACCTTCTAACATGGTCTTGCTAGCCAATAATTTGTCCTCCAGATGCAGAAGGATGCACTTACATACCCCCGTTGTGATCTTGGGACGTGGCAAGTCAGTAGGGGATGCATGGTGTATTTTTATCCTACATTATGTGGACTAGTCTAATTATTCTGATGTCCGGATAATAATTATGGTTAATATCAAATATTCTAGAGTATTTTGTATTGGTACTTTTGGTATGTGATCATTATGTTGTTGTACTATTAAGGTGTACCCAGATCCAATTACACATTATATTTAGTATGACTTATTTTTTGTTTTGATCCATAATGGGATGGGTCAATTTTATGTATAATGAGAGACGGTCCTTACACTCATCCAGGTATATTTATAGGACTGACCCATTAGGTTCTGTATCTTTTGGAAACTTCTAGAAAGAGTTGTAATTCACTCTCTCTCTCTTCTATCTCTCCCTCCTCCCTTTTGTTTCCTCTCCCATGGCTGACCAAAATCCACCATCGCCGGCTCCGTTTCCGGCCACCACTTCCATCAGCGGAGAAGCTTTTCCATTTCACTTAGTTCAAGGTATGTTTTGAACTATAAATTAATGTATATGTTGATGAATTTGTAAGGTTTATAATTTGGCATTTTCGGATTGTTTATTCAACAATTGGTATCAGAGCCATCCTTGCTCAAATTCATTGACTATACATGGATTTCAAGTGGAATAATATGTGAGGAAAACAAAAATTTTATTTTCGGGTGAAATCTATGAAACCCATATTTGGATTTTGTGTTTATTTTAGATAAATCCTTCCGTTTTGGGTTGTAGAGGTGTTTGTGGTCATAAAAATATAATTTTTGAGTTTGTTTGATTATGAAAATAGTATTTTTTGTACCGGTTCGGGTTGTGGGTACCCGAATTACAGAAAAGGGGGTAAAGAAGATAAGGCGCGTGTGCTACATGCGCCAAGAGGCAGCTCAGGTGACTCACGCGCCCCAATCTTTTAAAAAGTGGCCGATAGCTTTTTTTGCCGCCTCACCTCTTCATTTTTTGTCCAAATTATAAAGTGTTGGGTTATTTTTGATTTGTGGATTTCATCTAAAATTTTTGGGCTATTTAAATTGTCGGGCCCTTTCCACTTATGGGTTCACTTTATAAACAAAGTTTTATTAAAAAAACAAAGAAACAGTTGGGCCTATCACTATTCTACCATAATTGTTGGGCGTATAGTCATTTTAAGTCTTATATCCAATTATTTTGTTTTATCTCAGTATTTATTTATGGGACATTTGGATGAATGAAAAATAAGAAATTATATTGATAGCATGATAATGTTTTTTGCATGCTTAACTATTTCTTATTTGATTTTATAGTTCCAGGTTTTCATAATCCAGGAATGTCTCTATAATTATCTGCCATCAAAACTTTAACTGGTTCCAATTTTGATAAGTGGTATGAATCTCTTTCCATATTTCTGAGTATTATGAACCTAGATTTGGCCTTAAAAGTAAATCCACCACATATATCTACTGTTGAGAGCTATTTTGAGGACAAAAAGTTCTATGAAAGCTGAGAACATTCAAATAGAAACTGTTTAATGATTATGCAGTTTACTATAGAGAAACCAATTAGAAAGAGTGTTCCAGCAAATTATACTAATGCTAAAGCTTTTCTGGATGCTATTAAGCAACAATATACCAGATTTGATGAAGCTGAGATATCTAACCACATAAGGTTGTTCACTACTACCAAGTATGATGGGATCAGTGGTGTGCATGAGCATATTTTGAGGATGACTAGCTACTATAATAAGCTGAGAGAAATGAATGTTCAAGTGGGGGATCAATTTCTTGTATGGCAAGTGCTTGAATCTTTTCCTTCTCAATTTGATGCCCTAAAAATTAGTTACAATACCCAAAAGGAAGTGTAGGATTTGAGTACCATGAGTGTTATCGTTATTCAAGAAGAAGAAATTTTAAAATTTGGAAAACCTCATTCTGCATTGAATATGACTCTTGACAGCACTGCTTCTAAGAAGGGTCTTTCTAAAGGCAGTACTGGTAAAAGATTTGTTAAAAAGAAGAAAAAATGCGTAAAGCACAATCCTCAAGCTGGCTCAAGCACAAATTCTAGGTTCAAAACACAAAGCTTCAAAGGTTAGTGTCACTTCTGTCATAAATTTGAGCACAAAAAGGCAGATTGTAAGAAATTTAAGCACTGGAAAGTGAAGAAAGGTATGCTTCTAGCTTTTATTTGTTTTGAATCCAATCTTGTTAATGTACCCTTTGATTCTTGGTGGTTAGATACTGGTGCTAGTATTAATATAACCAATTCTTTACAGGAATTGAGAAGCAGCCGGAAGCCCAATGAATGGGAGATACTTGTAAATATGGGGAATGGAGTCAAAGTCGAAGTTGAATACAATGGAGTAACCAGATTGCTTTTGTTATCAGACCATGTTTTAGAGTTGAATGATACAGTGTATATTCCTAGTATTATGAGAAACTTGATATATGTATCTCTTTTGGATAAGGCTGGTTATACTTTTACATCTATTGCTTTAGGTGGGTATAGATACTTCATCACCTTTATTGATGACTATTCTCGTTATGGTCGTGTGGAGCTTATTCATGAAAAGTCTGATTCCTTACATGCCTTTAAAGTTTTTAAATCCGCTGTTGAACTTCAAAAGAGTAAGAAGATTAAGGCAGTAAGATTAGACAGAGGTGGTAAGTATAATGGGAGATATGATGAAATTGGGCACAATCTTGGACCTTTTGCAAGTTTTTTACAGGATTGTGGTATTGAAGCTCAATATATAATGCCTGGTACTCCTGAACAGAATGGAGTTGCAGAAAGAAGAAACCGTACACTTCTTGACATGGTGCGGTGTATACTTTGTAACTCTACATTACTAGATTTCTTGTGGGGTGAAGCTTTAAGAACTGCAGCTTATATTCTGAACCAAGTTCCCAGTAAGTCAGTTTCGAAAACTCCTTATGAATTATGGTTAGGTAAGAAGCCAAGTTTTCATCACTTCCATGTTTGGGGTTGTAAAGCAGAAGTGAGACCATATAATCCTCATTTAAGGAAGCTTGATCAGAAAACTATAAGTGGTCATTTTATTGGCTATTGCATTGGCTCAAGAGGTTCTAGGTTTTATTGTCCTTCCCATACTACTAGAATCATTGAGTCTGATCATGCTGTATATTTTGAGGATGATCATGACAGTGGGAGTTCTGAGTCCTGCAATGTTGTTTTTAGAAAAGAATGTATAGTTGTTCCAATGCCTTTTGTACATGTTCCTTTAATGGGATTGTCACAATGTAATCAACCCATGATTAATACAGACTCTCCAATTCCTGCATCTACACCTGAACCTGAAGAAATGGTTGATGATAATAATGTGAACGTTGTTCCATTAAGGAGATCACAGAGGACAAGGAGACCTGCAATTCCTGATGATTATGTTGTTTATTTGCAGGAACATGATTATGATGTTGGTTTATCTTTTGATCCTACTAGTTTTCAGGAGGTCATCAATGGACCTAACTCTTCTAGTTGGACACATGCCATGCATGATGAGATGCCATCTATGTATCATAATGGTGTATGGGATTTGGCAGAACTACCAAATGGTTGTAGACCTATTGGTTGTAAATGGATTTACAAAACCAAAAAGGATGCCAAAGGTCAGGTTGAAAGATATAAGGCAAGGCTTGTAGCTAAGGGATTTAGCCAAAGAGAAGGCATTGATTATAAGGAAACCTTCTCACCTGTTTCAACCAAAGATTCTTTTCGAATCATTATGATTTTGGTAGCTCATTTTGATTTAGAGCTGCATCAGATGGATGTGAAAACATCTTTTCTAAATAGGAATCTAGCTGAAAAAGTGTATATGGAACAACCTGATGGTTTTGTGGTTCCAGGTATGGAAAATATGTTTTGTAAGCTTAAGAAGTTCATCTATGGACTTAAGCAAGCATCCAGGCAATGGTACCTAAAGTTTGATCAGGTCGTCACCTCTTTTGGTTTTAAGGAGAATGTTGCTGATCAATGCATATATTTGAGGGTCAGTGGGAGTAGTTATATATTCCTTGTGCTTTATGTTGATGACATACTGCTAGCAGCTAATGATATGGACCTCTTAATTGAGACAAAACACCTGTTTTCATGTCATTTTGATATGAAGGATCTAGGAGAAGCCCATTTTATTTTAGGGATTCAGATTCTCCGTGATAGATTCAAAGGTGTTCTTGGTTTGTCTCAGAGAACCTACATTGATCGTGTTTTAAGTAGGTTTAATATGCAATCATGTTCTCCTGGAAAGGCCCTTATAGTGAAAGGTGACAATTTTGCTAGATCTCAGTGTCCTCAGAATGATGAACAAAGAGCTCAAATGCAGTCAATTCTTTATGCCTCAGTTGTGGGAAGTTTGATGTATGCTCAAGCATGTACACGTCCCGACATTGCTTATGTTGTTGGTGTACTTGGCAGCTACTTGAGCGATCCTAGATTAGATCATTGGAAAGCTGCAAAGAAAGTGCTAAGATATCTTCAAGGTACTAAAGACTTTGTCTTAACATATCAGCGTTCTGACACTCTTGATTTCTTCGGATATTCCGATGCTGATTATGCAGGTTGTCCAGATGATCGAAAATCTACTTCTGATTTTATATTTATGATGGCAGGAGGAGCTGTTTCCTGGAAAAGTGTGAAACAGTCACTTACAGCTTCCTCAACTATGGAGGCAGAGTATGTAGCATGTTATGAGGCTACATGTAGGTCATATGGCTGCAGAATTTTATCTCAGGGCTGGATTCTGTTCTTTCCATTCCGAAGCCGCTGAAGATATATTGTGATAATTCTGCAACAGTTGCTTTCTCTCGTAACACTAGGAGCTCCTCACGCTCCAACATATTGATATCAAATTCCTGTTTGTTAGAGAGAAAGTTATGGAATCCGTTATTTGTCTAGAGCACATACCTACAGGGCTTATGCTAGCTGATCCACTAACTAAAGGCTTAGCTCCAAGAGTGTTTCAAAAGCATGCGACTCATATGGGCCTGATTGAGTCTTCTATTGTATTTAGTTAGTAGGAGCCCTTGTGTGTATTGTAATCAGTTGCAACTGTATTAATGGATTCCATTTGCCATACATATATTGTTTATTGTGCACATTTGGTGAGTATGGCATTAGGTTGATATGAGACATTCTGTTTTAGTCTCATTTGCATCATTTTGCTTCGATGCATGGACCTTAAGGAATTGAGCATTTGATCACATTTTTGTATGTCATTTCCTTTTCACACTAAATGTTTATAAATGTATGCATTTGTATTGTAGCACCCCCCCCCGACCCGATCCGGCCGGACCGATCCGGGGCGCACTACTCGGACTTTCAAAACTTTTCAAAACTCATTTTACGTTTCAAAATCACCGTGAGCCCATAAAATATTTTAAAGATCCTTTTCAAGTGAGCCCATAATAATAATTAACTTTTTGCGAAAATTCGGCAGAGTGCCGTTTGTTTTTCGGACTTCCCAAAAACCTGCTTTTACACAAATCAATTCAAAATTCACATTTTTCACACAAACACTTCTATCACTTTCAATCAGTTGCGCACTCTGCCGTTTAGTGCGACTTTCACAATCAGTTTATAAAATAATAATAAATCAGACTTAAACATTTACAATCATTTTGATAATAGAATACAGAAATCATAAACTAGTTAATTACAAAACATTTTACAAATTCCCTGTATATGCATGCTTTCAGAATATATACACATAACAAAAGTATAGCTACCCAACTGTACAATCCTGTGACTCGGTCTGTAACTTGCTCCTCCTTCAATCTCTAGCCTCCTCTGGATTCCTGGTACCTACGCGTTAGAAACAAACTAACGCGCTAAGCATAAAGCTTAGTGGGTGTACTAAAACTCAATTAAATAAATTACAATATAATTATTCTTTAAAGAGACAATAAACCACACTATGAATTTCATTTCTAAATCAAGTTCCAAAACCATTAATGTCAAAATCAAAGCATTTAAACAATTTTAATCACTTGAAATTCAACGTATGAATTCGATCCATTAAATCATTTAATTCAGTTTCAATTCAACTCATTTCTGGCCACTAGAATACTAAACATTCTAGGACTGGAATATGGGTCCAAGTGATTGTCCGAGATTGCCCCGCAACAACAATCACTAATATCATCGCGATTGTCCGAGATTGCCCCGCAACAACAATCGCTAGTATCATTGTAATCGTCCGAGATTGCCCCGCAACAACGATCACTAAATCGGTGTGATTGTCCGAGATTGCCCCGCAACAACAATCACACAATAATAACGGCGCAGTACTGCTCAATAAAACCCAGCTGGTATACCAACCTCCTATATCCATATCTATGTCTAGGTATCCTAGGGCCGTTACAATAAGTAAGGTTCACAATCAATGTATACATTTCGCACAATATTTTTCAAGAATATCGACAATAATCATACAAAAGTATAAATCATGTATTTTTAACAAAATCGACAAAATCGAAATAGGATCAAAACACGATCTAACATAAAACTAGTTCCAAATCAACAATAGATGCATCAATCCTCAATTTTTCATATAAAGCAAACACTTTTCATACAAAAATCGAAATCGAAAACAAAAACATAAACGAGAAACGAAATCGAAAACTAAAACGAAAAAGTAAACGAACTACTTCTCGAAACGATTTCGAAAACGAGAGTACACCTACTTGGAAATCCGAGTTTTTCGTTCGAGAATCGCGGTTCCACGATTTCGTTTTCCCTTCCCTTTCCTTTCTCCTTCTTCCTCTTCTTCCTCTTTTTCCTTTTCTTTTCTTTCTTCTTCTTCTTCTTCCTTTTTCTCGGTCACTCTCTCTTCTCTTTTCTGTTTCTCTCGACCTCTCACTCTCTTTCTCTTTTCTCAACTGTTTTCTGTGGCTTCCACGAGAAGCCAAAATTTTTTTTTTATATTTTTGTCGCTGCCGCGACCGCCGTCGCGACCTGTGGTCGCGCCACCAGGTCGCGGTGCTCACTGGAGTGCGCGCACCGCCTTCGTCGCGAGCGCGCCTTGGTCGCGCGAGAGCTCGCGCTGCTCACTGCCAATTTTTGACAATTTCGTCGCGAGCAGTCCATCGCGACCTGTGGTCGCGGTGGCTGGTCGCGTTGCTCACTGCCAGGTTTTGCCATTTTCATCGCGAGCAAGCCATCGCGACCTGTGGTCGCGGTGACTGGTCGCGGTACTCACTGCCAGATTTTGCGTTTTTCACCGCGAGCGAGCTGTCGCGACCTGTGGTCGCGGTGACCAGGTCGCGATGCTCTCTGGTCCAGTTTTCCAATTTTTTATTTTTCACTATTCAATCCGGTCCGCTGGAAATCATAAAATAACCATACATTTAATTACATTTACACCCCCTCAAATAGTAAAAATTTATTTTTTTCACATATTTCATATATAACAAAAATTCATCACCCGAAATCCGGGATGTTACATGTATCCTGTCGATACTATGTATTTCTGGTGCTTATAAACATGTGTAATTTTGGGTTATGATCTGGGTATTTGCTCACATTTAACATCTTTCGCTCTAACCATTTGTATAATCCGGATTTTATCTTGTAAGATATATATGTATTAAATATGATATTTTTAAAATAACTATGGAATGACTTATGCTGTCCAAGTGGGAGAATGTTGTATTTTTATCCTACATTATGTGGACTAGCCTAATCATTCTGATATCCGGATAATAATTATGATTAATGTCAAATATTCTGGAGCATTTTGTATTGGTACTTTTGGTATGTGATTATTATGTTATTGTACCATTAAGGTGTACCCAGATCTAATTACACATTATGTTTAGTGTGACTTATTTTTTGTTTTGATCCATAATGGGATGGGTCAATTTTATGTATAATTAGAAACGGTTCTTACACTCATCCAGGTATATATATAGGACTGGCCTATTAGGTTCTGTATCTTTTGAAAATTTTTTAAAAGAGTTGTAATTCACTCTCTCTCTCTCTCTCTCTTCTATCTCTCCCTCCTCCCTTTTGTTTCCTCTCCTATGGCTGACCAAAATCCACCATCACCGGCTCCGTTTCTGGCCACCACTTCCATCAGCGGAGAAGCTTTTCCATTCCACTCATTTCAAGGTATGTTTTGAACTATAAATTAATATATATGTTGATGAATTTGCAAGATTTATAATTTTGCATTTTCGGATTATTTATTCAACAATGCGTGCATGATGTATCACGCTTGCATGGAAGTTCTTTGAAATGACGTATGGGAGGGCCCAGCTGATTGCAAAACAGAAATCAATGGAGCCCAGACGCGGGACAATCACAATTCTGTTACCGTTTTGGGTTTTTATTTTATTTTATTTTAGGGAAACCATTTTGGGTTTCAAGCCTGCACAATAACTTCGACACGTTTATAATGGGGATCGATAGTGAGACAGAAGACAGTAACTAGGAAACAGTTGCTCCATTTGTGTCCCTTTTTAATGGCCTCGATGTTGCTTGGTTTCCAAACACCTACAATCACCCTTCTAACTCAAAAACTTCGAAACAAGAGTACAAAAAATAAAAGAGAGAGATTGACATGGAAGAGATTATGTCTTCACCATCTTGTTCTTTATTTCCCGTGCCTTTTTCTCAAGATCAAACCTCTGTAACACTTCAACAGCGTCTACAATTCATCGTTCAAAGCCGGCCGGAATGGTGGGTCTATTCGATTTTCTGGCAGCCTGAGAAAGATGTCAATGGCCGGCTTATTTTGTCATGGGGCGATGGCCATTTTCGCTGCAACAAGCAAACAGCCAGCAGCAGTAACAAGCAGCAAGGTGGTTGCCATCAACTACAACAACCCAAATTCGGGTTCGATTTGGATATGGACTTGGAAAGAATGGTGAACGGCGACGGCAGCGACGTCACGGACTGCGAATGGTACTACACGGTGTCCCTGACAAGATCTTTCGCAATAGGAGATGGTGTTCTCGGGAGGACTTTCAGCTCTGGAGAGTTCGTTTGGCTGAGCGGTGATAGTGATCTCCAATTTTACGAGTGTGAAAGAGTTAAAGAAGCTCGCACACATGGGATCCAAACCTTGGTGTGCATTTCTACTGCATGTGGGGTTGTTGAATTGGGGTCATCAGATATGATCAAACAAGATTGGAGCACAGTTCAATTAGCTAAATCCCTCTTCGGATCCGACATTGCCAGCAGTCTATTATCGAAACAGAAAAATTCTTGTCAGGGCCAAGTTCAAATCCCCACTCGCAGCAGCAATAATGTTCCTCTCCTTGACATGATGCTTCCACTTAAAGATAAGCCACAAGAAAGCGAAATAATCGTGAAAGAACTAAACGGATTAGGACGGTCGTCTTCTGACTCCGGTCCGTCTGATTCGGATGGAAACTTTGCCTCCGCATACACTGACAATGGTAGGTCAAGGAAGAGAGGAAGAAAACCAGCTATTAGTGAAAAAGAATCGCCGCTAAACCATGTCGAAGCTGAGAGACAGCGACGAGAGAGGCTCAACCACCGTTTCTATGCACTTCGGTCTGTGGTCCCAAACGTGTCCAAAATGGACAAAGCTTCTCTGCTCGCAGATGCTGTCACTTATATCAACGAGCTCAAAGACAGGATCCATGAATTAGAGAAAAAGCCAGTCCAACAACCACCAAGAAAACAAAAGGCCATGTCCTTGTCTACTTCCAGAAATATTTGCGATAACCTAAGCACAGGCTCGACAATAATGTATCATAAGAGGCCCGATTCAAGTCATTATCATTCTGCGAAAGCGATGGATGTGGATGTGAAGATCGTGGGATCAGAAGCCATGATACGCGTTCAATGTCCCGACATCAACTACCCTGCTGCAAAATTGATGGACGCTCTTAGAGATCTTGAGTTTCAGGTTCACCACGCCAGTATGTCAAGCGTCAGAGAGCTCATGCTTCAAGATGTTGTTGTTACAGTTCCTGAGGGAATTATCTCCGAGGAAGTCATGAGAACTGCTATTTATCAAATGATGCAAAACTAGGTTATATATATATATGGAATAAATTCTCTGGTTTGAGAGTCACCACATTGATCTCCATTTATCTAACTAGGCAAAATAAATAAATAAATTGATCTCCATCAAAATATTATCTTGTGCGAACGTTTATATTTTATTAAAATATAAAGGGTTATTCTCATTGTCCCACTATAGTTGGGGGTATTCTGTATTTTCACCCCTACTTATATTTTCTCTCTTTTACCCCCATCTCTTAACTTCTCTGTTAACATTTAAATTGGGAAGAATGTTTCACCCTCACAATTTTAAATAATAATCAAATATAAAAAAGCAAAAAAAATATTTTTAATTGAAAGATGGATCCCCATCCCCATTTGATGGACGGTGGGGATCAAACCAGAAAATTAAAAAAAAAAAATAAGTGGTGGATATCTAATCTAAATCTCCACATGAGTCCATAAAATTAAAAAAAAAAAAAATTGGTGGAGATCTAATCTGGATCTCCACATTCCACAAAATTAAAAAAAAAAATCTACTTATGGGTTTCAAAAATGGGGAGGCTGGAACCTCCCCGATCGAGGCGGCCCTATCAACCCCCACCCAACACTCGAAAAACTCCAAAAATACCTCCCCATTTTCATCACCATGCCACAAACACAATTAAAGAGAGAGAAAGAGAGAGAGGGGGGGGGGGGGGGGGGGAATGAGAGAGAATGGTGAGGAAGAAAAGATAGAGAGAGAAGAGATTGGGGAAGAGAGAGAGAGAGAGAGAATGGGGGGTGAGAGAAAAATAAGATTTTTTATTTTTTTATTTTTTGAATTAAAATTTTTATTTTTTATTTTAAATAATTTTTTTAAATTTAAAATTTTTTATTAAATTTACTATTATACCCTTAAATATTTGATGGGCAACCGTTAGTTTTAAATAGAAACCTAATGGGAGGGGTAATTTAAAAAATTTTATAAGCTAAATAAGGTAAAAGAGAGAAAAATAAAATTAGTAGTGGAATTCAAAAAATACCTCAAACTATAGGGTAGAATGATAATAACCCAAATATAAATAAGTAGTCCGTGACAAATTGTTTATATCTGATTAATTTTTTTTCCTTTATTTCTCTCTCTTATTTGGATGATCATCGTACATATTTATTTTGGAATTATTTTTCTGGACAAAGTTGCTGGCGGTGATAATGTAATCTATGATGTTTAGTTTTAACATTTGTGTAGCCATAATTTATCAGCCTATTCAATTATGTGTTTCTCTTTTGTAATTCATTTACGGAAGCCAGAATGAGTGGACATAATTTCGACAGATACGGAGAAACAATATTCACCAGAAATTTAAGAATCGTATGAATCAATTTTGCTCACACTATGTGGATTAATATTCACCAGAAATTTAAGAAATAGATAAACAATATTCAGCAGAAATTTGGATTAATATTGCTGACACTATGTGGGGTTTCTATCGATCGATCATGTCATCCCAGGAAACAAATTGAAGAAAATTAAATATATATATATATATATATATATCTATCTGCACAAGCAAATATTATCCAACTTTAATACCAATTTTTAAGGTAATTTTTCATTACTCATAGTGTTAGGACAAGGAAGTTACAGAGATAAAACTAAGTAGCCTAGATTCAACCAACCAATTTGAACTTTTTTTTAAGGAAATATTGATTGATAATTAATAATTGAAATAGACGGAAATTGAGACGACTCGATAATAAACGGTTTATAAGCATATATCGACCAGAAAAATTGAGTTAAGGTCTTGCCTCGCATATCAAATCCCAAATTTATAATACTTTTAAAATAAAATTAACTAATAATTGAAATTTATTAAAATCAGAATGAAAGGTAATATTATTAGCTAATTCTTGGAATTTGTGGAGAATTGTTGTTTTCAATTCCATTCTTAAGGATACATCATCTCCACCGCTATTTTATAACCTTAAAATGAAGTAAAAATTTGTTTAAACATAAACGAAAACTCTAAAATTTTAAAATTTGAAGTTATAAATAGTATTACTTTATATTTGGTGTAACTTCAAACAAAAACTCTTTAACTTTATAATACTTTTTATTTTTTTTAAACAATCCAAAATTTTTAATTAATTTTCATTTTATCCTATTCAATAAATTTGATATCAATTATATCTATTTTTATATTTAATAAATTTTATTTATACCCTTATTCAATCTAATTTATTCTAATTGTATTCCTTTTTATTAATTAATTTATATTTATTTTAAAATAATTATTATTTATTTTAATATAAACTAAAATTAATTATTTATTTAAAAAACACTAATTTAAAAAAGATAAATTAAAGCAAAATACTATATTAATAAAAACATAAAAAAACTTCATACAAACTTAAATGTAATATATTATTATAATATTATATTAATTAAGGGGTGAAATATTAATTATTGATAAATAAAAAAATAAAAGGAAATATAAGAGAAAATATTCTTTTAGAATAAGATTTAGAGTTATATATTAGAAATGAAAATATTTTTAGTGTGGAAGATAGTATAAAAACTACACTATTTAAAAATTAGACATTGAAAATGACCTTAATTCAAGCTTTTGTTGGGCGGAATACACCCTTCTTGTATTAAGAGGGATTTCCTTTTAGATTCTTTGCTTAAATAAAAAAATATGAATCACCATTTGTGTAGATTTTCCACCACACAATTGTCATTAGCTTAAGCGGATCATCATTGCTTATAATTAATGGATAGGTTATGTGGCAAAACAGAATATGATTATGGTTAAAATAAGGTCGGTTGACTATTTATATATATAGTTACCTTATACTAGCCTCGCTGGTTCAGAGGAAATTCCTATAGAAAGGGGCGTTTAGGGGAGTGATGTAGTTGCGCATACGACAGCGGATGAGCGGAGCCAGGAAGCAAGAGAGACGCCACCGTTGAATCCAGAAGTCATCGCGGGGGACAGTTATGCTGAGGGACAGCATCAGGTTGCGAGTGAAAAACAGGGGTTTTAGCCTAGGTCGTTGCATGGCAACGTAGACTGCATGGGAATGGTAGCAAGTGTTGATGAGGAGCCCTCTTCTGATGTTATTAATGATGATGAGGGTAGTTTATTTGTGAAGGATAGGTGTTTAGTGGCAGTGCCTTTGAGGGAGAATACTAGGGCAGGGTTTGTGTTCAGAGCGGATTCTCTTGGTTCTGCGACAGTAGCTGGGGACGTGGATACTGCTGGAAGGGCAAGCGTTCCTAGAGGCAGGAGGTGGAAGCGGAGAGTGTGGGCAAGGAATGATAAGGATACGGGGATGGTTCAGGGAGAAATTGGAGGTAAAAGAATAGGGAGTTCGATTGGCTTGGATTCTGATCATGGACAAAAGAAGAGCAAACAGAGAGTTACAGAGGGTGTTGACACAGTTTTGATATCGATAGGACTGGACTCACCGGCCTATAGGTTGCCATGAATTGCCTAATCTGGAACGTCCGGGGTTTGAGAAATACCCAGACATTTCAAGCTCTCAATTCCCACGTCAAGGATGCTCTCCCCGCTTTGGTTTTTTAATGAAAACTAAGACGGATCATCACCATATGAAGCGTATTCGTGTGAAGCTTGGTTTCTATGAGAAACTGGTTGTTGATTGCATTGGTCGCAGTAGAGGCCTTTGTTTGTTATGGTCGGATTCGGTTAGTGTTGATTTATTGTCTTTTTCAGCTTTTTATATTGACGTTAAAGTTCGTTCGTCAGGGGACAAGCTTTGGAGTTTTACAGGTTTTTATGGGCATCCAAAGAGTTTGCAAAGGTTTCATGGCTAGAATCTTCTTCAGCTTATTTGTAGTAGTAGTTCCTTTCTGTGGTTGTGCGGAGGGGATTTTAATGAGATTTTATTAGAGTTTGAGAAGGTGGGCGGCAACCCAAGGCCGTGGTTTTTGTTAGAAAATTTGTGTTTTGCTTTGGATTTTGGTGGTTTATTTGATCTTGGTTGTACTGGGCCGTTGTTTACGTGGTGCAATAAATGTGACGATGTGGATGTTATTATGGATAGATTATATCGTTGTGTTGGTAATTGGGAGTGGTCCCAATTGTTCCCTTCTTCCACGATTAGTAACTTGGAGCCGTGGCAATCGTACCACCGGCCTTTATTGCTTCGGTTTGGTGATGAGGACAGTGAGGTGCAGAGTGGCAGGCATCATGCATCTAGTCAATTTTTCTTTGAGGATTCTTGGGCGGAGATGGATGAGTGTTGAAGAACAGTGGAGTAGTGCTGGAAGGTTATTTTGGGGCGGGCTTGGCAGGTGAAGAATGTAACAGTGTGTCTTGCTCTTTCCCTGGGGCATTGGAATCGCGGCAATCTTCAGCTGTTGAGGAGTGAACTGCGGGTAAAGAAGATGGCTTTACAGGATGTGTTAGGTGTAACGGGGCAAATATCGTGGCAGCAGGTTGCTTTGGTTGAGAGAGATCTCGATAAGCTGCTGCAGCGCGAAGAAACATACTGGAGACAACGATCTCGTGTTGCTTTGTTGAAGGATGGTGACCACAATACACGGTTTTTCCATTCGCAAGCTTCCAAATATAAGAAGATCAATGATCAGTCATTTATTGTTATATATTTACAACCCTTGGATTGTTTATTTTGATTGTATTTTTGAGTATTCCTGGTACGTTTAATGTGTTTTGTGAGTATGTTCAGCTATTAGATGAGCCCTGTGAATTAGTACGAATACACGATGAGTTGAGACAAAATCGGGCAATTCGGGACATGTATTCTTGGTATGAGGTGCAGGAGCTTACCAAGGAAGCCTTGGTGGACTAAATTGAAGATTTGGCCCCGCCTGTGAATAGTACCCGTACACGTGAATAGTGTATAATGAACCGTACAGTACATATGAACAGTACCGTCTTGTGAACAGTGACATATACGTCAGCAGTGACGTCACAGTACCGTATGTGTCAGCAGTGATATCAACAGTACCGTTCGTAAGCAGTGACGTATATGTGAACAGTGGAATGTCGGCGTAAACAGTACCGTATACGTCAGCAGTGACGTATACGTGAACAGTGTATAATGAACAGTACCCGAAGATTTTCTTATAAATACCTCCTTTCCTTCATTTAAAAAGAATCCAGAATTTTTATAAAACAGACCACTAGAGGCATATCAAACATAGAGTGTTCGTTCCAGCAGTCACTTTCAAGGGTTCCAATGCTCAATCTTCATCCATCCTTGCTTATTCTTCGGTTTCTTCATAATGGGTTGTATCAATCTCTTATCTCTTTTTGTTGTTTTATTAATTAGTATATTGAACTAATTTCCTAGTTAGGTAGTCAATGGACCAAGCTTGAGATTTAATGGTGTAATTGACTAAACATTTTTGTATATATATTTTAAGATATCTTATTAGACAATTTAATGCTATTAATTGATAATTCTTATTGTTTGCATTGCGAAAGTGTTTGCATGAATTTTGAATTATTATTAATAAGGAAATTATAATCTTTATGAGAAATCAATAGGTTGAAATTGAGTTTAGTAAAAGTTTAGCAATAAAAGTTAGGTTAATTAAGATATGAAAGTACTAATTGACCTAAGAATTATCACTACATTGGGTGTTTGATTGCTTCACTCTAGGACCAATAGGTGAAGTTGATTGAATTCAAATCATCAATGCATGAACTATAATTTGATGAGCCAATGTTAGGAAATATTTCAATCTTGAATATATATTGTACTTCAATTAGTTGATTACACTACCAAAGTCTCATGAGTGGTTCCATTTGACCGCCTAACGCTTTCTCACATTTGGATACATTTTTCAATAGATCATAACTTTAATTAAGTTTAATTTCACCAACATCATTATCAAAATTATTGATTTAAATTTCTGTCTTTATATTACATCTCTAGTTTTAGAATTAGTTCCACCACTTCCTTGTGGATTCGACTCCGTACTCACGAAAATTTTATTACTTCGACACATCCTACACTTGGGATTTATTCCCACGCGTTTGAGCGTGTCAATCAATACCATTAAATACTTGCTGGACTCTAACGGGGTGTGGCAAGAAGGCAAGCCTTCCATAGAGGGAATTGCGGTGGCTTATATTGAGGAGATTTTAACTTCTTCGTGGCCGTCGATGGAAGATTTAGGGGTTGTTACGGGGGCTATTGGGCAGCAGCTTTCCATCCCATCGCGGCACTTGCTGGATCGATCTTACTCGGAGGAAGAAGTCCGACTTGCTTTGTTTGACATGGCTCCTTCAAAAGCACAAGCTTTGGATGGTTTTAACGCCGGTTTTTATCAGAATTTTTGGCCAGTTGTGGGTAAGAATGTTACGGAAGCTTACCTTAGTTATTCTTAATAACCATTACTCAGTTAGAGAGTTGAATCATACGGTGATTTTTCTTATTCCTAAGGTTGATAGGGCTGTCAAGATGGGTGACTTCCTCCCTATTAGCCTCTGTAATGTCGCTTATAAAATAGTGGCAAAGGCTTTGGCAAATCGTTTGCATAAGTGTTAGGTGAGCTTATATCGGAGACTTAGAGTGCATTTATTTAGGGTCGTTCGATTTTCGATAATGCGATGGTGGGTTTCGAGTGTATTCATGCTTTGAAACAAAAGCGGAAAGGCAAGGTGAGGTTTCTAGGTCTCAAACTGGATATGACTAAGGCTTATGACATGGTCGAGTGGAGTTTTCTAGCGGCTATGTTTTGGAGGTTAGGTTTTCTGGCAGGTTGGGTCTATAGTATCATAGATTGTATCTCTTCAATGAGCTATTCATTCCTTGTGAATGGGGAGCCGATGGGTTTGGTCCGGCCCTCTAGGGGTCTTCGCCATGGGGACCCGCTTTTCTTGCTCTGTGCTGAGGGGTTGTCAAGATTGTTTTATGCAGCTGAGAATCAAGGTTTGTTTTCTAGGCTTAGGTGTAGTAGATCGGGGCCGAAAGTCACTCATTTATTTTTTGCAGATGATAGTTTAGTTTTCACAAAAGCGACATTGAAGGAGTGTCTGGTTCTTAAAAATATCCTGTTATTGTATGAGAGAGCTACGGGTCATAAGATTAACTTTGATAAATCTGCGGTCTATTTTAGCAATAAGGTGAGTTAGGAGCTTGTGGATTCCATAGCGGCTGTTCTAGGGGTTAGGGTGGTGGCTTGCCATGAGAAATATCTTGGCCTCCCTAGCTTTGTGGCTAGGAATAAACGATAACTATTCTCGCATATCAAGGATCGGGTTTGGACCAGTTTCTCCGGTTGGCAAGGTAAGTTGTTTTCTACTGCGGGGAAGGAGATTCTGATTAAAGCTGTTATTCAATCCATCTCTGCTTATTCGATGAGTTTGTTTAGGTTTCCTAGGTCCCTGATCAAGGATCTTCATCGTTTATGTGCTTTTTTCTAGTGGGGCTCGGCCGCGGGGATTAAGAAATTACATTGGGGCCCCTAGGATAAGCTCTGTAAAAACAAAGGCGAAGGGGGCCTAGGCTTTCACGACCTTGGGGTCTTCAACCAAGCACTGCGTGGGAAGCAATGCTGGAGGCTTATTCAGGATCCAACTTCTTTAGCAGCTAGGGTGTTGAAAGGGTGTTATTTCCCTTTTTCTTCGCTTTTACAGGCTAGGTCTTTGTCTTCTAGTTCGTTCGTCTGGTAGAGCATCCTTTGGGGTAGGGAGTTGGTTTCTAAGGGTTCTAGGTGACATGTAGGTAATGGTGCTAGTGTTCTGGTGTACCATGACCGGTGGATCCCCCAGCCCTCGACGTTCAAGGTTATTTCCCCGCCTTTGCTTGGGATCCATGCAACCGTTAATCAGCTTAAGGTGGCTAGTAGGGGTTGGGACATCACTCTCCTTTGTGACCATTTTCTACCGGTAGATGTGGATGTTATCTTTAGCCTTCCTTCATGTGCGTTTCATATTAAGGACTTCTTGCTTTGGCATTTTGAGAGGCCGAGTTCTTTCTCGATGCAGTCGGGATATTACGCGGCCCTGGATGCTAGAGCTTTGCCAAGCTGCTCGGGGTCGGCGTCTTTGTCTTCTTAGTGGAAGCTTGTTTAGAGCCTTTCAATTCCGCCTAAAATGAAGCTCTTTATTTAAAGATTTGCACACTACTGGCTTCCCTTCTTGCTGTCTCTTGCTGCTAGAGGGATGCATGTAGATGTTGGCTGCTCATTGTGCAGGAAAGCTTCGGAGACGTCAGCGCATGCTTACTGGAGTTGCCCTTCGCTTAAGCCGCTCCGCAAGGCATTTTGGAGTTAGTCGCAGCAGCCGTTTGATCCTAGTCTTCGATCGATAGATTTTCTGCTTGCTGTGAAGTCTTGCCTCTAATTAGAAGATTTCGAGCTGTTCTGCGTGATCTTCTGGCAGTGCTGGTTTAGGCGGAATAGGGCTATCCTCTAGCAGCTTCTATTGCCAATGGGAGATGTGTTGGCTTAGTCATATTCTTTCCTTGCTGAGTTCCAAGCTGCTGGAACAAGGCCTCCTGCAGCTGATGCAACAACCAGGACCGTTTCTAGGTGGCTCCCTCCCCCCGCTAGTACTTTCAAATTAAATGTGGATATAAGTTTAGCTGATCATGCAGGTGTTGTAGGCTTGGGGCTTGCCATAAGGGATGATTTAGGGATGGTGAGAGCAGCTGGTTCGATAAAAGTTTCAGCTATTTTATCTCTCCTTTAAGTAGAAGCAACAACGGTGTTGTATGGGATTCGATTTGCGATTGATACGGGCTTCTCACCTCTAATGGTGGAATTGGATGCTTTGGGTGTGCTTAACGTCCTGAAGAACGGTTCGGTCCGTGCTCTGACTTAGGGCTTATCATTTCAGATATCTTTCAATATTGTTTTTGTTCCAATATTTTGTGGTTTTCTTTCATTCCTAGAGTTGCTAATAAGGTGGCGGATGCCTTTGCTAAGGCCGCGATTTCTAATATTTCGGATCGGTTTTGGTTTGAGTCTTGTCCTTTTTTTGTAGAACCTTTGGTTTAAGAGGATTTTCCTGAATAGTTTTGGTGGCTATATATTTTTCTTTTTCTTCAAAAAAAAAAGTGATATATATATATATATATATATATATATATATATAGACACACACACACACAAATGAAAGCTGATTGTAGGGTAATAGAAAAAGTGTCTTACAAAAGTAATAATAAAATCCCTCTTCATCACCATCTTTCTTTATCATAAACGCATATCTTTTAGTATTTTAATTGCTTTGAAAGTTCATTTAAGGTTTCAATTTAGTATTTATTGTTTCATTTATAACACGTTATTAGTATGATTAGTTTATTATTATACTATGTGGTTGTTACCCTGTTAGATCCTCCACATCAGAAAATAAATCTAGTTCTGTTTTGTTTGTAATATTTATATGTAGTTTTATTTAAGTAATTTAAAACCTGAAGTCTTAGATCTCAAACGTAACTGTTTTTGATCAAAAATCTTTTTTGAAACCAATTTTCTTTATATATATATGGAACCTGAAGTTCCATAATGCCAAAACTTGTTGATTTAAAATTTGATGCTCTGGAAGTTTCCGAAGAAAATTACTTATAATTGGTCATTGATGCTGAATTAAATTTAAAATCTGAGGATCTATATTATACTTTAGAGGAAGGAAATGAGGCGTCTGAGCAAAAACAATCTACAGCTATGGTGATCCTTCGCCACCGTTTATATGAAGATTTAAAGGCCTAGTATCTTACTGTTACAGAACCAGAAGTTCTATGAAGAGAATTGAAAGACAGGTACAACCACCAGCCAAATGTAACTCTTCCTAATGTTGGGTATGAGTGGCAACATTTGAGATTTTAGGATTATATATTTGTTTCAGAATATAATTTTGCTATGTTTCGAATCACTACAATATTGAAATTGTGTAGTGCATAAATTTCCTAAAAAGACATGCTGGAAAATTCGTGCCTCAAATATTCTTACAACAACAATATCGAGAACGCGGATTTATAAAATTATTCACAACTAATTGCATGTCTACTTGCTTCTGAGAAAAATAATGAACTTCTATTGAAAAATCATGAATCGCACCCGACCGATTCTAACGCATTCCCCAAAGTAAATGCTAGTACTGTTGGAAACCACGGACATGGTCGTGGTTT
Source organism: Xanthoceras sorbifolium (assembly GCA_003430845.1). Classification (NCBI taxonomy): domain Eukaryota; kingdom Viridiplantae; phylum Streptophyta; class Magnoliopsida; order Sapindales; family Sapindaceae; genus Xanthoceras; species Xanthoceras sorbifolium. Next base: position 9,975,201 of record CM010620.1, on the reverse strand, counting down.
TGGCCATGGTCGCAATCGTGGTCATGGGTGTGGGAATGAACGTGCTTATTCTGGACGTGGTGGTTATAAATTTTCAGATTATCATTGTAACACCCCCTGACCCAAATCCGCTCGGACCGAATCAGGGAGCGCTACTATATACTAAAAGCTAACTTTTACTGTAGATAAACATTATATTAAAAACCTTTGAAAATAGTCCAAAGAATTTTCGAAAATCTTGCCAGAGTTTCCTCTGTTTTTCTGACTTTTCAAAACCTGTTTACAGTTAACATTTACAAAATCAACTTCCAAATTCTCAAATCAATTTTGCGCACCCTTCCAATATAGTGCGACTTACCAACCAATTTATCACAATATAATTTATAAAGATTCACATAATATAAACATATCATAAAATATTTACATAGCGGAAGCTCGTTAAATATTTACAAACAGTTTCTGTACATGTATATAGTATCAAAATATATAAACTTAATACAAACAAACTACCAAAATGTATGCAAGAAATATGTGATCTTGACTCTGGTTCTGCAAACTCTACTCTTCTTTATCTTTTTCGCCCTTGGAACCTTCGTTACCTGCGTGCGAGAAAACTCAACACGCTAAGCATATTGCTTAGTGGATGTACACAAAATCGTATATACAAATATTTTATATCAATTAAAACTATAAATAACAAATATATAAACAATATAGATATGGGGCTCATATCAAATCACATATCCAAAATCAATTAACAGACATATTTTCTTAATTTCTCAAACATTTCCAGATAACAAATCAATTTTCAGATTGGGCTCCTGACATATAAAACATAAAGTATCGGACTGAATTACGGGTTGTTCGGTATTGGACGCAAACGGGGCCACTCACCGAACATCAGATCAGAATGGAACACCAACGGAATCACCCGCTGTAAATGTCCCATGACAAATTTCAGAACCCTAGGACCGGTACTTGGGGCCTGTACTATCCAAAGGGTGGTATAATCGGCACAGTACTGTTCAGACAGAAACCCAATTGACATGTCAACCTCCTATATCCATGTCTATGTTCAGACACATCAGAGCCAAAATATTTTCTCCAATCCAATGTCAACATATTTTATTTCTTTCCGAATAATCGAATTCAATTTCAATACATATCAATATCTTTATATTTTTGCAAATTCAAATTTCATCAAATATAATATAACGGAAATATACGAATATATTTATTTATAAACGTATTTCAGAATTTCGTTTCGAATCAAATTGCCCCAAAATCATTTTCCGATACATTTCATAATATAAATAATTTAAGTCACTTTCAACAATATATTTCCTTAACAATATATTTCCATAACACTATTAGAACCAAATCGTATTCAAATCATTCCGAAATCAGTTTCAAACTATCCATTCTACTCAATAGAATTCAAATAATTCAAAAACTATAAACTTCGATAATTCCGAAAATTTCTGGAAAACTGGAAAAATTCAAAAACTCGTATATATCGAACCTGAACTATATTCGATAAGCAATATAATTCAAATAACACAAATTTAATCAATTTCAATCAATCCGAAATATTCTGGAAACTGGAAAAATTCCAAAACACGTATATTTCAAATCTAAACTATAATCTATAATCCATATAATTCAAATAACTCAGAAACTCTAAAATTTGACAATTCCGAAAATTTCTGGAAAACTGAAAATTCGAAAAATTCATGTACACCAAACCTGAAAGCTTCCTTCTTCTTCTTTCCTTCTTCTCTTTCTCTTTTCTTCTTCTTCTTCTTCTTCTTCTTTTCTCCTTCTTCTTCTTCTTCTTTCTCTCTCCTCTCCTCTCTTCTCTCTCTCACTCTCGTTCTATGTTTATGTTTATGTTTCTGTATTCTGTGTTTGCTGAATGATTTTGAGGGCTTTTGCTCTCTTTGCACCGCTCCACCGCTTTATTTTTTTTACAATTGTTGAGTCATCGCGACCTGTACCGCGAGCGGTGGTCGCGCCGCTTTGGTCGCGATGCTCACTGGTGGAAATTTGCCACTTTCATCGCGAGCTGATCATCACGATCTGTGGTCGCGATGACTGGTCGCGATACTCACTGCCCCAAATCATCCTTTTCATCGCGAGCTGCTCATCGCGATCCCTGGTCGCAATGAGTGGTCGCGATGCCTACTGTCCAGATTTTCACCATTTTCTTCGTGCATTGTTTTCGACCGTTCAAATTGGTCCATTATGAAACCTAAAAATATACATACATTTAATTACAATTTCTACCCCTCAAATCATAAAAATCATATTCACATATTCAAAACGAATTCAATCATACTTTTCATATATATTCAAAATTAGGGATGTTACAATCATAATGTCAAAAACAGTCCTCGGAAGTGAATGTTTACGAGGCCAAACAAAATAAAAGTAAGGCTCCTCAACCTAGACCCGTTAAAAATGATAGGGTTTGTTTCAGGTGTGGTGTACATGATTATTAGTCATGCACATATTGAACACCAAAACACTTGATTAATCTTTATCATGCATCATTAAAAGAAAAGGAAAAGGGAATGAAGGTTGAAACAAATTTTATTGATGACTCTGATCCAGTTAATATTACCCATCTTGATGTTTTAGATTTTTTTGAAGATCCAAATGGAAAAATTGACCATTTAATTGGTAATGGAAATATCCATACCAATTAAACGTCGTATGTATTATTTTTTTTTGTAATTGTGTAATATATCTTTTCAACTTTTCATGTAAAATATTTTCTTATGTAATATATACTTGTGTGATCATGTACATCATACTTTTGATTTTATGTTTCTTGATTATGTTTGTCTAATGCACATTTTGTTTTCTTTGTGAAAGGGTATGAATGGGGTTGTTCTAAACAGGGTTGTTTTACCGTGAAAACTGCTTATGATAAGCTCCTTAATACTGGTGAGGTTTTGTGGCAGTGGATATACATTTGGAGGATTAAAATTCCTCACAGAGTGTAGACTTTTTTGTGGTCTTTGCTGCATAATAAAATTCTTACTAACATGCAGCGTGTCATCAGAGGTATTACTAATGAGGTTTCTTGTCCGAGATGTCTCTCTGGCATTGAGGATGTGGATCACCTTCTACACTGTTGTCAAATTTCTGCAGGTATTTGGGAGTGTTTGGGAGGGTTCTACCAGCTCTATGTCTTTTCTTGGGCCCTTGGACTACTACTTGCATGGTAATCTCACTAATAATAAATTGTCTGTGATTGATCTGCCTCTCTCTATGGAATTCTGCTTAGTTATTTGGTTATTATGGAAATGGAGGTGCAATAAGGTCTTTGATCATAGGTTTGTGGTCTCTTTTCAACCTAAGTGTGTGATTATCAATTTTGGCAAAAACTGGTGGAATGCTAGTGAAGGGGACCTGCTGGATAATGTTCCCAAGATTATTAGCATTTCTTGGAAGCCTCCTTTTGTTGGTTGGATTAAGTTGAACGTGGATGGGAGTGCGCATATAGAAGACTCATCCATAGCTGCTTGGGGTGTGTTCAAAAACCAGGAGATGAGCTGTATGGGTGTTTTTCTTTATAAAAAGGTACAGGCTACATTCTGGAAGTTGATTTATGGAGTGTTCTTGAGGGTTTGAAGCTTGGTTGGAATCTTGGTTTTCGTAGCATTGCTATTGAGTCTGATTCTTTGGATGTGATCAACTTGTTGTCCAAGGATCCTAATATTTGCCATCCTTTGTTTAGTTTGCTGCAGAATTACAGAAACATGTTCCTTGAAGATTGGAATATCAGTCTGAACCATGTTTATAGGGAAGGGAATCAGTTAGCTGATGCGCTTGCCAAGTTGAGGCATGCTTGGTGTTACACCTTTTTGCACCTGCAAGTATCCAGGGTCGGCAAAAGTAATACAACGAGAGTAAATTATCGTCTCCATAGAGATATTTAGGTATTGAGTACTAAAATTAACCAAATCTATATCTATTTGGAAAATCGGAATGTTAATAAGAAGAAAATAACAGAAATATAAATTCACGCAAATATGTGATAACACGGACCAATATGAGAGATTAGCTAGGATAATTGAATTCACCTAATCCATCCAATTGAATTTCATGATTATTGCGATTTAATTATCAATGTTGATGATCGTGTTTATCTAAATTATCTAAAATTCTCTCTCAATATAAATCGGACCTATTATCACATACACTAATATCCTATCTCTCGATAGATATCCAAATGCATGAAAATGCATTAATCACAATAAACACATTATATGAACACACAAGTAAATTAGTATATCTCTATCTAATTCTACCTATGGTGGACATTACATCAAGAATGTTGTGGACGTCACCTCTCGGTTCATAATATACAACCATAAAATTAACTAAATGCAGGTCATTACATTCAGAAGCATTAAGATCAATAATATCACTCAACAAATAACAATCAATCATAATAAATTAAACTATCATTCCATTCAATTATCAAGAAAAAGGATTCGTCAAAACCCTAACTTACAAGTTTAAGTCATAATCAAGAAATTACAACTAAATATGTATAACAATGCTAAAAAAGAGATACAAAAATGAAAATCAAAGAAGAAAATAGATAGAAAAACTCCTGGAACGTATGAACTCTTGTCCTCTTCTAATTGTGACTTATTCTAGCTTTCACTTTCTCCAAAAATCCAAGCTTGGTGTTGAGAAGATGGCTAAAGGATTGAATCCAAACCCTTTTGTCTCTAAGATGATCTTCTTCTCCATCTTGGCCTCTTCTTTTCTTTCTTGTTCTTCTCTTGGTCGAGCTCTGTGAGTCCCAGCCGAATTCCCCTCTCTTTTCCTCTTCTTTTTTTTTTTTATTTTATATAAGGAGCTGAATTAGGGTACCTGACGCTTCGCCGCTAGTTGCACAAGTCGCGGTGCAAGTCACGGCCCAAGTTGCAAAAGTTACTGTCGAAATCTAAAAATTTTATTGCCGCTACTTGTGGCTCGCGGTGCAAGTCGCTGTCCAAGTTGCGGCCTAAGTCGCGGGACTACGAACTGATGCAAAAACAAGTATAACTTCCTCTAGAAAACTTAGAATCACGAACCGTAAAATTTTTCGGAAAGTAGACATCTAGTCCTTTCCAGAAATTTAAGATTCATAATCAAGTTCATCTTATGGAATTTAGGGCGACCTCCGAAACATGACAGGTCTTGTGACACCCCCCGACCCGATCCGACCGGACCGTCCCGGGGAGCGCTACACGGACTTTCTAAACTTTTCAAAACTTCATTTTACATTTTAAAATCATTGTGAGCCCATTCAATACAAACTTTTTACGAAAATTCGGCAGAGTACCGTTTGTTTTTCGGACTTCCCAAAACCTGTTTCCACAAATCAAATCAAATTCATATTTTCACAAACACTTCTATAACACTTTCAAACAGTTGCGCACTCTGCCGTTTAGTGCGACTTATCCATTCAGTTTATAAAATAAAACAAAACAGACTTAAACATTTACAATCATGTTGATAATAGAATACAGAAATCATAAACTAGTTAATTACAAAACATTTTACAAAACATATTTACAAATTCCCTGTATATGCATGCTTCCAGATTATATATACACATAACAAAAATATAGCTACCCAACTGTACAATCTCTTGTGACTCGGTCTGCAACTTGCTCTTCCTTCAGTCTCTAGCCTCCTCTGGATTCCTGGTACCTACGCGTTAGAAACAAACTAACGCGCTAAGCATAAAGCTTAGTGGGTGTACTAAAAACTCAATTAAATAAATCACAATATAAATATTTCAAAACAATTCCATTTCTATTGCATTTCAAAACAATTAAATTTCGAAAATCAAAGCATTAAACAATTCCAATTACTTTAATTTCAATAATGAAGTCGATAATGAATGCTATCAATAAAATCATTCGGTTCACTTTTCAATTTCAATCAATTCTGGCCCACTAGAATACTAAACATTCTAGGACTGGAATATGGGTCAATGTGACGTCCGGGGTTGCCCCGCAACAACAGTCACTGATATCACGTGATTGTCCGAGATTGCCCCGCAACAACAATCACTAATATCATCGCGATTGTCCGAGATTGCCCCGCAACAACAATCGCTAGTATCATTGTGATCGTCCGAGATTGCCCTGCAACAACGATCACTAAAATCGGTGTGATTGTCCGAGATTGCCCCGCAACAACAATCACACAATAATAACGGCGCAGTACTGCTCAATAAAACCCAGCTGGTATACCAACCTCCTATATCCATTTCTATTTCTAAGTATCCTAGGGCCGTTACAATAAACGATTTTCAAGTATTCGCAATAAATTACAAATTATAAACAATAGTCATGCAAGCAACTAAATCAAGTATTCCTCACAAATCATAACAATCGGAATATTCGAAAACACGATCCAAATACGATCTATCATAAAATCATTCCAAATCAACAATAGATATATATGAATCATTAATTTTTCATATAAATAAACAAGTTTCTTACGAAAATCGAAAACGTAAAACTTCAACGAAATCGAAAACGAAAACATAAACGAAAACGAAAACAATAACGAGATACTTTTCGTAAAGATTTCGAAATCGAAAGTACACCAACCTCGGTACCGTTTTTCGTTCGACCAACCGCGGTTCCACGATTTCTTTCCCTTCTCTTTTTCCTTTCTCCTTCTTCCTCTTCTTTCTCTTTTTCTTTTCTTTTCTTTCTTCTTCTTCTCTCTTCTTCTTCTTCTTCTTTTTCTTCTCTCTTTTCTCTCCTTTTTCTCGGCTCTTTCTCTCTCTTTCTCTTCTGTTCTGTTTTCTCGCTTCTGCGAGAAACTTCTTCTTTTTTTTATATTTTTTTCGTTACCGCGACCGCCGTCGCGACCTGTGGTCGCGCCACCAGGTCGCGATGCTCACTGGAATGCGCGCACCGCCTTCCTCACGAGCGCGCCTTGGTCGCGCGAGTGGTCGCGCTGCTCTCTGCCCGTTCTTGACACTTTCATCGCGAGCAGTCCATCGCGACCTGTGGTCGCGGTGGCTGGTCGCGATGCTCATTGCCAGGTTTTGCCATTTTCATCGCGAGCAAGCCATCGCGACCTGTGGTCGCGGTACTCACTGCCAGATTTTGCGTTTTTCACCGCGAGCGAGCCATCGCGACCTGTGGTCGCGGTGACCAGGTCGCGATGCTCTCTGGTCCAGTTTTCCAATTTTTCATTTTTTCCATTTTTCACTATTCAATCCGGTAAAAATGTATAGTGAAAAATGTAAAAATGTAAAAATGTAAAAATGTAAAAATGTATTTTCACACATTTCATATATATATCAAAAATTCATTACCCGAAATCCGGGATGTTACAATTCTGCCCTAATAAATCTTCAGTTCTTCAATTTAATTCACCAAAGCTCTTCAATTAAGCTCAAAACCTTATTACTTGCACACTTGATAAAAAAACATTACAAACCGATAATTACCCGGGAATAGAACAAAAGTAGGTAAGGATAGGTAAAGATGGAGACATTACAAACCTTATTCGTATAATTATTTATTCCAGCATGCATATACAGAAATTTGTAAAGTTGTAATATATATGAGTTTTGTAAATATTTGTATAAAAGTTTAGTTTTTTTTTTTCAAGGTTTTGTAACTAGTAATTATGTTTTGTTTTATTGAAAATGTTTGAGGAAGTCGCACTATATGGAAGAGTGCGCAAATGATTGAGAAATGAATTTTGAAGTGTTTGATATTATATTGTTTGAATTTTGTGGAAAACAGGATTTTTTTTTTTGGAAAGTCAGAAAAACAGAGGAAATTCTGGCAAAATTTTCGAAATATTTGATGGGCTCACTGTAAACGATTTTGAAAGACAAACTATTTGTTGGTTTTACAAAAGTTTTCAACATATAAATTAAGTTTAGAAAAGTTTTGATATCGGGTAGCGCTCCTTGGTTCGATCCAGGCAGGTTGGGTCAGGGGTTGTTACAACGGTAACAAAATCATATATACCAGCTGCTAATATACCATTTCGGGTGGTTGCTCCAGAAGATCGATCTAAACATTGATCGCAAATAAATCCTTTGTTGCACGATAGAGGCGTGGCAGACCACTTAAATCAAAAGATACAGTTCCCCAAAAGAGGAAAGTAATTATTAGGATTCTGATGTAAATAAAACTCAAGTTGCAAGTAAATTCACTTTCTCTAAATTAACTCCAGTAAAGTTAGATGTCCCTGAAAAGACACAAGTCCCTGAAGTAACAAAAGCAACTGAAGTGGCGGAAATCCCTCAAGAGATACAAGAATATAAAAGTGCAGAATTTTCTATAAATTATATAAGATAAATGTGGAATTGTGAAGAAACAATCATTAATGACATATTTTCATACATAGTAGCTACTGAAATTATTAATAATGATTATGAACTTTATAGTATCATGATTGTAGACAAAGACATGATTGGCCTAAATGGAAAGAAGCAATTCAAGCATAATTGAATTCATTAACCAAACGTGAAGTATTTGGACCTATAGTCCAAACACCTAAAGATGTCAAATCCGTTGTATATAAATGGGTTTTGTATGGAAACGTAATGAGAAAAATGAAGTTGTGAGATATAAGGTACAACTCGTAGCACAATGTTTCTCACGAAGACCTGGTGTTGATTTTGATGAAACATATTCACCAATTATGGATACAATTGCGTTCCATTTTTTATTAAGTTTGGCTTTTTCAGAAAAGCTTGAAATGCATCTAATGGACGTAGTGACCGCTTATCTATGTGGTTCACTCGATTCAGATATTTATATGAAAATTCCTGAAATATTTAACATGTCAGCAGCATATAATTTAAGATCTCGTAATTTATATAAGATAAAACTACAAAGATCCATGTATAGATTAAAATAATCTAGACAGATGTGGTATAACTGTCTCAATAAATATCTGATCAAAGAATGGTATATTAATGATCTAATATGCCCATGTATTTTTATAAAGAAATCATAATCCAGATTCACAATCGTAGCAGTATATGTAGATGATATGAATTTAATTGGAACTCCTAAAAAGCTCCTGAAAACTGCTGAATATTTGAAAAAGGAATTTGAAATGAAAGACTTGAAAAAAATAAATATTGTCTCGGCCTGAAGATCGAGCATAAACCAAACGGAATACTTGACCATCAATTAGTATATGTTGAAAAGATTCTGAAAAGATTTAGTATGGACAATGCACATCCATTAAGTACCCCTGTGGTTGTTAGATCTCTTGATCCTAAAAATGATCCATTCTGACCTAAAGAAGATGATAAAAAGATACATGGTCCTGAAGTACCATATCTCAATGTAATTTGTGCTATATTATATCTTGCACAATATACTAGATTGATATTGCATTGCAATTGGTAAGATTCAGTTCAGCACCAACTCGAATGCATTGGAATGAGATCAAACATATTTTTCGTTACCTTCGTGGTACAATGGATTTGAGATTATTTTATGTATCTAACAATTTTTTTAAGTTTAATTAGTTATGCTGATGCCATATATTTATCTGATCCCCATAAAGCTCGTTCGTAAATGAGATATGTTTTTACCAATAATGGCCCAGCAATCTCATGGCACTCGACAAAGCAGACCTTTGTTGCTAAATTTTCAATCTTCCGATATCCTTGCACTTCATGAAACCGATCAAGAATGTGTATGGCTAAATTTTGTTATTCATTATATTGAAAGTATATGCGAATTTACATCATCCACAAAAATGCAGACACCAATATTTGAAGATAATGCGGCTTGCATTGCAATTGGTAAGATTCAGTTCAGCAACAACTCGAATGCATTAGAATGGGATCAAACATATTCTTCGTTACCTTCGTAGTACAATGAATTTGGGATTATTTTATGCATCTAACAATTTTTCAGGTTTAATTAGTTATGATGATGCCGGATATTTATCTTATCCCTATAAAGCTCGTTCGCAAATGGGATATGTTTTTACCTATAGTAGCCCAGCAATCTCATGGCACTCGACAAAGCAGACCTTTGTTGCTAAATTTCCAATCTTCTGAGATTCTTGCACTTCATGAAACCAGTCAAGAATGTGTCTAGCTAAATATTATTATTCATCATATTGGAAGTACATGCGGATTTCCATCATCCACAGAAATACAGACACCAATATTTAAAAATAATGCGGCTTGTATTGCTCAGATCAGAGGAGGATATATTTAAGGAGATAAAACCAAACATATTTTTTCAAAATTCTTGTATAGTCATGAATTTCAACAAAATCGACATATTGATGTCAAACAGATACGGTCTACAGATAATCTTGTAAATTTGTTTACTAAAATATTATCAATATCAACGTTTGAGAAATTAGTATATGGTATCAGCATACGTCGGCATTGCAAACTACAAAATTAATATAGAAGAATTTTTGTCGGGGGGGGAGGGAGCATCCAATCAGGAAGAGCAAACTTTTGAAGAAAGCAATATATATGTGTTGTACTCTTTTTCTCTTCGATCGAATTTTGTCCCACTGGGTTTTACCGACAAAGTTTTTAATGAGACAGTTTGAGAACATGAAATACCATTTATGATGCAGAAGATCATGGTATATATTTTAAATGATGATTCAGAAGATCATTACATATAATTTGCTGAGGTTTTTATCCCACTGGATTTTTCTTAGCATATCTCAAATATAATAAAGTTGTAGAAATCTAAGGGGGAGTATTGTATATATGTGTGGATTTTACACCACACAAATATCATTAGTTTAAGCATGTCATCATCGCTTATAATTAATGGATGGATTATGTGGCAAAACAAAACAATTATGGTTCAAAATAAGGTTGGTTAACTATGTATATTTATATATATATATATATATATATATATATATATATAAATATATATACATATGAAAGCTGATTGTAGGGTAGTAGAAAAAGTGTCTTACAAAAGTAATAATAAAATCCCTCCTCATCACCATCTTACTTTATCATAAAAGCATATCTATTAGTATTTGAACTGCTTTGTACTTCATTTATTTAAGGTTTCAATTTAGTATTTATTGTTTCATTTATAACATTGATGATAATGAATGATCCTTTAATTAACAATAATTCGATATGAGGTGAATTAGCTTTTGTCTTTTGAAAATGACCCCTCAAACCCATTTTTAATAGACGAAGTTGATGTTGGTCTAATAGTTGACTTTCTGATTTTAATATTCATTTCCTTAACTCTCAAAACTTTGATAGTGTTAGAAGAAAAAGAAAAGAAAAAAGAAGCTCATTTTCTAAGTTAATTGGGTAAACATCATCTGCATCTATTTATTTTAAATGTGTTCATATAAATTGTAGATAGCAACCTCTGTTTTAAACAAATGTACCATTATTACCATCGTGACATCGCCCAATGTAGTATATTTGAAAGCTGAAGATAGCTAGCCACAACTTGGTCACTAGCCAGAAGGGATGAAAAAAAAAGAAAAGTTGAAGCTGACCTTGACCTTCGTCTCAAAAGATGGTAAAGATATGATAATGTTTCATGTGCAAGTCGTACCATCGCAGATGATACGTGAAAAAAAAAAATTACCAATATTTGATGGCAACTAGGACTGAAAATTTAACACAACCCAATTTAAGAACTTGGACTTGCTTACTTTATCCCCGGCCTAAAGAACCACTCAACATTAATGGGCCAAGCTTCTTGCATCTTGAAAATATTGCATTGGGCCATGGCCACATATTGCAGCCCAAGGTTTGAATTGAAATGAGCCCACCATGAATTTTTATTTTATGTTTTGATATTAATAGGAAATTATACCAAAGATATTTTTTTTTTAATTCGGGATTTGAAAAAAGGGGAGACGACTCGAACTCATAACCTCCAGGTGTAAGTATGAGAGGCAAACTACTGGATCAACCTCGTCTTGTCAAAGACTTCATTAATGAATTTCTTTGGGCATTCATTACCATATACCTCTTTCTCCATAAAATACAAATATATATATATATATATAGTATGGTAATTTTATTAGAGATTTCTTGTCATTTTATTTATCTAACCGTGAATAAGGTGCACATTCTTTATATATATATAAAATGACAAGAAATCTCTAATAAAATTACCATACTATATATATATATATATATATATATATATATATATATATATATATATATATTATCAGAAATCTAAAATTAATTATTCAACCACCAGGTAAATGCATGCTGTCTATATAACATCAATAAACAAAATCTAGTTAAAGCTTTGGACAAGCAATTTTGCAAGCAGTGTGATTACCAATTTGAAAAAAAACAAAACTATTAATTAATTTTTATTTTCCTTATTGGTAAAATGATATTATTAACAAACAGGTAGCAATTGTTAGGTAGTTTCTTTCACCAAACTTGCATGAACACGAGGCGTGAGGGCAAAAAATTTCTACAACAATATTTATTTAATTTCCATGAAATTATTGTCCATAGGTGAGTGAGCCAACAGATCGAAGAGCATTGAAGTAGAAGAGAGACATAGCATTTGTGATGATCATCAGTCTTTGCAAAATTGAATTTTAATATTAATTGTTCAAAACTAGTCTATTAATTGTTCAAAGCTACTTGTATTGATCTGAAAACTAGTCTATACGGTCAAAAAGTTGGTTGACAAAACCCTAACTAAATCAGGAATTCTGTAAATTTTATAATATTATTTTACTTCTAAATATCATCCATATGTGGAAGATATTTGTAGAGAAGCTTGGAGGAGAAGTGAATCTTTTTCTCTGATTTATATATTACAATAGAAGGAGAGAAAAATAAAGACAAAGGCTAAGATCTTTATAAGTTTTTTGCAGTTAGACCGCAGTTATTCATGACTAATATACAAGTAAGATATCACAATCAATCTGTTCCACCTTACTAGTAAAAGTTCGAGTCTCATTATGAGCATTTACCAATGTGTATATGTAGTTTTCTCCTTTTATTGTGTGAGTAGATATCTTCTGTTATAGAAATATATATCTGGGCAGTGTGTTAAGTGATTAATCTTGGCAGGTCCTAGTTTTAATGGTGAGGGTTCGAGTTCCACCATGCGCATTTACGAGCATATATGATAGTTTTCTCCTTTTATCGTGAGCAGGGGACGAATTAGAAGACTAAAAACTGGGGAGGCTAGGTCGAGGGTCCATAATCTATTACGGTATATAATTTTAATTTTTAACATCTAAATTAAATATTAAATTTTAATTTTATATATATATATATTACAAAAATTCTGCGCCCTTGGCTCTCAAAGGGGTCCGTCTCTGATTGTGGGATAGATATCTCCCATCATGAGAGTATATATTCGGGCTATGCGTTTAGTGATTGATCTAAGCAAGTCCCGACAGACTTATAATTAATCTTGTAATCGTACAATTTAAAAAAAAATCACAATCAATCCACTACGAACCATTGTACTTTAAAAATTTTAAAATAATTAGTTTTTTTTTTGTGAGATTATAGCTGAATCATTTTTCCAAAAACTAATTAATACTCATGCATCTTAATTTTTTATTCTATTTATTAAACTAATTTACACCCTTTAATAATTTTTTATCTGTTGCATGTTCTAATTAGCTCAATTATATATTCCAGTGTCGCATCATCTTATATTTAAATGTGAGCTGGTACGAACATTGAATAGCTATATCAACAAATTCTTTTACAAACCATAAACTTAATAATTTATTATATGGACCAAACTATTTTCATTTTATTAATACTGCTATAAAAAACTTATCAATATTGCTACCTCAACTTGGCTTTGGCTATTAAACGTGGTCTCACTTTGGCAATCGAAACTGGTTTTTCTCGAGTTTATTTGGAATCAGATGCTTCTGCAGTTATTAATCTTATTACATCTTGTTGTCAACATTTATCTGAGATTGGTGTTGTTATTGCGGATATTTTGAGCTTACTTAGTTCTATAGAGTCTGTTTCTGTATCTTTTGTTGCTAGGGAAGCTAATCGAGTAGTTTATAGGCTTGCTAAATTTGGTCTGTCATTTGTAGACAACTTTGTTTGATTGAAAGATTGTCCATGCACTCTGTGTGAAGAATTTGGTCCTGAATGATTATTTAGGTTGGCTTGTTGTTGGGGCTCTTTTGAGCAGTTTTTAATATATTCCCCTTCTCAAAAAAGAAAAATATTGCTACCTCAACTTGTGTCGATAATTACTTAATCACGCAGAGAGAATTCTTCTGTTTAGAATCTATAAAATGTAAAGACTTTATTTGGAAAAAGAAAAAATAGATACTGTGTAATATTTTTCAACTTTGATATTCAGTGCAATATTCTTGACTCTCCCAAATATAATTTTCTAACACCGTACTATAGTGGTCTAATATCTTTGAAATGTAATGCATAGAAGGCTGTTACGTGTCTGTACTCGCTACTTTTATTAATTGCTACTATTGTGTAAAAAAATATATTGGTTATTGAAAGTTTTCAGACAATATGCAATTTTTTTCTAGTAAAGTTTAAATTTGTAATTGGAAATATTTATGCCTGAATCTGAAAATTTTATGTTTTTTCAAATGTTGGAGGAGGAAGAATTTGTGTCATTTAATCTATTCAGGAAGCAGATTTAATGGCTTTCAGCGAAATATTTACTCAAAAGTGCTGGCAAGTATTAAAAAAGTCATCTATACGCTTTTATTAACTATACGACAGTACCGAGAAAATCTTCCAGGGGTATGCTGATGAGTGGTGTACTCAGTGATACTTGAAATGTGACTGACACATACATTTTATTTACACATGTATTTTTTACTACATGTCAAATTTTTAGTGATAAGCACGCATGATTTTCTCGACAGCACCGCTGTGACCTGTGAATCTGCCATGCAATTCAATATCTACGCGTATGAGCATTCAATTCATCAGCAGCGAGGAATTGTAGATTGAATAAGCCAAGAAATTAACAAACATTAACAAAAAAATGAATAAGCCAAGAAATTATGAGAAGAGAAAAATAATAACAGATTGTTCAATTTTTGACACTCTTCTTTTTGACCAAATTCACATGATTATATAACTAATTAAGCATTCAACACCCTGATTACAGTGGGCCGTAAACACTCGAAAATAGACAACACGAAAACCTGCTAATTTGAGGCTATCTTTTTATGATGATTCATTTTAATTGCATATATATTATATAATTTCAGTGATGACTTTGTGCATTGCTTGGCATTCAAGAAGGGTTATTGCCCCTTGATGATGATGATCTCCTCCAAATCTCCTCAAGTTCTCTAGCAAAAGTATTTTGTCTTCCGACAACGATCGTAATATGATCTTTCTTTTCAACAACCTTGACTCGGGCGCGTGGTATTTTCGCTTGGACATTATAGCTACATTCCACTGGAATAACCTCATCGTCTCTACCGTGGAATATGTTAACGTCACATTTTAGGCAGTCACGGACAGCGTCCAAGTACCCATCAAGCTTGCTGGCTGTACCACAGATGATGTTGTGCAATGTATGCCAAGCAGCGTTGTGGGTGTGGCAGAAAAACCCCTCAAGCAAGAAAGTCCTGATCCTGTAGAGAAAAAAATTAGGGTTTGTAGAACAAAAAAACTGACATGAAATACCAAAATTAATTTCAGCATTTAAAAATTTTCTCAAATCTCAACATTTGACCTAATATAAGCATCTAAAAGCAACTTGGAATAATAAATTTAATTTAATTAGAGAAAATATCATTTTGTGGTTATTAATTAAGGTAGCTAGGAGATTAAATGCATCTTCCTAGTACAGATAGTTTTAGTCGTCAAAAAAAATCACGAGGGCCCAGTAGCCTTGGTCATTCGTCAAACCAAATTCTGCAAATTTTCAGCATACTCCAAATACTGTAGGTGACCTACCATATAATTAATAATACGTCAATGACAGTGAGAATTCATAGACCAATTTCGTGATTGACATCAATTTTTTCTATGTCAAGAAGATAGATTGAAGGATATTGACTCACTGTACCTAACTAATAAAACTTCATTATCCCAAAAAAAAGGAAGAAGAAGAAGAAAAGATTTATTTTTTTGTCATTAATATATAGCTAGTCTAAAATACTTTTTAGCTAACCAAACAAATTGATGATATTAGCGTGATAGTTTCAAAAGGGTGCTTTTATTATTTAGGGAGATACAAAAAAGTCTGGATTTAATTAGATATTCTAACTTGTATCTCAGTTTACAATTAAAATTGTAATATAATAATTTTTTATATAATATCTGGTAAGTGTGATAAATTATTATTAATTATATTTATTTATTATCCGACAAATTAAAATATAAATTGTGACAAAGAATTATAGGGACGCTGTGAGCCTGTGAGAGGCCATTGACTCTACTAGATACCAGTTGACTGACCCATTCAATATAGATGGGACAATTTGTAATAGGGCACCACCAAAGATTTTGGCCCCCCCAGTACTCCTCATTATCAATAAAATCAGGAACTGAGAGCAAGCCATGTGTTTATAGTACTTGGTTGATATTGACACCAACCACATCTTCTAAATTTTCATTAAAATAAATAAATAAATTCCAATACTAAAAGGCTCAAAATGGTCACAATAGATATATAGAACTTGTAATTATATTTATATATATAGATATCGCAATATTTTTATACTAATATAATGTCTTATGATATAAACGTCCGTGTTTCTAGGTAAAGTAGTTACATTTTTTTTTTAATGTGTTGTGTTCATTTGTTTGGAATTTTACATTTGTGTGGATTGACACGTTATTGATTTGAGGTGGTTCGTGGGAGGTTGATGAGTTGATTTACCTGTTTCTAGTCACTAGTTTGGCGAGAAATTCCCACAAACGGTGGTTCTTGCATATCAGCAGACATATTGTCCGGGAGATGTGCTCGTACCAGCATGCCATCGACGCCCCAAAAGCTATCAGTGGCCACACCCGTCTCGGCGCTACCCTTCGCATCACATATTGAGTGGCTTGTGCACCCTTGGGTACCGGATAGTATGGCTGCCATGTACATTTGATAAGATTTGGAGTTATATACATAAATTCGTCTAATTAAGTCGCATATAATTTAAGATTGGGGTAAATGTTAAAAGACAGACGTTTGAAAAGGATGGTATATACTTACGGGTGCAAGTAGGGTGAGAGACTTGACAGATCCGGCATGTTTTACGGCTAGTGCAAGAGCCAAAATGCAGCCTAAAGAATGAGCAACAATGTGGAAGGACTTAACTTTGTTTGGTTCAATCACAGATTTCTCAATCATGTCCAAATGTTCTCTTAGAGTGTAAAGAGAGTCAGTTGGCTTAGGACTTCTCCCAAACCCTAGCAGATCAATTGCAAATAATCTATAGGTTGATTTGGTGACATTTGAGAAGTTGGGGAACACTGTTTCTGTCCAAAATGCAGAAGACGAAATGAATCCGTGAATGAACAGCACATCTTCTTTTGCCTTGTCTGACACTAATCACAAATCAAATATCACAGTCAAGATTAATTAATTATCATATCATAATCATAATCATAATTAATATGGTGATCAAATCTATATAAAAATAAAATATGCACGTCCTCACTATGTAATCTGTAATTTACCTTTGGGTCCTTCAGCTTTAACAAAGAGTGAATCTCTGCTAGAAGAAGAAGTCCAAGAATTGCAAAATTTGCAATCACAATCAGACCATCTAGGGATGGGATGAGATGGCTGCTGCCCTCCAATCTTGCCTTGAAGCATTTCAACAATGGTAGAATTGATCGTGAACGTTGATCTCACCGTTCCTTTCATGATCTTCTCGCATGATTGTCTGATTGTTGTTCCACTGCTTCCACTGCTGGTGCTGGTGCTGGTGCTGATGCTGCCTGCAGTTATTGCATCAACCTTGAGCCTCTTCAGCTCAGTAACAGTCAACTTGGAGACCTCAGAGACCAGAGAAGGTCTTGTGTAGAGAGTGTCTGAGATCTCCTCCAGTTGCAATTTGCTTGAACTAAGGCAGACGATCTTGTTCGACTCGCCTTGTTCGGATACTAAGATTTTGCCGCTGCTTGTAATGGCCTCCTTTGCTGAGGTGCAATAACAAGGCTTCCACTCAGCTTCAATGAAGAAATCAGCAACTTTGTAGACAATACAGAGAAGCAAATCGAGTATGTCGAGAAAGGAGAAGACAATGAAGCTTATAGCCTTGTTCATGACTCTTCCTGTTAATGAAAAAACAGCTTTGGTTTTGCAAACTAGAGCAGCAGCAACCATTTTCAGGCAAACCGAGGGAAAAACAAATAGCTACCAAAAGAAGCCACAACTATATAGAAATATATTATACCCCCCACACACAGAGACACAGAGAGAGAGAGAGAGAGAGAGGGAGAGAGAGAGAAGAAAGAGAGCTATAGAGACAACATTTGCTCAATAGATAGTACAAAATGTAACGGAAGGCGAGCTATTGCTGCTATATTAATATGAAAATGTTGTGTACAGAAAGGGAATCAAGAGATAGAGAAGAGAAGATAAGGGTTTTGTGCAAATGGGTTGTGGAAACAGAACAGCCCAACATGAGCAGATTTCTTGACCCCCCAACTCACTCACAAGATGTTTCAAATAATGTTAGCGTGTGAGAGAGAGCTAGAGAGAGAGAGAGACTGTGTGTGTGCATGTGCTTTCAAGACTTTAAGCACTGAGAGGGAGAGAGAAGATAAATGAATTCATTGTATCATTTAACATCGTTTGTTGGCCGAGAGAGAAAAAAAGAAGTAGGTGGTGGTTGAACCTCCTGGCATGCTGCTATAAGAAACATTTCTCTTCAGCAATATATATATATATATATATAAACATTTTAAATTGCATTTAAACATTATTAAAATTTTAACTTATTTTTATCATGATAACATACTGCGCATATGACTGCATATTTATTATTTTCTATTTTTATATAAATAATTTTCAAAATAAACATATATATATATATATATATAAACATTTTAAATTGCATTTAAACATTATTAAAATTTTAACTTATTTTTATCATGATAACATACTGCGCATATGACTGCATATTTATTATTTTCTATTTTTATATAAATAATTTTCAAAATAAACCATTAATTGATTTTTCCAAATAACTATTTTTATTCATTTTAACACTCGCCTTGTAGATAATAATGCCAAAATAAGATAAAATTTTAATAGTATATAGAATATACCAGTATACTAAAGATGACCTGTGTGTATATATATATATATATATATATATATATATAGTCTACCATTAAAGGATTTTTTTCTTCTTTCTTCCTTTCCATACTTATCTAGCTCTTCAAGTAGAAGCCCTTTTTGTCTGCTTTTCTTCTCGAACCCAACAAATATTTTAAACCAGAAACAAATCAATACGGTTTCTTGCTACTCATAAATTCTAGGGTCACTTCTAAATTTTCTCATCCACTAGGGTCGTCTGCACAACTCATCCCTAAAATTTGTTACTTAGAAGAAGTAGTTGCCTAACTCATTAATGCAAGTTTTGCTTTTCTTTTCTTTTCTTTTATTTGTGCCTCCAAACATCTTATATTTATTGCTTCTTGTATTTACCACAAGACTTTCCATACCATATGCCAACCTCTTAGAACTGCCCTAGCCGGCCAACCTTGTCTTCCACATGTTATGATTACGACGAGGTTAGGTTTGTGAGTCACTCATTATGTAAAAATCAACAGCATGATCAATAAATAGCTGAAATTAATAAAGTCAATTTATCATGAAAAAAAAAAAAAAAGACTGATATATATATATATATATATATATATATATATATATATATATATGTGTGTATGTATGTGTGTGTGCGCGTGCGCGTGCGTATACAATTTATATATTTATTGAATTTATATAATATTTTGACAAAAAACAAAGTATTGAACAAAAGTAATATTATTATGAGGATGTTTTTCTCTAGAGTACTAAGATTCATGTTCGATTTTATTTTCTCTATTTTTGTAAGATTTTTGGGTGTAAAGAGAGTGAGGTTTATGTGTATATATATATTGCTTCCCTTACTTGTCATAATCCTTCTTTCTTCTTTTTTAATCAATCTCTACGAGAAAACCCTTTGAGAGCTCAATGATACGACAATCTGTTAAGATTTGAGAAATAATCATCCCATGAAAGTAGAGAGAAACGTGGACGCAAATTAAAATTTGTTGGCAAGAATTTGTCTTCCAATTAATGTATCTTCATATATATATATATAAGGAGAACAATTATTTAAATTTTATATCAATTTTATATTATATATATATGGAAAACATGTATTATATTTTTTTTAATTATATAATTATAAATTTATTCAGACCTATCCAAATGTATTTTATTCTTTTAATAAAAGTAAAAGGAAAAAGATTTATAAATTTACCTGTCGTATGAAATAAGTTTAGTCAGAATTTGAAGGCAGAGGATCAAAACTTCAACATTAATTCCAGGTCCATAAGTGACAAGAAAGCGACCAAGTCATGAAGATTGTTTTTCCACACTATACTTTTTCCAATTGTGCGAGATGTCAGATTTTCTGGTCTTTGTTTTTTGTTTGCTGTTTTTTTTTTTATTATTAAATTACGGTCGGTGGTGTTTTAGGCCAGCTTCACGAATCTATCTCTCCACTCGGTCAAGGCAGCCCAATCCATACCGGGAGTAGGGAATTCGCAAGGAAATTTGTTATGACTTGACCATACCAGAATTCGAACCCGTGACCTTTAATGAGTAAAACTAGGGCGATACAGCGTAAGCTAACCCACATGGGGTGCGACCGAGTCAACTTTGTTTTTTTTAATACTTCTTTATAAATAGAAATGAATTTATATAAAAGAAATTGCAATGAACTTTACTTCTTTCAAAAAAAAAAAAAAAAAAAAAGCTTAAGATATAAATATTAGGGGTATTATTAAAATTTTTCCAATAATTTGTTATATTAGTCAAAATCCTCCCTGTAGTTTTATTTATGGACAAAATTCTCTTCATAATTTCATTTTATAGTCAATTTTTCCCCTACTGTCGATTTTAATTACTAAAATACCCTTAACCGTTAACTTTCTGTTAGAAATATTATTAAAATTACCCTCTAGTTTAGTGTATTAGTTAAAGTCCCCCATATTTTCATTTACAACCAAAATCCTCCTCACAGTTTCATTTTATAGTCAATTTTCCCCTACTATCAGTTTTAATTACCAAAATATCATTGACCGCCAACTTTTCGGTTAAAATTTTACAGCACCAAGGGTATAAAGGTAAATACTTATAAACATTAAATTAAAACATTTTAATTTATAATATTAATGAATCTCTGCTAATATAAAATTATAAAAATAAAAATAAAAAGATGAATCTCCACCCTCCATCTACATAGATGGACGGTGGAGATCATATATACAAAAAAAAAATTTTAAAAATTAAGAAATGAATAAAAAATTTAAATTAAAAAGATGAACCTTCATTGTCCATCTGGACGGTGGAGATCATAAATAAAAAAATAGAAAAAATTTAAAAAAAAAATAAAAAGGTAAAGATCATAAAATAAAATTAAAAAATTAAGAAAAATATTGTGGAGATCCCAGATGGGAACTCTACCGTCTCCAGCGGCAATGGCGATATGCTGGAGACGGTGACATGTTGGGATTTATACCCTATAGCTTGTAATTATAAACGGTTAAAGACTTAATAAGAATTATTCATATTATCATTCTAGTTTATAAATATTTTATATTCAGTAATACATTTGTATTGTGCAAAAACATCCTAAATTACAAAATGTAATCTCAGAATAAGTATATAATGGTCATATACAGAGAGGATTCATTTTAAGACATGCAATCTAAAAAGTCTGTAAAGAGCGAACAAAACTGGGTACTTTATTTGTGATTGATCTACTGTTACGATACATTATGTAAAGTACAGTGGTCTTATCCTAGGCTGCTCATGTAGTTAATATGAGAATGGAGGCATCTTATATGATGAGATCATATAGGACTGGGCCACAATTTATATGAATCTCTCACCAAGATCCGTTAGTAGATGAGATTCATATATAATCAATAAACGATGGCTATTTATAGGTAATCTTAATCCTGAGTGTTTTATCGACTTCTTCAAGTTAGATCGTGACTTTTGATTTACCATGAATGAGGTCGATATGAATCTTGACCAATACCTCTGTATCTTAGAATTGCAGTTTGACTTGTAGTTGGGAATGTTTGAATACAGTAGTGGAATTCACTCCTTCTTGATTGAAGTAAATGAGTAGTTCCTTTAAGGGTTGATTCGGGGCTTGAATGCTTATGCGTGCTCTCCTTATTCCGTGAGGAAGATAAGATTTAATTGTTCATTAGACAATCAATGGTACTTAAAGGAAAAGATATTTCTAGAGAGGTATAACAGACTTTTTGACCTAGCTCTAGTTATGAATTACTTGTGAAGAATCACACTATATGCAAATAGTTATATGAATGGACGTTGAGACTTCAGATTGTATAAATACGTCTACAGTTCTGATAGTGCAGCCTCGGGTTTTTAGTGGAATAACACCGAGGTTAATAATCGTGAAATATTAATTAAAGAGTTTTAATTAATATTACTAAGTATTATTGGAGCTCAAAACTGTGGGTCTGTTAGGTTCCCTTACTAGCTCTTATGGTTGTTGGTAACGAGGATCATGGTAGATTAATTGGATGGTCCAATTAATAAGTGTTACAAAAGTAATGCGATTTAATTAAAAGATAATAATTAAATAATGTGATTATTTAATTAATTAAATATTTAATAAAATAATATAAATTATTAATTATTAATTCTATTTATTAAATAGGAGGTTACGGAATCAAACTGTGATAGGGACAAAAGAATTAAAATAATATGATTATTTTAATAGTCTTAAAGGTCACATGTTCAAGTCTTTAGGGAGATCAAAATAAATAGGATTTAAAATTCTATTTGACCTGGTCAAACTAAAACCCTAAAGAGCGAGTATATAAAAGTTATACAGCTAGAAAAATTGACATAATCACAAGTGAGAAACATGGAGGCAATTCGGCCACCAAAGAGAAAAGAAAAGAAAAAAAGTTTTTTTTTTCTGACTCTCCATTTCTTTACAGATGCGGCCGGCCATAGGGAGTGACACGCTCAAACGCGTGGGAATAAATCCCAAGTGCAGGATGTGTCGAAGTAATAAAATTTTCGTGAGTACGAATTCGAATCCACAAGAAAGTGGTGGCACTAATTCTAAAACTAGATATTATACTAAAGCGGTAAAATAAATCAAGTTGTTTTGGGTTTTTGTTTTATAAATTAAATTAAACTAAATTAACTATCTAAAACGATAAAATAAAGCGAGACAGATTAAATGGAAGATAATGCTAGGTGGTCGCACGGTCCCAATTCCGGATAAGAAAACATTGACTATTATGAAGCACAATATACTCAAGATGAGCTATTTCATAATATTGGCTCATCAAATTATAGTTCATGCATTGATGATTTGAATTCAATCCACTTCATCTACTGGTCCTAGATTTGTGCGATCAAACACCCAATGTAGTAATAATTCTTTGGTCAATTAAGCACTTTCATGCCTTAATCAACCTTTAATTCATTGCTAGACTCTTACTAAACTCAATTACAATCAATTGATGTCTCATAATGATTATAATTTTCTTATTAATAATAATTTAAAATTCATGCAAACACTTTCGCAATGCAAACAATAAGAATTATCAATTAATAGCATTAAATTGTCTAACAAGATATCTTGAAATATATGAAAAATATTACAGTCAAATTTCCGAATCCATTCATAGTTTCTGGAACCACCTAACAACAAATCTAATCAATCATACAATCAATTAAACATGAAGATAGGAAAAAAGAAAGTAATACAACCCATTCGATGAAGTCGAGACTCGAAACCCGCTTGTTTCCCGCTTAGATTTCTCCTCCTTCGTTCTTCGTCTTCTCTCGATGGAAAATCGATGTAATCGCAACTAGAGATGTGTTGATGTATTATGGTGATGTTGGATGGTGTTTTGGAGTGGAGGAATGGGTGAAAAATTACTCTTGGCCGAAGCCAAGGACTGCCAAATCGTGCGCAGCGGAACCTCTCTATTGGATCCTCTCTCCTTCCTCTTTCTCCTTTTATTCACAAATGGGGGCTATTTATAGGAGATGCCTGGTTACTGTTCATGTGTATACGGTACTGTTCATAGTACTATTCATGTGTATACGGTACTATTCACGTGTACACCCACATCTTCAATTTGATCCACCAAGGCTTTCTTGGTAAGCTCCTGCGCCTCATACCAAGAATACATGTCCAGAAATTGCCCGGTTTTGCCTCGATTCATCGTGTATTCGCATTAATTCACGGGGCTCACCTAATATCTGCACATACTCACAAAATACATCAAACGTACCAAAAATACTCAAAAATAAAATCAAAAGAAACGATCCAAGGGTCGTAAATATATAACAATAAATTACCGATCAGGGAGAAAGAGTTCTCCGTTCGTTTTTTCATATGACCTCCATCTCTTGTCTTGACGTGCCCACACACGCGTTGTCATATCACGGGTCATAGCTCGGAAGATCTAGTGGTAGATCGAAGATTTAGAAAAAGAAAATCAAGAAAAAAGTTTGTAGTTTCATGAAATCTTTTTTTGCGTATATACATTAACTCGTTCCTAATTGAAAAATAGTTTTTCAATTAAAAGAAAATATTTGAAATCTAAATCCGCATGTTATACAATAATCAAACGTTTTCTAAAACTCCCTTCAATTGGAATCAGAGACTTTGGTTATAAGTTTATGTATATACGCGAAAGAAAAAGAAAAACTTCATCTTTTTTTTTTCATTTTTGATTCTTGATCTATGATATATTATTGTGTGGGCACAAATCTAGATTGTATGATTTGTTTTATTGTTATATAATTTGATTGTATAATTTTAAAAGCGTAATTGGTCGTTAATTATATGGTAAATGGGTTATTGGATTGTTTTTATTTTTGGACCAATTGTTTATGGCAAAGTTTTTTTTTTTTTTTCTGCTATATTTTTTTTATTGTTCTTGTAATCGATCTGTTGTACGATGAGCCATTGATGCGGATGATGCGAAGAAGAAGAAAAAGGGACTGCACAGCCCCGAGTGCAACAGCAGTCACGTGCGCCCAGTGCAGCAGCGGCTATGCGTTTGGTGCGCGAGGGCTACTGCCGCGTTTGCGTTAGGGCTATTTTTTGTATTTTTTTAGGACGATTTTTTTGCTGATTTTTCCATAAAAATATTATCGAATATTTTCTGGAAAAAGTGCATAAAATTGGAGCGAAAAACAGTGGGCGAAACAACCCACGAAAGCAAGGCTCGCGCCAGGGCTGCGTGCACCTTGCATGCGTACAGCTACGCTGCTGGCAGCCGCACTTTCGCATGCGTTAGAATTGTTTAGAATTTTGTCTTGACCTAAGGTGCATGTTAAGGTAACACGTGGACCTCTAAAAAGGATGTTGACTTTTTACAAAAATCAAGTTTGACTTGATTGGAAAACGAAGAAAAAAAAAATTCAACTCGAAGAAGAACTCTTGAAGACCAAGGAATGTCTTGGGAATACAATTGTAATTAGAGTTGTTTAAATTAAATAACCCACGTCACTCAGTCAATTACGTATGATATTTATTTTCATGTGATGATTATATGGATGTCAAAGGTATTGTCATACATTTGAATATTATCTAGATTAGGTGTGCATACATATGCATAAATAATATGTCATGCATAATTGTCATAATATATTATTTTATTTTAATGAGATTAAAATAGGAAACAATTTCATCTATGGCAATTGACTAATGGATTTAATTTTTAGGCGTAAAAACTTAGTAATATCCATTAATTGACTAATCAACCAATTAAAGAGTTTAATTAAAGTGATTAGTTAGATTCTTTGAATTAATTAAGATTATTTAGATTAATTACTTAATTAAAAAGAATTAAATAATGAGATTAGTTTTTAGGAGTAAAAACTTGGTAAATCTCATTAATGGCTAATCTATACATTAAAGTGATTAGTTAGATTCTTTGAATTAATTAAAATTAATTAGATTAATTACTTAATTAAAAAGAATCAAATAATGAGATTAGTTTTTAGGAGTAAAAACTTGGTAAATCTCATTATTAACTAATCTATATATTAAAGTGTTTAATTAAATTAGTTATGTCCTTTTAAATATTAGGTTTTAATTTGATTAAACACCAAAGACATAATTTGACCAAATAATGTGATTTAGTTTTAATAGTTAAAACTTAGTAATTTCACATATAATTTATAATTTATTTAAATAGTTTATATAAATTAGAAATTGAATAATAAATTATATTTTAAGTGTTAAAATTGAATAATTTATTATGAGTAGTAAACTTAGATTTTGTATTAGTCATAAAATCTAAGTAAAGACTACAAACATAGAGTTTTAGAAACTCTTAATTTATAGAAAATCCTAAACTACAAATAGTGAGTGGGAGAGATATATGACATTATATCCCGCAGTCTCCATTGTTAGTTCAATACTGTGAAACTCAAGTGGTGCCTCGTGACGGCTTTGCTTTCGTCCTCCCTACGGAGGGTGTCCATAAGAGTCAATACTAAGGTTGACTTCCTAACGGATATGTTTTCAAAATGTATTTTGGGACTGACCTAACTTATTTAGGCACTCTCAAGTTAAATCATGAATTCTGAAACAATGGGTCACACTCATAAAGGACTTAATTAAGATGTTAATTAAATGTCTTGACTAAATCAAAGCGATGGTTGGATAATATAAGAATAAATAGTTATTCTGGTGTATTATCCGATTGAGAATGTCTCGATCTAACATGCAAGGATTTGACCTAGCCTACCTAGGCACTTACTTATGGGATGTTGTATTGTCGTGGCATAGTTACTAATTTTAGGGATTTTTTTGTTCATTAAAATTATGCTCATGCATCATGTTTAATTTTATGCCGAATACATAGCATGAAATGAATGTATGAATGAATGACATTAATTTAGAATTATGTTTTTAAATATCAGCATTGTCTTCTGCATTATTATTTCCTCGCAAACGAAACATTAACTGAGATAACTTTATTAAGTGGAACACAATATGACCGCAATTATGGTCTGCAAAGACCTTAAATCTGTGCTTACGGAGGAATGTCCTCCAGAGCCTGTAACCAGCGCAGGACGAGTTACCAAAGGTTAGATTAGCGAAGTAAATGTTGTTGAGCCATCCTTTTCTGGTTTCAAGAAGAGGAAGAGGTTTACTGGTAAAGTAAAGGCTAAGCCCAAGATAAAGAGCATCACGACTGACTAAGTAAAAGGAAAATGTTTCCATTGCAAAGAGGTTAGTCATTGGAAGAGGAACTGTCTACAGTACCTCGAACAGCTCTCCAATAAGAAGAAAGTGAAATGTAAATCAGATTTACTTATCATTAAATTTTAATTAGTGGAAGATGATTTTTCACCTTGAATAGTAGATTCAGAGGCCACTAACTAATTTTGTTCTTCTTTATATTGAAATGATTATTGGCAAAAGATGGAGGAGGGGTCTTTTACTATTCGCGTTGGAACAGGGGATGTCATTTCAGCACGAGCAGTGGGAGTAGTTAGACTATAATTTAATAATAGTTTTCTTTCGTTGAACAATGTGGTTCATTCCCAAATTTATAAGGAATTTGATTTCTGTATCCAGATTACTTGAAAGAGTTTCGTAAGATTTCTTTTACTGATAAATGAGTTATCATTTCAAGAAATGGAATGAATATTTGTTCTGGTATGATAGAAAATAATTTGTACGTTTAAAGACTGTTAATTCATACATCACTGCTTAATACTGAATTGTTTAAAGTTGAAAAATCTAAAACAAAGCGACAAAAGATTTCTCCAGCTGATGACACGTATATGTGGCATCTAAGACTTGGACATATAAACCTTGATAGGATAAATAAACTAGTAAAAAGTGGATATTTAAGTCAGTTAGATATCGGTACCTTACCTATCTGTGAATCTTGTCTGGAGGATAAGATGACCAAGAGACCTTTTACAGGAAAAAAAGATTAGAGCCACACAACCATTTGAGCTTATACATTCAGATGCCTATGGACCTATGAGTGTTAGAGCTAGAGGTGGTTATGAGTATTATGTCACATTTATTAACGACTACTCTCTACTCTCAATACGTGTATATTTACCTAATGCAACGTAAATCGGAAACCTTTGAAAGGTTCAAAGAATTTCGAGCTGAAGTTGAAAATTAATTAGGTAAAACAATCAAAGCTCTGCGATCAGATCATGGGGGTGAGTATCTCGACTAAGAGTTTGAAGACTACATAGTTGAGCATGGGATAGTGTCCCAATTCACGGCTCCAAGAACACCACAGCATAATGGTGTTGCGGAGAGGAGAAATAGGACCGTGATGAAAATGGTGAGATCTATGATTATTTTCTCATCATTACCATATTTCTTTTGGAGATATGCACTACAAACAGTGGCTTACATACTGAATGTAGTTCCATCCAAGTTTGTTCCTAAGACTCCCCTAGAGTTGTGGAATAGTCGTAAAGCTAGTTTGCAACATTTTCGCATATGAGGGTGTCCAGTACATGTACTGAAGAACAGAAGTAGAAAGTTGGAACCTCGTTCACAAGTATGTCTATTTGTAGGGTACCAAAAGGAAACTTAAGGTGGATTCTTTTATAATCCACAAGAAAACAAAGTGTTTGTATCGACAAACGCAACGTTTCTGGAGGAGGATTATATGAATAATCATAAATCTTGTAATAAGATTGTGTTAAAGGAGCTAGAACCTGGTACGACCAGTGTTCAGTCAATAAGGGTTGTTGATGATATTATTATTCCATAAACATCTGACAGTCAGATGATTCTTATTGAGGATACACTACCGTCTAGGCGTAGTGGGAGGATTGTTCGACAACCTGATCGCTACTCAGGCATTGGAGAGGCACAGGGTGTCGTTTCTGATGATAGTGTAGATGATCCATTAACATTTAGACATGCAATTGATGATTCTGACAAAGTGGCTTAAATCCATGAATCTCGAGATGGAGTTCATGTACTCCAACTCAGTCTGAAAACTTGTAGACTTACTATATGGGATAAAACCCATAGGATGTAAGTGGATCTACAAGCGTAAGAAAGGAGTAGATAGGAAGGTAGAGACTTTCAAAACAAAGCTAGTGGCTAAGGGTTACACCTAGAAGGAAGGCATCGATTATGATAAATCCTTCTCGCCAGTAGCTATGCTCAAGTCTATTAGGATACTTTTATCCAT
Organism: Xanthoceras sorbifolium; assembly: GCA_003430845.1. NCBI lineage: Eukaryota > Viridiplantae > Streptophyta > Magnoliopsida > Sapindales > Sapindaceae > Xanthoceras > Xanthoceras sorbifolium. The sequence continues at coordinate 9,945,824 of CM010620.1, read as the reverse complement.
AGCTGCCTATTTCGATTACGAAATCTGGCAAATAGACGTCCAAGTTGCATTCTTGAATGACAATCTAGATGAGAGCATCTATATGATGCAACCAGAGGGATTTGTATCCCAATATCAAGAGCAAGAGGTTTGCAAGCTGCTAAGGTTTATCTATGGACTTAAACAGATCTAGATCTTGGAACATTAGGTTTGATACTGCGATCAAGACCTATGGCTTTGAGCAAAACGTTAATGAGCCTTGTGTATACAAGCACATCACTAACAAGAAAGTAGCCTTTCTGGTCCTTTATGTAGATGATATCATACTCATTGAGAATGACGTAGGAACGTTGTCAGAGGTAAAAGGTTGGCTTGCTAACCAATTCCAAATGAAAGATTTGAGAGAGGCAAGTTATGTTCTAGGGATCCAATTAATAAGGGATCGCAAGAACAAACTATTAGCGTTATCTCAGGCATCGTATATCGACAAGATACTTGTGCGATTTTCGATGCAGAACTCCAAGAAATATAGTTTACCTTCAAGGCATGGAGTTCACTTGTCTAAAGAATAGTGTCCTGAGACACCTCAAGAAATTGAGGATATGAGACGGATTCCCTATGTGTCCGCAATAGGCAGTCTTATGTATGCTATGCTATGCACGAGCCCCGACATCTGCTTCCCAATATGAGTGGCCAGTAGATATCAGTCTATCTCAGGATTGGATCATTGGGTTGCTGTTAAGCATATTCTCAAGTATCTTCGGAGAACGAAAAAACTATTTGCTTATATGTTCCAATCCGAATTTGATTCCATTAGGATATACAGATTCTGACTTTCAGTCAGACGAGGATTCTAGCAAATTCACGTTTGGGTTAGTATTCACCCTTGGTGGTGGAGCCATAATTTGGAGGAGTATCAATCAATCTTGCATTGCTGATTCCACCATGGAAACCGAGTATGTAGCAGCTTGTGAAGAAGCTAAGGAGACTGTTTGGCTCCCAAAGTTCTTGAGTGATCTATAAGTTGTTCCAGATATGGATATTCGCATGACACTTTATTGTGATAATAGTGGAGCTGTGGCAAATTCCAAAAAACCAAGAAGCCATAAAAGAAGGAAGTATATAGAGAGGAAATATCATCTCATCAGAGAAATAATGCAGCGAGGAAACATGGTTAAAACGAAGATTGCGTCGCAAGATAACCTGGCTGATCCATTTACGAAGACCTTAACGACTAAAGTGTTTGAAGGTCACCAAGAGGGTTTAAGACTACGAGACATGTCATATCTGTTTTAGTACAAGTGAGAGATTATTGGGATTTATGCCCTATAGCTTGTAATTGTAAACGGTTAAAGACTTAACAAGAATTATTCAGATTATCAATCTAGTTTATAAATGTTTTATATTAAGTAATACATTCTTATTGTGCAAGAACGTCCTTGATTGCAAGATGTAATCTCAGAATGAGTATATAATGGTCATATACAGAGAGGATTTATTTTGAGACTTGCAATCTAAAGAGTCCGTAGAGAGCGAACAAAGCTGGGTACTTTGTTTGTGATTGATCTACTGCTACAGTCCATTCTATAAAGTACGGTGGTCTTATCCTAGACCGCTCATGTAGTTGACATGTGAATGGAGGCACCTTATATGATGAAATCATATAGGACTGGGCCACGATTTATATGAATCTCTCACCAAGATCCGTTAGTAGATGAGATTCATGTATAATCGATAAACGATGGCTATTTATAGGTAATCTTAATCCTGAGTATCTTATCGATTTCTTCATGTTAGATCGTGGCTTTGATTTACCATGAGTGAGGTCGATGTGAATCTCGACCAATACCTCTGTATCTTAGAGTTGTGGTTTGACTTGTAGTTGGGAAGGTTTGAACATAGTAGTGGAATTCACTCCTTCTTGATTAAAGTAGATGAGTAGTTCCCTTAAGGGTTGATTCAGGGCTTGAACGATTATGAGTGCTCTCATTCTTCTGTGAGGAAGATAAGATTTAATTGTTCATTAGAGAATCAATGGTACTTAAAGGAAAAGATATTTCTAGAGGGGTATAACAGACTTTATAACACAGCTCTAGTTATGAACTATTTGTGAAGAATCACACTATATGTAAATAGTTATATCAATGGACGCTAAGACTTTAGATTGTATAAACATGTCTACAATTCTGAGAGTGCAGCCTCGGGTTTTTAGTGGAATAATACCGAAGTTAATAATCGTAAAATATTAATTAAAGAGTTTTAATTAATATTTCTAAGTATTATTGGAGCTCAAAACTGTGGGTCCATTAGGTCCCTTTACTAGCCCTTATGGTTGTTGGTAATGAGGGTCATGGTAGATTAATTGGATGGTCCAATTAATAAGTGTTACGAAAATAATGCGATTTAATTAAAAGAGAATAATTAAATAATGTGATTATTTAATTAATTAAATATTTAATAAAACAATAGAAATTATTAATTATTAATTATTAATTCTATTTATTAAATAGAATGTTACAGATTCAAACTGTAACATGGACAAAAGAATTAAAATAATATAATTATTTTAATAGTTCTAAAGGTCACAGGTTCAAGTCTTTAGGGAGACCAAAATAAATAGGATTTATAATCCAATTTGATATGATCAACTAAAACCCTAAAAAGCTAGTATATAAGAGTTATATAGCTAGAAAAATTGACCTAATCACAAGTGAGAAACACAAAGACAATTCGGCCACCAAAGAGAGAAAAAAAGAAAAAAGTTTTTTTTTTTTTGACTCTCCCTTTCTTTGCAGGTGTGGCCGGCCATAAGGAGAAAGAGTTCTCCATTCGTTTTTCCACATGACCTCCATCCCTTGTCGTAACGTGCCCACACACGCGTTGTCTGACTATGGGTCATAGCTCGAAAGATCTGGTGGTAGATCGAAGATTCAAAAAAAGAAAATCCAGAAGAATGTATGTAGTTTCATAGAACCATTTTCTGCGTATATACAGGAACTCATTCCTGATTGAAAAATAGTTTTTCAATTAAAAGAAATTTTTTAAAACCTAATTCTGCATGTTATACAATAATCAAACGTTTTCTAAAACTCCCTTCATGGCAATCACCGTTTCCACAATATTTTCTTAATTTTTTTAATTTTTTAATTTTATTTTATGATCTCTACCTTTTTTATTTTTTTATTTTTTATTTACATTTTTTTTATTTATGACCTTTATCATCAATCTATGGAGATGAACGGTGGAGGTCCATCTTTTATTTTTAATTTTTTATTTATTTCTTAATTTTTTTAAAATATTTTATGCATTTTTTATATATAAAAAAATTGTGTTATGAACTCCACCATCCATTTATAGAGATGGACGGTGGAGATCCATCTTTTTATTTTAATTTTTTATTATTTTATAGTTGATCTCTACCGTCCATCATATGATGTACAATAGAGATTTCTTAATATTATAAATTAAAATATTGTAATTTAATATTTATAGATATTTACTTTTATACCCTTAGGTCATGTTTGGCACAAAGAACTAACTCGTGATTGAACTATTTTTATCCCTATATAGTATTTGGTGACGCGCTAAGAGATGAGATTCACAATACCAAATACTAATTTAATCCCTCACTAACCGGCTACACAAACCCACCCTCCACCCCACCACTACAAATCCTTTGACTAAAAAATTGATGGCTCGCCACATTTTTTTTAATGAGACCCACCACATATTTATTACCTCACCCTCTCTCCTGTCTCATCAGATAACATTTCCTCCTCCTCTCTCTATATATATATTCATCTTGATTAAATCTCTTCATTTTTTTTTATTTATAACCTTTTTTAAAACACAATTTAAAATAGATTAATATAATATAAACTAATCAATTATTTTTTTTAATTTTAACTTAATTACAATTCATGTATCTCTATTTTAATAGACCAATTATATTTAAAATTATTAACTTATAACTATATAATAAATATTTTATCACATTACTTTTAGAATAGTTCAATCCCATGTTACACCAAATAATAGATAGTATTATATTTAATCAAATCTAATCTAATCCAATCTCAGTCCAATCCAATTCAATCCTGCGCACCAAACGGGACCTTAGTACCCTAAAATTTTTAATAAAAAAATTAACAGTCAAGAGTATTTTGGTAATTAACACTGACGATATGGGAGAAGTTAACTATAAAATAAAACTATGGGAGGAATTTTGGTCACAAATGAAACTATGAAGAATTTGCACTAATACACCATACTAAAGGGGGATTTTAATAATATTTCTAATAGAAAAGTTAACGATCAAAAGTATTTTGGTAATTAACACTGACGGTAGAGGAAAAATTGACAATAAAATAAAATTATAGAGAGATTTTGGTTATAAATAAAATTAGAGGGGAGATTTTGACTAATACACTAAATTGTAGGAGGAATTTTAATAATATCCCTAAATATTATCTTAATATGTCGGTATTGCCACTTAGAATGATTTACACACTCCATTTTACGAATAAAATTTATTACAAAAGTATCTCCAAACAAAATGAATATTAGCAGTAAATTAATTATTAAAAATAATCAAAATAATAAATATACCCTCCCTTTTCGAAAAAAAAAGAAAAAAGAAAAAGAAAAACATGTCTATACCTGTTGAGGGCTGGTTTGGTGATCCTTCCGAACATGCTCAATTCAGAGAATGAGTTTACGATGATTTAAAGAAATCAATGTCTACGTTGGTCGGATGTTGAAGGCTTATCATTGAACATTTCCTGCAAGAGGGAAGAAACTCGTTAAGAGGTGCCAACGGGATATTGGTGATACGTGCCACCACTCTTCACTTTATGGGTGATGAATTGTTGCACTAGTTATCTGTCTCTTTGTTTTTAGGCTAATGGTTCTATTTTTATGTAATTAGTGGTTAATTGGTTTGTTGAAAAACATGGTCTTATTTTCAGCAGCTAGTGGCTAGAAAATAGGTTTCTACATGTTTAGTTTTTTGGCATTGTTTTTTATTCTTGGTGTAATTTGGCTATAAATTGTCTAACCTCAGATGAAGTAAACATAGAAAAATATATCCAGTTTCCAAACCTCTCTTGACTCTGTTTTCTTCAAACTAAATTGTTTATTAGTGCCACCACTCTTCACTTCATGGGTAATGGATTGTTGTACTAGTTATCTGTCTCTTTGTTCTTAGGTTAGTGGTTTTATTTTTATGTAGTTAGTGGTTAATTGGCTTGTTGAAAAACATGGCCTTATTTTCAGTAGTTAGTGGCTAAAAAATAGGCTTCCACTTGTTTAGTTTTTTGACATTGTTTTTTATTCTTGTTAAGTGGTGTAATTCGGCTATAAATTGCCTAACCTCAGATTAAATAAGCATGAAAAAAATATATCAAGTTTCCAAACCTCTCTTGACTTTATTTTCTTTACACTAAATTGTTCATAATAATTGGTATCAGAGCCTGGTTCCGTAATGAAAACCCGAAAAAAATCAAATACTGAATTTCGCAGTAAAGTGGCCTAAATACTCTCTAGACCTGAGACGAGTTTTGACATCTTGACCAACAATTACAACCAGCTAAATTTTATCCTTCAAACTGTCCTCACCGAGCTACAAGCCATCCGCATCAATTCCTTCACCAACCTACCACCCCCCGACGTTCATCCACTCGCTCCAGGAGAAACTTCTAACAACACCACTTCGCCACCACACCAAAATTCCTCCAATATAATGTAAGGTCACAACCAAACCCATCTCAAGCTGAATTTTCCCACCTTTAGAGGGAATGATCTGACTGAATGGATCTACAAGGCTGAACAATATTTTAAATTTAAGAGCATTTCGTACCATCAACAAGTCCAGTTAGCCTCATTTCATCTAGAAGGGATCGCCTTGCAATGGCATCGTTGGTTTACTAAGTTCAAAGGTCCCTTGACTGGGGATGAATTTACTCAATCAGTGTTGCAACGATTCGAACCAATAGATTTTGAAGACCCCTCTGAAGCTTTAACCAGCCTCAAACAAACCATAACGGTTACAACATATCAGGAGACTTTCGAAAAGCTTTCCCATCGAGTTGACGGTCTACCAGAAAATTTCTAGGTGGGTTGTTTTATTGCAGGTCTCAGAGATGAAATCCGCTTGGACGTCAAAATTAAACAATCCAGCACTTTAGCGGTTACTATAGTAGTCGTTCAGCCAGCTAATCGATGAATGAAATCAATTACAGAAGACACCAATCCAACCATTTCGCTCCCAACTGAAGGGAGTTTTAGAAAAGATTTTGATTATCGTATAACATGCGGAATTGGGTTTCAAAAATTTTTCTTATATTGAAATCTTTTTTCAATTAGGAACGAGTTCCTGTATATACGCAGAAAAAGACTTTAGAAACTACATACCTTTTTCTTGATTTTCTTTTTTATGATTCCTCGATCTACCACCAGATCTTCTGAGTTATGACCAGCGGCCTGATAATGTGTGTGTGGGCACGTCACGACAAGAGATGGAGGTCACGTGAAAAGAACGTCGGGCGAATCCTGCAAAAGTGGGGAGAGTCAAAAAAAACTTTTTTTTTTTTCTCTTTTCTTCTCTCTTTGGTAGCCGGATTCTCTTTCTTTTTCACTTGTGTGTTAGATTAAGTTTTTTCTAGCTATATAACACTTATATAGTAGTCCTTTAGGGTTTTAGTTTGACCAAGTCAAAATAGGATTCTAAATCCTATTTATTTTTAGTCTCCCTAAAGACTTGAACCTCTGACCTTTTGGACTATTAAAATAATCTAATTATTTTAATTCTTTTGTCCTAGTCATTATTTAATCACATGATCTCATATTTAATAAATATAATTCATAATTATTAATTTCTATTATTTTTTTAAATATTTAATTAATTAAATAATCACATTATTTAATTATTCTCTTTTATTTAAATCGCATTACTTTTGTAACACTATTAATTGGACCATCCAATTAATCTACCGAGACCCTTGTTACCAACAACCATAAGGGCTAGCAAGGGGACCTAATGGACCCACAGTTTTGAGCTCCAATAATACTTAGTAATATTAATTAAAACTCTTTAATTAATATTTCATGATTCTTAACCTCGGAGTTATTCCACTAAAAACCCGAGGCTGCACTCTTAGCACTGTAAACGTGTTTATACAATCTGAAGTCTCAGCGTCCATTGAAATAGCTAATTGCATATAGTGTGATCCTCCACAAATAGTTCATAACTAAAGCTGGATCATAAAGTCCGTTATACTCCTCTAGAAATATCTTTTCCTTTAAATACCATTGATTCTCTAATGAACAATTAAATCTTGTCTTCCTCACGGAAGAAAGAGAGCGTTCATAATCGTTCAAGCCCCGAATCAACCCTTAAAGGAACTACTTATCTACTTCAATCAAGAAGGAGTGGATTCCACTATTGTGTTCAAACTTTCCCAGCCACAAGCCAAACCGCAACTCCAAGATACGGAGGTATTGGTCGAGATTCACATCAACCTCACTCATAGTAAATCAAAAGCCACGATCCAATCTGAATGAGTCGATAAGACACTCAGGATTAAGATCACCTATAAATAGCTATCGTTTATCGATTATATATGAATCTCATCTACTAATGGATCTTGGTGAGAGATTCATATAAATTGTGGCCCAGTCCTATATGATCTCATCATATAAGGTGCCTCCATTCTCATGTCAACTACATGAGCGGTCTAGGATAAGACCACCGTACTTCACAGAATAGACCGCAGCAGTAGATCAATTACAAACAAAGTACCCAACTTTGTTCGGTCTCTACGGACTCTTTAGATTGCACGTCTCAAAATGAATCATCTCTATCTATGACTATCATATACTCATTATGAGATTACGTCTTGCAATCTAGGATGTTCTTGCATAATACGAATGTATTACTGAATATAAAACATTTATAAATTTGAATGATAATCTGAATAATTCTTATTATTGTCTTTAACCATTTACAATTATAAGCTTTAGGGCATAAATCCCAATAGCAACCAACTTTAGTGGCACCAAAGGTGAACCCGAACCCAACCACTAGCCTACTAGGCCCTCCATCAAACCAACATGTGAATCTCAGCTCCAATACGACCTCGGTCACATTCCAACAAATCATTGGTCAAGAGGCTAAAGAGTGTAGGGAGAAAGGCCCGTGTTACTATTGTGATGAGAAATATATACCTGACTGCCAATGGCCACAACTTTTTATGATCGAGAATTCTCCACATTTTGATTATTTTTCGACCGACAAAGGCCAATTCGAGTTAGTTCAAGCAGAACCAATATCCCGATTTCATCCTTGTGAACAAGGATAATTCAAAGGGGAAGGAATGATACATGCCACCACTTTTCACTTCATGGGTGATGGATTGTTGCACTAGTTATTTGTCTCCTTGTTCTTAGGCTAGTGGTTCTATTTTTATGTAGTTAGTGGTTAGTTAGCTTGTTGAAAAATATGGCCTTATTTTCAGCAGCTAGTGGCTAGATAATAGGCTTCCACTTGTTTAGTTTTTTGGCATTGTTTTTCATTCTTGTTAAGTGATGTAATTTGGCTATAAATTGCCTAACCTCAAATGAAGTAACCATGAGAAAAGATACCCAGTTTTCAAACCTCTCTTGACTCTATTTTCTTCAAACTAAATTGTTCATAACAGTTGGCTACCATCCTCTAATGCTTTAAGTCAGTATCTAATCGGTGGAACTAACTCTAGAAAGCTGTAAATTTAAGTTAATTGGTAAAAATGAATAAAAAATATCTTCTTTACTGAGAATGTCTCTTTTTATAAATTACTTCTCTGATCAGTTGTGTTGTCAACCCGCGTCTAAGTTCTTTTGTCACTTGTTTTGTTCTATTTAACAGGTTGTTGCTTGCATGGACGTGAACTGATGTTCTAATGTTCATACTCGGACAAGCATGAGGTCTTCGATGGCTCCCTTGGACAACTCAGAATTTGTATCGGATGTCTCTCACGTGCCACATATCGTGACTTGATTTACTGAAAGTGGGTATATGTATATTTATTATATTATAATATTATTTATTTCTGTGATAAATCATGCCAACAATACCCATTAATTATCCAAACCTATTGAATGTGAAACCCTAATTTTTTATTTATTTTTTTGCGGTTATCAAACTAATGGAAACAGAAATGGTTGTGTTGAAGGATTTCAAATGAAAAAGAATATGTATGTTTTTAAAAAATTTAAATTTCTTTTTGTTAGACAAGGTAGACAAGGGACATAAAGCATAAACAATACTTAGACCAAAATAAAAATTAAAAGACAACCATGAAATTAATACCCTTTCTTCAATACATGTCTTCAATCCTGATTGTTGAAACTTGAAGAACTTGCATTCACCTCCACCAAGTACACTCCCACATCATCCATAATGGCTTTAAACAGTAGCAGTTATTAAATCCTAATTTCCAATTTGATTTCGCTGTCATTACTCCATCTCGATCTTTAATGACGTTTTTTATCACAACACAGTTCTTATATATGTATCCTTCTCTTTCTCTTTCTTTAAATGTTTTTAATGTGAGATTGATTTTTATCGTCTCTAAATTCATATTCGTGAATTTTAACGACAAAATAAATCAAAATGACTATATCAACCATCCCAACCTAGTCATTAATTATGAGGCGCAAATAATTATTGTACTGTTGTCTACCCATTCCAGTACTGAAGAAAAATACACTTAACACAGCCAACAAAATATAGGTGTGTTTGTGTCATTTTAACAACCATTGAAAAATTCCACAGTACTGTTTTGTGATGATGACTGGTACTGGACCCATTCTAACGAGACTTTTTCAAAGAAATGGTGACCCATCTGCCATCAATAACTGCTATGTGTGATCATCAGTCATCAGTCAGACGTCAGTGCATGTAGTACTCATGAAGCACACAATTAGCTAGCTAGCTAATAAGAACTATTTAACAGAGAGTATCAAGACTACAATATTTTAATTACTGTCACACACGCATGCATGCATGAAATTATTATAATGGAGACCCTTGAATTGTCTAAGTGTTGCGTTATTTCTATAGCTATTGTGGTTTTTATCTCCTTTGATGTGTTGCCATGTGCTCTTTGTTTCACTTCATTTGTGTTTGGAGACTCCTTGGTTGATGCAGGTAACAATGACTATCTGTTCACCCTATCGAAGGCTGATTCACCTCCTTACGGCATCGACTTCAAGCCTTCCGATGGTCAACCCACCGGAAGATTCACCAACGGTCGAACAATTTCCGACATTATAGGTAAGTATTAATAATAAGTCCACCAATTTATAAGTAGGGGGTACGTACATTGAAACTTGATCATATATTATACATACAAAAAGAGTGAAAATGTTGAGCCTTGCAATTTTTTTGGTTTGTGGAGGAGTTAATACTTAATGTTACCAAATTTAATTGTTCTGGTTGATTCATTAAATATTGTCACATGCAATGCAAAAATGTGAAATTAGCTAGTGTAGCATAATTTATGGTCTTGCTAGATGCAGGCCACCAAATTAATTAAAAATTGCCAAGGCATGAGATTAATATTGGACCCAATTGCTTGAATTATATATGTTTAATTTGGAAAATAAAATAATTTTTAAATTTCGAAATGTTTAAGATTAATCAAAGACAAAAATTCCATTTCTTTTAATAAGATTGTTTAATTTCAAATCTTCATTTCCCATATACAGAAAAGGTTTTGTTGAAAGAGAAGCAGAGAAAAGGAAAGAAAAATTATTAAATATTGATGAGAACCTCTGAAGAAATTCTGAAACCATATTAATTACCGGAGACAGCTATTTGGTTGGAAGAGTAGAAAACAAGCACATTAATAATTAATATATACTTGAAAATGACTTCTCAAACTGCACTCTGTTACTAAATATTTTAAATTACTGCTTCAACTATCCAATCTGTAAAAAATCTTCAAGTTTAAGCTGTCTCCATCAGAAATCTAATAGAGATTTACGTGTGCTCGCACACACATATAAATATATATGATATATCAGGTCAATCTCTCGGAGCTAAATCGTTTCCGCCACCTTATCTTGCACCGAACACTCAGGCTGATGCGATCGTCAAGGGAATAAATTATGCTTCTGGAGCTTCAGGAATTTTAGACGAGACTGGATTTTTATTCGTAAGTTCATTAATTTTATTTATATAACAATAATTCAGACACAAATGGAGGTATCTTTTTCTTATCTATTCGACCACGTACTCTCAACCATATATATGTCTGCACAGAGGGAAAAAAAAGGACGTCGGCAAATAGAAAAACGAATCTTTTATACTGTATATGTAATAATACTTCGATCTAATTAATTAAAACAGATTGGAAGAATTCGACTGCGAGAACAAGTAGACAATTTCGAGCAAAGTAGAAAATATATGGTGAATGTGATGGGTGAAAATCGTACAAGGGACTTGTTAAAGAAGGCAATCTTCTCCCTCACAATTGGGTCCAACGATGTACTCAACTACATACAACCATCAATACCATTTCTTGGTGGTGGTGATCACAGGGTTTCCAAAACTACGTTTCAGGATTTCATGGTTTCCAACTTGACTATTCAGCTAAAGGTAAGGGCAAGGCCAATGTATCACACCAAATAATACATCATTTTAGTGTTAAAAAGGTATTTTTATGGAATATGCTTACACCAAATTTTTTTTCACTCCAATGTTATTAACACCAAATTGGTGTTAAGAGCATCTTTAAAGAATATTCTTTATATAATATTATTAATTTTTATTTAATAACTTATATAAAATTAATTAATTTATTTGATATATTTAAATAATTAATCATATAATATTAAAAAATAATTATTCACATAATGAATCACATATATTTTTTTTAATAGTTAATCAAATCATAATTTAACTTAAACATACTTTAATACATAAACTTTAAGATAAGATAAAAAAATTTAGAGATGAGATAAAAATTGAATTAAATAAATTAAATATATAATATTGGGTTCATTTTGAAGATCTCGACGAGATCTTTCCAACGGTATATTTTTTATAATATTTTAATTTATAAATTTTATTATTTATCAAATTTTATAAATATATTAAATTGATAAAAGGATATAAAGGGAATAAAATTTGTTTACACTAACTAAAGAAGGATAAAATAGGAAATTTATAAAAGTTAAAAAAATTTGGTGTGGTGAATAGTACCACACCAAATTTGATCAAATTTGGTGTGGTACTATTCACCACACCAAATTTTTTTTTTTGGGAAATGGAATTTGGTGCTCCATTGGAGCACCAAATCACACCATTTTGGTGTTTTTACACCAAAATGGTGCCACATTGGCCTTGCTCTAAGCACACTAAATATTAATGCTATACATCATAGACGTGATTTTAATTTGTTCCTGTCAAAATCGTTAGACTTTGGCATTTAACATTTCAATAGATTAAGCATTTGATTATATTTAATAGCTAGTCGCCATTGCTAATTTATGATTATTATTGTTTTGTGTAGCGACTCCATAAATTGGGGGCTAGAAAGTTTGTTGTTGTTGGGGTTGGACCTCTGGGTTGCATACCGTTTGTTCGTGCCATAAATTTACTACCAAGAGGAGAATGTTCAATCAAAGTGAATCAAATAATCCAAGGATACAATCAGAAACTGAGTCAGCAACTCAATCGTTTAAATCAAAAAATGGGACCTGAAGCTATTTTCGTTTATGCAAACTCGTATGATATTTTCACGAGTATCATAATTAATCATCATCAATATGGTAAGCTTTGTTATTACACATTAGTTTTTTTTTTATGTAAATTAATGGCTTTTTTTAATAGACTAATATTTGATGAATTTTTAGGGTTTGAGAATGCAAACAAACCATGTTGTGGGGGATACTTTCCACCATTTGTTTGCTTCATGAGGCACAATGCAAACACAAGTAGTAGCAGTACAAGTTCTGGTCTTTGTGAAGATCGATCCAAGTATGTGTTTTGGGATGCATATCACCCCACAGAAGCTGCCAATCTCATCATTTCAAATAAGTTACTATATGGTGATAAAACCATTAGCTTTCCCATCAATGTTCGTGAGCTTTACAACTATACTATCTCTTAGCGAGACTTCAAGAAAGAAAAAGAAAACCTTAGAATTTCATCTATGAGCTGATGAAAAATGAAAGTTTATGATGATGACAATAATTATTTGAAATGATTATGTCTGTTCATGCCTTGAAAAATTATTCTTTACCATTAATTATATTATCATACGTATATATATTTATATATAAATCTCTAAAACGTTTCTATTTTATATACATCTAGTTACTAAAAATTTAAATGAAAATGAATGTTTTCTTTTTTATAAGTTATTATAAATTAATGAGAGTCTTGAAAACAAAACACGATTCGACTCTATAATCTCATATTTAATGCAATTATAGTTAACTTTATCACTAGAATGCTAGCGCCCTCACCTCCCGTAGGTCCGACCGAATGTTAACACATGTCCAACTAGAGAAGTACATATAATACACATAGTATATATATGTATAATATCCCATTCCCATAGCAACATTTATCACCTCTAACTTTCAAAAGAACCAAAGTCAACGCTGACAAAGGTATTTAAGTCCAAATAGAAGTGAACCCCTCCCGATCCTCTTCTTTGCTCATTGTTTTTAATGGAGAGAGCTGGTCACTGAAGTCACAATACTCAGGCTGACAATTGACAAATGCTAGCTAGCTTGCTGTGACAACTTAATATATAAATTAATATTTGTTTTGTTTGTTAACGACAAAATCATAGTATTTTGACCCATACCTTTCCTATCCCACGTTAAAATAAATTGTTTTGTCTTTCCAATGCTTTAAAAATAAGTAAATAAAAGAATGCACAAGTAAATTGTTCATTGTAATTGGTCGATTTTCTGATGTCTCTGATCGTTTTTTTTTTTTTTTTTTTGGGTCTAATGTTGGAAGAAGAAGGAAGAAGTTGACTTCGATATTTTGAAAGTGAAGAAAACGAGTTTGAGTTAATTAGATGAGCTGTTTTGGCCATGTGTGCGCATGACTGGCTTTGACTCAGCAGGATATGGCAATGGTCCCTTTTCTTTTGTTTACACATTTATTAACTTTTCTTCATAGATCTTCTGTGCTTGATCTAACTCTTTGGTGGTATTTGTTGCATATAATGTGATGGTTAGCAGTTGGCAGAAGTTGACTTCTATTAGAATTTTCGGTCAAAAATATGATTCCAATCCATAATGTTCGATACTCGCTTACCTTAAACTTTCGTCGAGTTTTTAGTAGGACGAGGTTAATGGTCATTTAACTATTTTTAAGTGAATTTTATTTTACGTATTGGGCCTGGTGGGTTTTCAAAAAAATCTGGTTCATGTGCCTGTTTTATAAATGGGCTTGGTGGGCTTTGACCTTCTAGTACAGGCCTGCCTGGCCCAAGAGAGTTGAGATAATAGAATCCTAGACCCAACATTTTGAGCAAATATGCACTCTTTGTCAATACTTATTATAAGATCCTACGGCCCAGATGAAGAAACCCAATACAAAATTTTCAAGTTTTCAACACATGTATGTAGGTCATGGAATGCTGAAATTCAAGCGTGGCATGTGTTATAGCCTCAAATTCCATGTCTAGAATCTTTGATTCTTTCTTATCTGGAAAAAAAAAAATGGAAATCATTCAATAAATTAGAAGTGACCAATTGATAAGATGGAAAATAATCTTCTCACAGAATTTTTTTTTTCCTTTAAAATGTATGGCCATTATTTTGTGCAATGAAAGTGAAGCAAACTCAACCAAGCATCCTCTCGAGTCTGGAGCCAAATTCTACACAAAATCATCAATCTTGAGCTTTTACTGTGTTAGACTTGTGTTTTTCATTGGACAAAAACCAGTAGAGTTACATACATTCATGGTGGTTCTAAACCTCCAAGTGCTGCATTCTCCTACTACTACTCCTCCTCATCATCAACATCTCTCACTGCGTAGGCAAAGCCGATCAGGGATCATTGTCCGATGTGGGATTGCAGAGCCATCGGGAGAGCCGGCTCCACTGGGACAGAAAACAAAGTACAATGATGGGTTCTTCGCGAAGGCATTCATGACATTGTTTGCTCGCAAGATGGAGAAGTTTGCTGCTGCTGCTCCAGTGAAGTCTTCTTCCAGGACAGAGATGAAGAAGAACAAAAAGGGATTGTTTGATTATGACTACGAGAGCTTTGTTGATGTTTCAAAGAGAGTCATGCAAGGAAGGTCTCGCGAGAAACAGCAAGAAGTTGTTAGAGAGGTGCTCTTGTCTATGCTCCCTCCAGGTGCGCCTGCTCAGGTAGAGAATTCTCATTTCTCAATACAACTTGGTGGTTTGGTGGTTCTTTATATTATATACATTGTTTGTTCATTTTATATGTCTCAACTGTTCTTCAATTGTCATGAGTGAGTATAATTTTAGGACAATTGATTGTAATTTTACCTTTATCTTAAATATCGGTTTCTGTAAAAAAAATTAGAAGTTTAGATTTTTAAGAATATTAAAAATATTATCAATATCCTTAAAATATAGGGGATATTCAATGATATGTTTATATCAATCCCCTAAAATATGAAAAAATATAAATAATTCGGTTAAAATATTAATATTTATGTCAGTGTAAATGTTGTTAAGCAGTTTAGGAAATTATTTCCACCAACAAAGTGGGCTGCAGAGTTCAATGCTGCATTGACAGTGCCTTTCTTCCACTGGTTAGTTGGACCTTCTGAGGTAAGACTGCAAACTTGAACAATCTCACTCGCAAATCACAATTTTAATCTTATATGTATTGCTTAGATGTTGCTTTATTTATTGTATTTTGTACAAAAAAAAAAAAAAACAAATGGCTTTTGTATTATATTATACATACTCTAGTGGATGTCATCCTAGGTTGTAGAAGTGGAGGTCAATGGAGAGAAGCAAAGAAGTGGAGTTCATATAAAGAAGTGCAGGTAAAAAAGACTCTATGACATCAAAAAAAGGAGAAAGTCTTGTTTTATTTACTTGAATTGTACAGTTTGTTACAGATGATTTTATCATCATTTTCCAGTAGAAGTTTGATATGAAAATGCGATTATTTGACAAATTGTTGTCTATCATCAAGGTACCTGGAGAACAGTGGTTGTGTCGGAATGTGCGTAAATATGTGCAAGATCCCTACTCAAGATTTCTTCACCAATGAATTCGGTCTCCCGCTAACCATGATTCCCAGTAAGGCTTCTCATTCTTTTCGAATTTTCCCGCTCAGCCCGAACTGCACATGATTTATCAATTATCAGTAATAATCATTGATACAAAAAATGCATACAATTAGTAATGTGCACAGTAAATTTTACCCTCAGATTTTGAAGATATGAGTTGTGAGATGGTGTATGGCCAAGTTCCACCCCCATTTGAAGAAGATCCTGCATCCACCCAGCCTTGTTATGCAGAAATCTGTGAGTTTTTTTTTTTTTTTTCGAAACTTCTGCGATGGAATCGATAGACATATAGCCATTTTCTCATTGCTTTCTAACCAACCATTAAATACATCATCTGCAGGTTCAATGGCAAATCCCAGCTCCAGTGTCTGTCATAAATTACAATCTTGATCAGATTAATTGCTTCCCAGTTCAATTTGTTCATCACATAAACAAGTTCTTCACGTCACACGCCTACAAGGTCCATCTGCCTTGGCCTTATACTATATCACACAGTTATTCATCTTTATAGGTTTGACATCTAGGCTACACATACATTTTCATCTTTTCTAGTTTTGTAAATTTAAAAAGAAACAAGCCCCGGGCGGTATGACGGATGAGAAATACAACTGTTTGATTAATCAAGTCATATTTTGAGTGAAGGCAGTATTCTACAAATTCAAAACTGTGAATAAGTTAGCATAAGCATCAACAAAAGCTTTTAGAAAGCAACAGAACTGTGTCCAGCAAACCCGAAGCAAGCTCACTGCAAAACAAGCACAGAAACTGACGAGTCAAAAACGACTGAATAGTTCATGTATCAGAGTAAGCATTATTCTTAAATTTGAACAAATTTTTGGACAATCTAATATTAATTTTAAAGTATGTACTAAGATAATTAAAAACATAAAAATCGAATGTGGGTTAAAATTTCGTTAATGTGAACCACATTTGGTGGTCTTGGTTTCCAACCAAAATAACCCACTGAAAATTTGTTAGTATATTCATCTAGACTAGCTAAATGAATCTTGACTTGATGAATCTCGATACCTGAATCAATCTAGTTCTATTCATGTATAGGAATTTTAAATGAGTGTTTAAGTTCATAATTAAGTTCATGTATTAGCAATTAATTATTATGTACCAAATGTAGTATAAAAATGGCTGCTCCTTCAGTCATTTGTAGTATAATTAATCAGAGAACTATAAAAATATAGAAGTTGATTTAAGAAATATTTGTGAATTTACGAGAGTAATTTTGTTCTCTTAAATATCTATTCTAAATTTGCGTAAATTTTCTTAAGTTTGTTTGAAGATCATCAAACGCTTCCAACAAATTGATATCGGAGCTGGTTACAATATGGCATCCAACAACAATAATATGTTGTAACCTCAACTTCCTCGCTTCGATGGGAAGAATTATAGTCAATGGAGTTAACAAATGAAAATTTTAGATGGTTTCCAAGACTTATGAGAAATCATTGAGAATGGATTTGTTGAGCCACAAGATCAAGCTGCTCTTACTCAATAACAAAATAATGAATTGAAAGAGAATAGCAAGTAAGACAAGAAAGCTTTGTTCTTATTTATCAAGCTGCTGATGAAGCAATTTTTGAGAGAATTTCCACAACAACTTTAGCAAAGGCGGCTTGGGACATTCTGCAATCAACTTATCAAGGTAAAGCTAAAGTTAAAATGGTAAGATTGCAAGTTCTAAGATCTGAATTTGATACACATAAAATGAAAGATTCTGAGTCGATGGAGGAATATTTTAATCGAGTTCTCTTAATTGTCAATCAATTGAAAGTAAATGGAGAACAAATTTCATATCAAAGAATTATTAAGAAAATTCTTAAGAGCGTGACTAGAAGATTTGAGCATGTTGTTGTCGCTATTGAAGAATCAAAAAACTTAGCCACTTTATTAGTAAATATATAGCTTGATGAGATCTCTCTAATCTCATGAGTTTAGATTGAAGCAATTTGATATTGTTCCTTTAGAACAAGCTCTTTAATCTTAAGCTTCTTTTAGTCAAAGTTCTAGAGCAAGAAAAGGTGGACGTGAAGGTGGTAGAAATTTCGAGTCCCGGAACAACAACAATGAAAGCAAGGAAGAATCAAGTTCCTCTTCAGGCCAAGGAAGAGGAAGAGGCGGAGACAGAGGTCATGGTGATTTCTCTCACATTCAATGCTACAATTACAATCGTTTTGGCCACACTAAAGCGTATTGCAAGTTGAAGAAGAATGATGGTGACAAAAACAACTCAAATTTCATGCACGAGGAACAAAATAATGATAAAGGTACTTTTGTTTTGCCTGTAGAACACAATAAAGATGTTCGGTATCTTAACAGTGGTTGTAGTAATCATATGACTGACAACAAAGATATTTTTACAATTTTGGATGATTCTCTCCAAAGTGAAGTCAAGATTGGTGATAACAAATGACTTTGGTAAAAGAAAAAGGGCAATATTCTTGTTCAGACAAAGAAATGTGTCAAACGAATCACCAATATATTCTATATTTGGATCTTAAAAACAACCTATTGAGTGTTGGGCAGTTTTTTCAAAAGGGACGTAACGTTATTTTCAAAGATGATATGTGTAAGATGGTGTTCTTATTGTGAAAATAAAAATGTCTCCAAACAAGATATTTCCCTTGATTTTTCATATGGCCAAAGCTCTTGTTTCAGCACTTTGGTGAATGATATTTCATGGCTATGACATTTTCAGTATGGGCATTTGAGTTTTAGCTCATTGTTTCATATGTGCCAAAATCATATGGTAAAAGGAATGGCAAACACTAGTCAGAGAGATCATCAACTTTGTGAAGCATGGATTCTCGGGAAGTATCATCGTAATCAATTTCCAGTTGGAAAAGCATGAAGAGCCTCAAACCCACTTGAATTAGTTCACATTGATTTATGTGGACCTATGCGCACACCGTCAATTGGAGGTAATCGTTACTTTCTACTTTCATTGATGATTACAGTAAAAAGACGTGGATTTATTTGCTTAAAGAAAAAAATGGAGTTTTTGAATGCTTCAAAACCTTCAAAGCTTTTGTTGAAAATCAAAGTGACTATACAATAAAAACTTTATGTTCCAATCGTGGTGGAAAATTTGTTGCTTTGGAGAGTTTTTTGAAAGATAATGGAATTCGACATTAGCAAACTGCTCGTTATACTCCCCAACAAAATGGAGTAGTCGAGCGGAAAAATAGCACTATCACGAAGCTAGCAAGAAGCATGATGGAAGCCAAAGAAATACCTAATGAATTTTGGGATAATGCTATTATAAGTGCTGTCTATCTACCAAACCGAGCTGTAACTAAAAGTGTTCATGGAATGACTCCTTAACAAGCTTGGAATGAGATAAAACCATATGTTAGCCACTTGAAAGTGTTTGGTAGTATAGCTTACTCTCATATTCCATATGAGAATAGAGGTAAGGTGGATTATATATTAAAAAAATTTATCATAGTGGGATACAGTGAAAATTCAAAAGCATATCGTTTGCACAATCTAGTCTCAAAGAAAATAATCATAAGTAGAGATGTACACTTTAATGAAAAAGAGTTTTGGAAGTGAAATGTTACTAATCAAAAACATAAATCAATTTCTGCTAATATTGAAGACAATGAAGGTGCACAAGTAGTTGAACCAGAAGGTGCTGAACCATTATCCTTAACTTCTAGGTCATCATCAAGTGATGAAGAGTCAGCTTTGCCATCATTAAGGATATCGACTCGACCGCATCAACTATCTAAAAGGTATCCCTTAAATGACTATGTCATGGTTACTAGTGATGGAATGAATTTTGTATTACTTATAGATGCAGATCCAATAAGTTTTAAAGAAGCATCCAAGGAGGAAAAATGGAGGATTTTCATGAATCAAGAAATATATGCAATTGAAAGAAACAAGACATGGGAGTTGACAGATCTTCTAAAAGACAAGATAGTGCTTGATGTAAAAGGGGTCTACAAAACAAAACTAGATTCAAATGGTAAAGTAGATAAAAATAAAGCAAGACTTGTTGTGAAAGGTTACAGGCAGAAGTTCGGTGTTTATGATGAAGAAAGTTTTGCTCCTGCAACTCATTTGGATATAGTTCGTCTACTTTTATCATTGGTAGCTCAAAAAGGTTGTAAGTTGCATCAATTGGATGTGAAATCGGCTTTTTTTAATGACTTCCTAGAAGAAGAGGTCTATGCGAACAACCCCTGGGTTACGAAAAGAAAAGAGAAGAACATAAGGTGCATTGCTTAAAAAAGGCATTGTACGAACTGAAACAAGCTCCAAAAGCTTGGTACAGTCGAATTGACAATTTCTTCATGAATAATGGATTCAAGAGATGCCCATACGTGCATGCACTCTACACCAAAGAAGATGAAAGAGGTAATTTTCTTATTATTTGCTTATATGTTGATGATTTTATCTTTACATGAAATAATAAGAAAATGGGAATGGATTTTAAAAAATTTATGATGAAAGAATTTGAGATCACCGACTTGAGACTTCTTCATTACTTCCTTGGAATTGAAGTAAAACAAATAGATGAATGAATCATTATTTCTCAACACAAGTATGCAAAAGACTTGTTAAAGAAATTTAGAATGAATAGTATTGTCTCTTACAGTACTCCTATGGAGGCAAATTTGAAGTTAAGCAAAGATGATGGGAGTGAAGAAGTTAATGCTAGTCTTTATCGAAGTTTAGTGGAAAGTCTAATGTATTTAACAACAACAATGCCAGATTTAATGTTTGCTATCAGCATTTTGAGTAGATTTAGGAATTCACTAAAGAAAAGTCATTGGGAAGCTGGTAAAAGAATCATTCGTTATGTTGTGGATACTATTGATCATGGGATTCATCACAAGATATTCAAGAATCAATCTTGATTGGTTACAATGACAGTGATTGGAGAGGAGATACAGATAATCAAAAAAGCACATCTGTGTATATTTTCAAGATTGGTTCAGGTGCAATTTCTTGGTCTTCAAAGAAAAAATCTATTGTTGCTCTCTCTTCTATAGAAGCAGACTACATTGTTTTGTGTGCAGCTGGTTGTCAAGCTCTATGGCTAAGGTGGATGTTTAAAGAATTCAAGTGCTCTCAAGAGGAGACGGTGTTGTATTATGATAATAATTCAACAATTGCACTTGCCAAAAATCCAGTGTTTTATAGAAGAAGCAAGCATATTAGGATTAAGTATCATTACATTCGAGACTTGATCAAAGAAGAAGTAGTGGTCAAGCATTGCAAGACACAACATCAAATTGCAGACATTTTCACAAAGGCATTGAAGGCTATAACTTTTGTCAAATTGAAAGAGAAACTTGGTGTTACTCAAGTCTAGATGAAAGAAGGATGTTAGAATATTAATCTAGACTCAATGAGTCTTGACTAGATGAATCTTGACATTACTTAAGTCTAGAGTTTATTATGGATGAATCTAATTCTATTCATGTATTTAGGAATTTTAAATGAGTGTTTAAGTTCGTAGCTAAGTTCATGTATTAATAATTAATTATTATGTACCAAATATAGTATGAAAAGGGTTGCTCATTTGTAGTATGACTAAGAAAAGAAATATAAAAACACAAAAGTTAAGTTAAGAAATATTTGTGAATTTTGGAGAACAATTTTCTTCTCTTAAATCTTTATCCTAAATTTATGTGAAATTTTTTTAGTTTGTTTGAGGCTCATCAAATGCTTCCAACAAAATATGGGGTTGATTAATTAGACTGCCGTTAGGTTGCAAAATTGGATTTAAACTGGACTAAAAACACAAGTTTAATTATAAGTAGGGATGGCTAAAGGAACCAAACCGGCGGTTCCGGTTCCTTTTTTATCCAACCGGAACCGGGACCGGGGAAGTTCCGGTTCCGGTTAGAACCGGGGGGGAACCGACGGTTCTGGTTCCTCCCCGATTTTGATGGAACCGGCGGTTGAACCACCGGTTCCATAACTGAAACCGGACTGCTAATCACAAAAACAATTAAAAAAATTAAAAAAAAATTCACTGCCCCACGCATGGGGCAGTGCGCAACTGCAGGCTACAGCAGTCTGCTGCTGTATAAATGTTAAAAAAAAATACAAAATACAAAAAAAAAAAAAAATTAATGGTTTGAACCGGAACCCCCGGTTCCTAACCGGCGGTTTCGATTTTTTTTTTAAGGCCAACCGAAATTGGGACCAGCTGTCCCAGTTCCGGTGATCGGTTCCGAAACCGGTTTTGAACCGGAACCTTATGTTCCTGTTCAAAACCGCCGGTTCAGTTCGAACTACCCGATTCGAACCGAACCGGGGCCATGCCTAATTATAAGCAACCAAAATTGCTTACAGTTCTTATAGTACGAACCCGGTTTCGATTGGCAACCGATCTAATCGATTTCGCTTAAACCTGTATTCTTTTACTTAGCTATGGTTAAGTTACTAACATCGCATTTAATTTAATAAAAAACACAAATTCAATCAAGTTATAAGCAACAAAATGACAAAATTGAAAAATGCTTACGATTAAAAAACATTTGCTTGTCACGAGGAGTTAATAACCGTCTTGACAATCGAGTCAAGTAACAAATTTTCTGGCTTCACCAATCGAAATAAAACTGCATTGGTTGGCTATGTGTGAGATACTGAGATGAGATGGATATATATATATATATATATATATATATATATATATATATATATATATTTTTTTTTTTTTTTTTTTTTTTTTTTTTGGGTCTAATGGTCCTATTTGTGTTTCTTGCTCTTGCTAACTTGATCATATCAATGAAATATATATTTTATTAATTCAGATACATGTTAGAAGACTTATTATTAGTGCTTTTTTTTTTTTTAAGGGTGTCAGACATATCGAATTAATATACATGCATTATTAGCAAGATCCGTTGAGATCAATCACCAAAACCCGAATATCTACTCCTGTTAAAATACTATAATTACAAAATTAACAATTGTCGAAACTTATCGAGATCAATCATTAAACACGCGAGCTCAAACGAGGAGACATCTAATCTTATTGTGTCAAAGCCCATATATTTACTCCCATAATGGGTAAGAGGAGAAAACTACCCATACATACTGATAAATATGCATGGGGAAACTTAAACTCTCACCACTGAGATGAGAGATATACACTAACCACTTAAACAATAAACTGATGCGCATTGCTTTTTAAAATAATAATTTGGGATTTGTTTGCTGCAATTGCAACAATTGGCCTTAAAATTCTCATAAAATACTGATTTTTTTCTTTTTATAAAAAAAATAAATAAAAGACCTCCAAGTTACATATTTAATAAGTAATCAAATATGCTTATAATTTTCTTTTCAAAAAAAAAATGCTTATAATTTTTAAATTATATACAAGGGTGATTCCTTCACACAAGAGACAAACCATAAAAAGAAGGTCAACGACTCGAAAAGGTCATTGAATTAGTTATCTATGTTAAACAGTGCCATTTTCAATAATATAATGATCTTGTAAACACAATCTTCACAATTTCATGAAAGAAAGGAACTTTATGATCCAACTAGGCTCCAACAACAAAATAAAAATGCTTATTCAATCGGATAATATAAATTTATACTTCATTGATTTTCGACAGTTAATTGGGTGAATGGATAATACATGACTCAGGAGTGTACTTTATTAAGTGTGAATACATAGAGATTGATGATATTGGCTCATTATGCTTGAACTCAACTGTATCGAGATGCCATGGCCAGAACTAGACATAAAATGGTTCAATCATATGTATAAATGAAGTACCTATTGATGCTATACTTCTAGTTGATGCAAGTCCTCTGAAATTTGTTCCAAAACTTTTGGATCGCTGCATGTTGGAAGAGTTTTAGATGAGCCTTTTTCCAAATGCTCAAGAAAATCCATCGCCACAGGATCAGTCCAGGACGCTCCAACCGGAGCCTCAGCACCTGCAACCCACCCTAGATGTCCACCTTTGGGCGTCACTATTAACAAACAATTCGGATTCGCCTAAGACAATAGGTGAGAAACTTTGTTAAAAAAATAATTAAAATGAAGAGAAGTGAAAAAATATGATGAGATACTTTCTTGTAAAGCAGCTGCAAGAATAAAAGACAAGGCTAGTTAAAATGGAGCGCTACACATCTGATGTCATGTGATCAAAGGAAATTCATCTCCATCCACATGATACTGAGCAATGAAATGAAATGTATTTTCAAAATTAGTTTATATAAAAAAAAAAACACAAAGAAGATATAGAGCAGTAAAAAGGTAGCAGTGCATTTTGATAAATGAGGAAAGCTATATTGCCTAATTACTGAAGGAGGGTTTTCAATATCATGGCAGCAGTTATCGAGGTCAATAGAGAACAACTCAAAATCATGAACTAATGGTGTTGGAGATGTTAGACAGGGGCTATCTCAGCATTAATGAAGCAAAACAGGCTTAAGTAAGGATTTAACCATTGTGAACCACATCTGAGACTATATGAAGCTAGATGGAGAAAACAAATGGAACCATTATCCATAAAGCAGTTCGGGATAACTATAAGTCTTCCTATACTGAAGCACCCTACATACCTTGATATCTTCACGAGGAATTCCCCTAGAAGGAGCGATAGGATCATTTTCAGCCTGCAATTAAACCATGAAGAAAGGAAAATTTATAGCTCAGCAAAACTACCGCACTGTTCATGCTCCATCATTGTCTCTATGGATTAAACATCTAACCACTACTTGCACAAAGTCGAGTGAACGAATCAATTTCAAGTACAACAAAAAAATCATCATATGTTCATATTATAACTTGCAAGATGAATTTCGACATAAAAGTAGGAATGAAATCCATGTTGCCAGTCCCAACCATTAATTCTCAAGGCAAGTGGAGAACTTTAAAATGCCATTTAACTCAGCATGATAAACAAGTTAAATGTTACCCTATATCATAGCTTCTCCAACTAAAGGACCTTCCTTGTTCTATTGCTACTTCTGCACAGATAGAATTGTTCGATAGATATTAACCAAAACAATATTCCAATGCCAATTGATATGATTAGAATGGTTCTAGTCCTAAGCATTATGTGGACCATAACTTATACAACTTACATTTAAAATTTAATCATACATAAACTTAGTGCACTAAGTGATAACCAAAATTGTAAGTCAGCAAAAAGTTGTTAAAGAGTTAATTATACCTGAAAAATTCAGAAAATTTGTCTTTTTAAGTGGCACAGACATGTTACCTGGATGCAAAGCAAAGGAATGCAGACATGTTTTATGGAATCTGAACTGCTTGAGTTAGAGTAGTAGTCATCCACTGACTTGAAACCAAATGAAACTGCAAGGAATAATAGAAAGTAATGCAAACTGATGGCTTGCACATAAAATCCGCACTCCCAATGAATTAGAAATTTCCTTTCATGTGGAGGAAGCGCATACCTCTGGTTAGTCCTTCATCAAAGTCCCTGACAGACTTGGCATTGGCAGCCATCGGGATATTATATTCACCACCCATGTCTTCAAAGAGGAGAGCATGCCTACATAAGCAAGATAATGCAGTGATACTGTCTACACTTAGAATTACCAACTGTGCACTGAAATAACAGGCAGCAAAAGAAAGGCATTTTATCACAGAATTACTTCTTGAAAATTCTACAGAGAGCACTAGCAAGAGCTTTGTCATAAACAATGTTAAAGCCCTTACGGAAGTCTTCATCTGCAATGACCAAATTGAATGGATTACACAATGAGACAGCACCAGAAAGAGGGCAAGAATGAGATTCCTGCGATAATTCATAATAAAAGTATTGATGAAAAGGAAGAAAAAAACATAAAACAATGAAGAAACTGTACAGAAAAAATGAAAAGAAAATATCCAGCCCAAGGAAAACTTCACATAACCAAACCAGTAAGAAAATGATAGCTTCAAAACAGTATGCATCTACTGTCTGCAGAGGATCAGGTTTAAATTTACAAAGGATACCAATTTGAACAGATAGAGAAATATATTGGCCTATGAACGAGTGAACAAAGAGTCCACTCAAATTATGTGCAACTTAACAAGTTAAATGGTCAATTAAGAAAATCGTTATTCAATTTCATAACAAGCTATACAAATTAACACATTGGAGCATAAAGCGGCAAGCAACCTACAACATAAGAGATGCACTAGACCCACAACAACTTTGATAGGAGAAAAATACGGGGAAAGAAACAAAGAAAGTAGAGTCTATAGATTTAGAACCTTACTCCAAACAAAAGTGAGTACAGGTACACACTACACAGTTATCTACTTATCTTACCTGACCCAAATAGCGAACAAGAATGTTTGCCCCAAGAGACCAACCAACTGCATACAAATTAGCTTCTGGGTATCTGTTGGAAACATGAGCCACTACTTCATGCATGTCTCCTAAAAACGAAGCCGAATAGAACTGCATATCAGTGTCATGAAACAGTCACGTACTTCATTATAGCATCTCAGGACTTCACATACATAATATAAACAGAAATCTAAAAATGGTTCAAAACTCCAAGCTTTCTTGCACATCCAAATACAATAACTAGTACCTGAGGAGTGGTAACAG
Organism: Xanthoceras sorbifolium; assembly: GCA_003430845.1. NCBI lineage: Eukaryota > Viridiplantae > Streptophyta > Magnoliopsida > Sapindales > Sapindaceae > Xanthoceras > Xanthoceras sorbifolium. Next base: position 9,918,994 of record CM010620.1, on the reverse strand, counting down.
GGCTATGTCCACAGCCTCGACTATTGAACACCACAACACGCCACCCTTTACTTCTGGCTCTAAGCAGCATATACCTCACGTATGTATCCTCACTCCCTCCTGTTAAACCAGGCTGCAGCCACCCATCAAACTCAGCATCTCCAATAAAAAAAAATTCTCTAGTGCGAACGGTCAAACAGCGAATTCACTTAATAAAATTTTGTCTTTTAACGACTAAAAATTCATTACTTGCAATAAATTTCACGCAAACATCTGCAATAAAAAAACTCCTCTCCAATAAAGATGACATTGTCACAAAATGCAAATTTTCAAGATAGAAAATCAAGAAATTAAATAGTAGAACTCATCCCATAAACTCACAGTAGTAGAAGCACAAAAAAAGAAGAGAAATCATTGACATTATAGCATCTCCAGAGTACAATTCTTGATTTCTAATAGCAATAACATATACATAAAAATTGTCTGTTTGAATCATGGAAAGTACTCTAACCAAAAACATTTTACTAATTCAACCTCAGTCACTACCTATAGTCAACTAATTATCATTCTCTTGTCATACATTTTTCTCTCGAGAAACAAACACAGGTTGTTGTTAAACTGACCAGCAAAATGAGGAGGGGAGAATCGGGAGGCAGGCGTTCGTGGTCGCCGGAGACCCAATCGAGAGCGACGGAGCCGTCGTCTTTGGTACGGATGCACTCTCGCTTGAGCCTGACGTCGGGGAGAGAACGGAAGAACGCGGCGAAGATGGTCTCAACGTGGCGGTTCCAGCCGATCACAGGGAACGCCCTGTACGGACGGTCCAGCGTCTTGAGGACCGGCAGGAAGGCGTCACGAGCGCCGCCGATGACTTCCAGCGAGTGGTGGGGGCTGGGCATTGCTTTGGCGGTAGCGGAGACGTGGAGAGAAGCGATTGGGCGCAGCCTGAGGATAGCCGGTAAGGAGGAGACCATCGTTAGCTACAAACAGGCCATATCAAGTCTAGACTGTCGAGTCAAGGAGTGGCTGTCATTCGAAAAAGTTCCGCGAATACAATGGCATTTTTATACGGCGTCGTTTGAACATGAGGACCTTATCGAGTCAACCCGTTGTCCGCCATTAGTTTCTTCAAGCAAACTTCTAAACGTCAACGTTTGAAACCCGAGGACCGAGTAACTTATCGAGCCAACCCGTTATCGGCCGTTTGTATTTTAAGTAACTAGAAGAATTATTTAATCTGATAACAAATTAGCATTCTCGGATTAGGATCCTCTTCTAACCTAAACTTTTCCTAAACTTTTGTACAAAATCTTAGGCATTAAATTGGTTATGTAACACATGTCTTCAGATGTATAAAAGCTTTTTTTTCAAAAAAAAAAAAATAACATAAAATCCTAACCATTAAATCCACATGTCGTCAGATGTGTAAAAGTTTAAGTTATAAGAAAATTCTAATCTAGCATTCTCATTCACAAGATGCATCTTATACCAGCTATTCTTATCATGCCACGTGGTACTATCAGAACGACGAATGTATAGTATTACCCGGTGCACAAAAGCCCCTCTTCATTTTAAGCATATCAGCATCTATATTATTATTTTTTTTTTTTTTTTAGGAGTCCTATATCTTACCAAAATCAAATAATACATATATAACTCAAATATTTACTCTTATAATATTAGAAAGAAAAAAAATTACTCACACGTGCAGATAACCTATGATAATAATGTAAAGTGATAGAGAAATATTGAATAGTCTGTATATTGATGTGTGTATAATAATGTACAATAGAGAGCCTTATATAGAGGCTAGGTATGTGTGCAGTACAAGTAATGGGCTAATGCTAGACTAAACTATATACTAACATCCCCCCTCAAACTCGAGGTGGCAAGAAGGAAACCAACTGGAGTTTGGATATAAGATCTCGAAGACGACCAGACGGGTAAGACTTGGTGAAGATATCAACAGGCTGGTCAGCAGAGGAGATGGAGAACAACTTGAGAATGCCTTTCTTGAGATGATGGCGAGTGATGTGACAGTCAATCTCAATGTGCTTAGTGCGTTCATAGAAGACATTATTATGAGTAATGTAGATAGCACTACGATTGTCACAATAAAGAGGAGTGGCAGTAGGCTGTGGAGCATCCAGTCTACCAAGAGCCAGCGAAGCCAGACAAGCTCACAGTAGTGTCGGCAAAGGCACGATACTCAGCCTCAGTACTGGAACGGGAAAAAATATTCTGCTTCTTGCTACGCCATGAGACAAGAGAAGTACCCAACAAGAAATAGAAACCTGTGATAGAGCATTGATCAGTCGGATCACATGCCCAATCCGCATCTGAATAAGCATGAAGCTCGAGAGAAGACTGAGAGGAGTAGTGTAGACCATGATAAAGAGTGCCCTTGATATATCGGAGAATCCAAAGAATGATAGCATAGTGGACAGAACGAAGGACATCCATGAACTTACTAACCATACCCACAGCATATGAAATATTCGAACGAGTAACTGTGAGATAGATCATACTACCAACCAACTGACGATAGTGAGTAGCATCGGATATAGGTTCACCATCCAAGGGTATGAGCTTTGCATTGTATTCTAAGGGAGTGGAAACAGTCTTGTTGTCAGTGATAACAACCTTGGTGAAAAGATTATAAGCATATTTAGCTTGGGAAAGATAGTATCCATCAGAGGATGAGGTAACTTCAAACCCAAGAAAATAGCTGAGAGTGCCCAGATCTTTCATCTCAAAATGCTGACTAAAGAAGTGCTGAAGAGAGCGGATACCTGCAGAATCATCTCCAGTAATAATCATATCATCAACATAAAGAAGAATAATAGTGATACCAGCAGAGGATCTTCGGAGGAAGAGAGCAATGTCATGAGGACTCAAAGTGAAACCCTGCTGAGCAACAACTGAGCTAAACTTTTCAAACCAAGCTTTAGGAGCCTGCTTGAGACCATAAAGAGCACGGCGAAGGCACCAAACTTGACTGCCTGAGTGTGGATAGCCAGGGGCGGTTGCATGTACACTTCTTCTTGGAGGTCTCCATTGAGGAAAGCATTCTTCACATCCATTTGATAAATAGGCCAACGGCGAACAGCAGCCACAGCAATGAGACATCTGACAGATGTAAGGCGAGCAACATGAGCAAAGGTTTCCTCATAGTCAATGCCATACTCCTGAGTAAAGCCTCTGGCAACTAGGCGAGCCTTGTATCGTTCAACAGATCCATCAGCCTTAGTCTTGATTTTATAAACCCATCGACAACCTACTACAGACTAACTAGGAGGCAAATCAACCATATCCCAAGTGTGATTCTTATGAAGGGCATCTAGTTCTTCATTCATAGCTTGCTGCCAAAGAGGGTCAGTATGGGCCTCACAATAGGTGTGAGGTTTATAAAGGGTGGCAAGAGCAAAAGAGCAGTGATAATCAGTGAGATAAGGTGTAACATCCGTAATTTTTATTAATTATGAAAATTGCCCATAATTATTGTTAATTATGTGAAAATAATGTAATGGGTTTATTTGGATTAATTTTAGGTATACAAGTGGACCAGATGGAGCGGTCCAGAAAGAGTGCATGAAGAAAAAGGAAAAAGCTGGCATTGAGCACCGCGACCAAGGATCGCGATGAACAGCTCGCGGTGAAAATGATGATTTTGGGCAGTGAGTACCGCGACCAGGGATCGCGATAAGTAGCTTGCGGTGAAAATATTGATTTTGGGCAGTGAGCATCGCGACCAGACACCGCGATGGCTGATCGCGATGAAGGCTGTAAAAATACTCCAGTGAGTACTGCGACTAGATGGCACGACCACAGGTCGCGAGGAGCGGTCGCGATGACCAAAATTTTATAAAAAAAATAAGAGGGCGGTGGAAGTTTCACGAAGAAGCTAACAGAAAAAACAGAGAGAGACTAGGAGAAAGAAAAGAAAAAGAGAAAAAGAGAAAGAAGAAAGGAAGAAGAAAGGAGGAGGAGAAGGAAAAGAGGAGTGAGAAAGAGAAAAAAAGAAAGGAGAAAGAAAAGAAAAATTCGTAAAAACGGTATCCAAGTTAGTGTACACACGTTTCTGAAATCTTTATATTAGTTATTGACTCAAAGAATTTAGAAACATATTTACGAATTTCGTAAAATCGTATTTCATTTTCGTATATTGATTGAATTAATTGTGAAGTATTTTCATATTATTGAATTTCTATGATATTGTATGTTTTCAAACCTGATTTATGAATATTGATTTACGAATATTGTTTAGTATTATATTTGTTGACTTTGATTGAAATTTCGAAAAGAATGAACTGATTTGATACCTGAATAATGGCCCTGATATATGGATATAGGAGATTAACATGTCAATTAGGTGCATTTAGCAGTACTGCAACGAGATATTTGATGATTATGATGATATACGAATACCATTTCATTTTGAGATGGGAAATCGACTGTGAATTTACGGATACCATTTCATTTTGAAATGAAAAACCGACTATGAATTTATGGATACCATTTCATTTTGAAATGGGAAATCGACTGTGACCATAGGGATATTATTTCATTTTGAGATGGGAAACCCGACTGTATAAACCCGTAATCCAGTCCTATAAACCCTGTAATGTGTATCAGAGGCCCAATTAAAAACTGAAAACTATGAAAATGATGTTGAAATAAGGAAATGTTATTGAGATTTCATTCTAGCAACTTTTGAAATGTTTTAATTATTATAATCTCAATTTGATTCAATAATTGTCAGATTATGTTTTAATTAATTACGTATGATATTAAGTATTTCTGAAATTTTAAATTCTATGAGTTTATATTACATTGAAATTATTTTAGTGTACACCCACTAAGCATTATTGCTTAACGCGTTGATTGTATCACGCATAGGTAATAGAGATACCAGCGGAGGAAAAAACTAAAGAGGAGGTAGCTGCAGACAGAGATTCAGAGTTACTATATCTTTGGGTAGTTATATTTAAACTTTGTATGTATATTATTCAATTAAGCATGCATATACAGAAGTCTGTAAAGTTGTTTTATATATATATAAGTTTTTGTAAATATTTATTTGATGATTTATGTTTTACAAAGGTTTGTAAATATAAATTATGTAATGTTTCATTCGAAAATGTTTGGGAAAGTCGCACTATATGGCAGAGTGAGCTTATGATTTAGAAATGAATTTTGAAGTGTTAATATTATATTGTTTGAGTTTTTTTTTTTTTGGTTGAAAACAAGATTTTTGGGAAATAAAAAAAACAGAGGAAACTCTGTCGGAATTTTTCAAACAGTTTTGATGGGCTCACTAGAAAGGATTTTAAAATATAAATTATTTAGTTTTCAATGGTTTTCAAATTATAAAGTGAAGTTTAGAAAAGTTTGAAAACTCAGTAGCGCTTCTTGGATCGATCCATATGGGTCGGGTCAGGGGATGTTACATAAGGAGGAAGAATGCTTACCCGAGTGGAACGACGAAGTTTAGGACCAACAGGAAACTCAGGAGAGGGTGATGCTACAGGATCCAAGACAGGCGGGTCATATGCTGGGGAGAGAACCGAAGATAAGTCATCTGGAGAGGCCACCGATGTCAAAGAATCCTCCACAAGTTCAGGATAGAGAGGGAGAAAAAGATCAGTAAAAATGGGAGACTCGGAGGAAGAAGACGCAGGAAACTGTTGGAGACTCGTGAAAGAATGATGTTCCCAAAACTCAACATGACAGGAGATACGAAGACGATGAGAAATGGGATCATAACAGCAAAACAAACCCCTTTTGAGATACACCATAACCAAGGAAACAACAAAGACGAGCAAGAAGCTGAAGCTTTGTGCGTTCATGGGGAGGAAAAGAGACAAAGCAAGCACAACCAAAAACCTGAAGAGAGGAGTAGTCAGGGATTTGACCATAGAGAAGCTCGAATGGTGATTTGTTGTGTGTAGTTGATGAAGGAATACGATTAATGGTGTACACAGCAGCGAGTGCGGCCTCACCTCAAAAGCGTTCAAGAAGATAGGCAGAAATGAGAAGGGTGCGGACAACATCAAGAATGTGACGATGTTTTCGTTCTGCACGACCATTTTGTTGAGAGGTGTAAGGATAAGATCACTAAGTAAGGGTCCCATAACTGTCTAAAAGGGATAGGAAAGAATGTCGGATACCTTTACATGAAGGGTTATTTAGGGCCATACAAGAGATAGCGTTATCATCTTCCGGATTTTCGACGTGGATGTCACCCAAGAGGGAAAAAATAAATATCTAATCATGTATATTCTTCATTAAGATGTACTACTGAGAGAACATTTGGTATATGGAAAAATAGATGGAACATTTTACGCCAAATGTCTAACTTCCTTTTAAGCAAGCAAGTAAAAATTGTAATTGCTTCAATGGCTCTTCATAATTTCATTAGAATTCACTCCAACAAAGATCAAGAGTTCAAGCCCTACGATGATGATGATGCACTACTACCAGAAGAAGAAGAAGAGAATGAATGAGAAACAATTGGCGAAGAGAATATCACAAATTTGTTACGTCAATGTGAGATGGATGATGAACGCGATCAAATTGCAAGTCTTCTCATGCACCGAGAATAATTAGTTTAAATTATTTGTTTTGACTTTCATGTTATTGAAATAATTTGTTATTGTTATTTTAATTATTTTATTTAGAAAATTATATTTTCATACTCTTTTATAATATTTTACGATTATTTTTTTAATTACAATGAAAGATATAATTTTATATTTTCTTTGTTATATTTAAAATTATTTAATGCCCTTTTTGGTCATTCTATCATTTAAAAGAGTTTTTTAAATTTAATACAACCAAACAATCTACAGCTTAAAAGAGCTTTTTTAATTGACAACCAAACGACTTATAAAAGCTCTACTTCAAAAAGATCTACTCCTAAAAACTCTACTCGGAGAAACTCTTCCGAACGGGCCCTTAGTTTAGCATTAGCCCATTACTTATACTGCACACATACCTACCTTCTGTATAAGGTTCTGATACCATAATAACAATGTAAAGTGAAAGAGAAAAATTGAATAGTTTATATATTGATGTGTGTATAACAATGTACAATAGAGAGACTTATATAGAGGTTAGGTATGCGTGCAGTACAAGTAATGGGTTAAGGCCAATGGGCTAATGTTAGGCTAAGTTATATACTAACAATCTATATCTATTATCTAAATTATAAAATTAATCTTAAAATGATACATGGTTATTATTAAACCTATGAAGTTTAATGTTACATATGTATCTAATTTTGAATTATTTAATGTGAAATGTATTTTCACAATACCCTAAATTTTTATTTTTTTTTTGTCACGAACCCTAGCAAAAATCTAAAACTCATTATTACTATTAGCATTTATAAGAAGACATTAAAATTTATTTAAGAGGGAAATATAGAAGAATGACAAATCATATAATATTAAATGACCTTCCTCAATCCACATAGTTCATTCATTTAAAGTAGTTAATAATCAAAGAACATAATAAAAAACTTTATATTATAACACGATAATATTAAACTTATTAGATCAAAGTATCAAACAAAGATGAGCATGCCCAATTAAGCTGCCAAGAAGCGCTTTTCTCATTCTTCTACTTTCTCCAAGTACTTCTGCTTCTCTTCATCAGTCATGAAAGCAGTTAACGGAAAGGACTTTCCAATCCCCATCGGAGTCTTGAAGTATATCTTGTTACTCGCCGGATCTTCAATGCTCATCTCCGTGATGGGCACCCAGAAGAACACTTGCTTGCTCTTGACTCCAGTCATCTTCTTCATCTTAAGCTTCTCCACATACGCGGTCACCTCCACAGCGTAGCTCACGCGAGTGTTGGTCCCTTCGAAGAAATGCTCGTAGGGCGCCTTCTGTTTCATCCACACGAACCCCGTCTCTCGAACCCTTCCACACTCTTCGAGGTCCTTCAATGGAAGAACACCCTTTGGAAACCCTAGCTCCTCGAGAAGCTGTATCGAGTGTTGGTAGCATTCTTCGGGGCCATGCACGATCTCCGCGCCTGCACGTTCGTCTTCCCTGGACATTTCTTTAGGGTACTGATGATCTAGTGAAACAAAAAAATTGTAATGTTTTTCTTGGGTTCAAGTTGTGAAGAAGAAGAGAAATTGGTGAATATTAATAAAGAAAAGTTGTTCGAGTAGGTTGAGCTGAATTGGGTTTTGTGGTAAATGGGTGGTTCACCTAATAAATACACAGATTGGCGTGGTCGGTGTTGTGATCACCTACACGTTTGTTTTGCTACCAAAAATGAGAATTTGATAGAGGTCTCATGATGTTTGGTTGGTTAGGTTTTACCATATACATATCTGCTTGCTTAGAAAGTTGAGGCAAGCCAGAAAGGCAAAATTTTCAAGTTTGGTCAAGAATTGAATAAGAGAAATTAATTGAAGAAAATGGGTCTCTGCTATAGCATCTCTTTAAATTTGTACTATCATCGCAGCGGAGAAAAGATACTTTGAATTATATTACCAATGAAAAAGCGATTAAAATAAAAATAATCTCAACTTACCGTGTAAGTGTTGGAAACTAAAAAAGAAATTAATTATAAAAAAACAAAAAACACTTTCGGTGTTTAACACTCCATTTAGTACACTGTACGCTCTGATATTTGTTATCGAATGATTTATTGAATAGTTCATACTAGTATTTATAGATGTCATTTAATCCTTTATCAGTAATTACCTAGTAATTTATACTTTATTTCAACAATTACTTATAGGGGTCCTTCTATGTACACACAGGCGTATCTACTCGAACTCATGATGTTAATAATTAACTTCACAAAATTTGCATTAAAATTCACAATACTTACATTGAAATAATTATACAATGGGCATAGTTTAATTTCTCCACCTTTATGTGAGTGTGATTAGAATACATAATTTTTAAAAACGGCAAGAGATTTTACCAATTAAGTTAATTTAAACTTAAAAATTTTTGTTACTCTAAAATTGACGACCAACCTAATTAATATACGGTCTGAAGTTATCGAAATTAAATAATTCAAGCGCTCTCATTTTCTTTTAACCGTGTGTGTGGCGTTGATGGAGATGTAAAGAGAAAAGAACCAATTAAAGTCGATATATACAAAGCACGAGATAGACACATCAAGGAAGGAATAATATGTGAAGAAAAAGAAGATATATATAGCAAAAGAAATATTCCCAGTATGTGGTTTTCAGTTGCGATAAATTGGAATATATATATTCGCTGTCTATATATATATAAATAAGAGAGAACAGAGAGATGGAAAAAGAATAATAATTTTCAACTCCTACGGTCCTACCCACACCACATTTTTTCGTGCTTTAATTCTTATGTGATCTCCACAAGATGATCTGTCAAGTAATATTTGACGTCTGGTATTTATATATTCCAATATTTTCTTCCTAAGATGTCATGTTGTTTTCATTTTCACTGTTATATATAACAATGACACAGGGCATGCTTGTATGCATGTAACTCACATTGAGTTCTACAATTCTAGTCAGATTTATGGTTAATTTATGATAATTGAAGCTACTCGGTTTAATTTGAAAATAATTGTTTGAATAATTGGGAAAATCATTTTGTACAAAGAAAAAAAAAAAGTTATCAAGAATAGAAGTTAAAGAAACGGCAAGTTTCAATTGTTACTAAATGTACCAACCCAACGTAGCAATAAAACAAATAAACACAGAAATACAAAAAATAATAAAAATAATACACGAAATTTTACACAGTTCAACAATTAATATAATCCTTATATTTACACAGCGTGCTAGTATTCAATTTTTGCTCTTTGTTTATAATGATAAAACTCTAAAATCATAAAAGAAAAAATATAAGAGGTTAAATACTAAAACTATTAGAGATAAAACTTTAACTCCATAATATAATTTATAATAAAAATTCGTGTTACAAACATTACTATTCAGACATTGTAGTTTAACAATATATATCACTTGAGCTAATAGTCATCTAAAGAATTTATATTACTAATCATATAAAGTAAAGAAACGAAGATTTACCTCAAGAAAAAGGACACAAGAGAAAAAAGAGACTAATTATTAGGGGTCATTGTCTTAATTACTTTGGTTAATTTTTTTCAACTACCACCTAACCATACTTTTGTGCTTTATTCTCTCACAAGATAAGCAATATCCCCACAATAATGATTTTTTTAAGTAGATGGGACGTTATGGTACTAAATTTTTTACCTTAACCCACTAAAATTTAAGTAGAATTAATTACATCAATCTCCTCCAAAATTTTATCAACTACAAGTGGAGTTAACTTTATCGTTTATTAACAAATATCTCTCACACTCTTAATAAAATTTGATTAAATATAACAGTTGACTAGAGAAGTTGTTTATAAAAAAAATTCAAAAATTAATTAACGAAAGAGAAAATATTTATCAATAAATTCAAAAATTAATTCCGTCTGTAATTTTTTCTTTTTAAGTAAAAGGAAATTTCATAAAACAAACCCGGCAACAATTCAAACTAGGACCCGAGCTACAAGCTAAAAAACAGAGCAGAACTAGAGTCCGCCACTATAAGACTCTCAACAAAGGGAGGGAACTCCTCCTCCCAAAATAAAGGTCACTCATAAAAACAAGAAATTTTAGCTAAATTATGTGCCACCTATTAACACTTCTAGGAATATGAGAAAAAGAAATAATATTATTAAAAATATTTCAAAAAACAATGTAATTAAATAAATATTAAAAAAGATAGGCATTATTTATTTATTTAAGTATTATTATTGAAAATATTTTTTCATCATATCTATAAAATTATAAAAAATGTGAAAATATCTCTTCCGGTGCGAAGAGTAAATATTGAAGCCGCATTAATAGATTTTAATTCTAGTAGATCCTTATAATCCTTTTATCCAAATTTCAAAAAAAAAAAAATTCAAATTTCATTTCACTGTATATATATTTATTTCAAGATCCGAGGTTAGATCAACAACATAATAATTCATGATCCTGTAGGTACCACCATAAGTAATAGTGGACCTTCCATTAAAAATAAATAAATAAATAAACCGTTGAAATGAGTTACATCATTCTCAAGTTTCCCAACTTACCCAAACCACTGATTTTATTTATTTATTTATCAATAGTTTCTTTATTTTGACCCACAAAAACAATGTCAAATCATAAAAATCTCAATTACACAGAATCATATCAAAGCTAACTGCTTCAAATCTTAGGAATGAGATTTAATAAAAATAATAATGAATGCAATTATTATAAAATAAAAAATAATAAAAAAAAGATAAATTAGAAAGGTTTATTCTAATAGTTCATGTGAGTGCTTTTAGGATTGTAGTGCAAGGAAAAGCAAAAGCATGTGGTCCGGCATAAATGAGTGTTTTGTCTCCCCCGTGTCTTTTTTTTTTTTTTTCTCTCCTTCGCTTCAAAAACTATTTGTGTGCCATGTGATACAATCCACCTTCAATATTCCACTTATTAATCACCCAACTTGTCTTTTGACTTTTGCTTCTCTTTGCCTTTTTTTTTCTTTTTTTTTTTTACCCTTTTCCTTTCTACCTCTCTTGCTTTTTTTTCTTTTTTTTTTAAAAAAAAAAAACTCACATCCCAATGAGTCAAGATTCATCCACGTAAACCTAAATTGGGGAAATGAAAGCTTCTTGTTGTGTTGAAATTAAAAGAGCAAAATTAGCATTGATCAAGCACCATTTGTGAATGGCCAAAATTATTGAGATGGTACAGAATTAGAGAGTTATTTTCTCTATTTTATACCTTCAAATTTTGACATTCATTTTGGTCAAAAATACACGTGATATCTTAATAGAACAAAAATTCAGTTCACAACTACATCTTGGATTTTATTATATTCGTCTCAAATGATTTTTTTAATTACATATTTAGAAATTAAAGGGAGATACTCAATTTAAACTCTTAATCTTATTAATATAGATGTGACGAGCTTATTATTAGTCCATCTTAACTTTTAATCATATCCAAATGAATATTAAAATCAAGATATTCCCATCGAAAGTATAATTTCTAAGTGGTAGCAAAATGGGAATTGTAATTATACTTCTCTTCATAATAACTTTAATGATTTATTATAATTTTTTGTAAGATTGTACAAGTTATAAGATTAATTATAAATTTATCAAGACCTGTCAAGATCAATTCTTAAACGTGCGGTTCAAATATTTATTCCGGAAAAAGTTATCTACATATATCGATAAATACCTATAGTGATAATTTATTAGTTTTGCTTCTCGTTTGTATAATGGCGTTGCCCATGGTTTAGCTAAGTTGGGTCTTTCGCTCTCTGAGCCTTTAGTTTAGATTGAAGATGCTCCTCTATGTGTGGAGACTCTTATTCTGTCTGAATATTTACTGTAGTTTTTCTTGTTTATTGATTTCCCTTTGTCAAAAAAAAAAAAAATTATTACATAAGAAGACTAAATAATAATACCTTCAACAAAAAATATAGACTAAATAATTAATTTTATCTAGAATTAGTAATCTACGTGTAAAAACTGAAATTAGGTGAATAAATCAGGTCAAAATGGACCGAGCCGGGTCCAAGCCCAACTACAAGGCCCAAGTCAGCGACGATGGAAGTCATGTCGATCTACTTTTTGACACTAACAAAGTCTGATAGATGATGCAAAAACTATAGCCGATCGAGAGAGATAATATAATCAGAATAAAATAATAATTAATTAGGTTGCTCGCCATTATTACTTGCTTTCATGGAAAGAGAGAGGAGAGTAAAAAACTAAAAAAGACCACTTGAAGGACAGATTTCAGTTCGGTGATGGTGTTAGCTCTGTCACGCGTCAACACGAATCCTTTTCCTCCTAATCATCATCGTCGTCGACGTCGTCATCAGGACCGAACCACCGCACTTTCGATTCCACTGTTGATGCTCGTATTCTTCACCTCCGGAGACAAATGGATCACGTTCGCCGACGGTAGCAGCGGAAACGGAGGCGGAGGCGGATTCGGCGGTGGCAGTTTCTGGTACGCGGCTGCGCCTACTTCCAATGTCGGAATAGCCATCGTCGTGACGGCCATGGCCGGTATCGCCTTGGCCGCCACCGTCGCTTACTCACATAGGTAAAAAAAAATCAAAAAATAAACATTAGAAATTTTAAATAAAAAATTCAAACTTTGAAAAGTCGATAGAAGGAAACGAATCTACAGATTGTTAATTAAGTTTAGGTTTAAATGTTAACGGAACATCATAAACCGTTAATGAGAGCGTTACGGAGAAGTCACACGTCTTCTTCTTCTTCCTCGTCACCGTCATCGTCGTCAAATTCATCGTCATCGTCTTCGTGGATTCATTTGCGATCGGTTCTATTAATTGTTGCTTCCTCCTCTTCATCATCATCATCTTCCTCACCAGTTTATACTGATCGGTGAGTTCCCGTTCCTCTTTATTTTCTTACAAATTAAAACCTGTTAATGTTTACTTTTTTTTTAAAATATTGTGCAGAATAGAAAAATTAAAATTTTTTTTTTCTTTTTAGGTTCTCAGATCCGATCTGAAGTACTTGTCGTCAATCAGTGGTTGTGTTCTGTCAATTTTTGTAACTCCCTTTCAATCTGCTCCACTTTTTTTTTTCTTTTAAGTGGCTCTTTGAACTTGTCTCCTCAGCGTTAATGTAGAGAAAAGAAAAGTCCGGGATTAGTATATACTACTACTTGAAAAGGACAAAATGGATCACTGTTGTGTTTTTGGATTTTTACTGTTTATAACCTTTTGAGTTGTGAACGAAAAATTTGGATTTGAATTGAGGGATACGATTTATAGTCTCCTGGATGTAATTCTAGGGCTGCTGATTGTGCTTGACGTTATTTTCTCAATCTGGATACTTGATCAAGAGCCCTTTTGGTTGGATGTTGGTATTCTGTTAATAGTGTCTAGGCTTCTTTCTGCTTTGTGTCAATTTGTGATTTGATTGGTCGCTTGTTCAATCTGTTCTGTTCACTTCATGAATGAGATGCGAAATTTGCTTGCCATTTGGGAGCTAATTCTTTGCTATTTTAGGGTTCTTTGATTTGATCGAGTTGAGTGTTGTTTCCTCATTGCTTTTATTATCAACACATTGCAATTTGTGAAGCGTGATGCATAGTTCTTTTGTTGTGAAGTTTTCCTAAATTATACAAGCCTTAACCTGCTTATGTGCATTGCCTAATCCAAGTTGTCCCTCAAAGTTTCTCTCTTTGTTTGCATTTATCTTTTTAATTCATTATTGTTATTTGATTTTCCTTCATTGTTGACTTATTCGTTTTGTTTCTTCTTATTCAGAGGTAGTCTTAAATCACCTTGGTCCCGTCGGAGAAGAAAACATGTTCTTCTCCCAAAGCAATGGAAAACCTTCTTTACACCAGATGGAAAACTCAGTGATGGTGGTGTCAAGTTTCTGAAGAAAGTTCGTACTGGGGTATGTTATTAAAACATCACTCATTGACCATCTAATTTAGTTTTAGATTGTGACCAGTCTGTTTCCGTCACAATCTTATTGCTATTGTAAATAATTATTCTTCATTCTCCATTGCATTGCAGGGTGTTGATCCAAGTATTAGAACAGAAGTTTGGCCATTCCTCCTTGGAGTGTAAGAATTTCTCCTTATATTTGAGTTTATGTATATGCGTAATGTATGCGGACATATTGATTGGGGCCGTTCTTTTTTGGTCATGAACTTTTGGTTAGCATGGTCCGCTAGAATGCTTGATACATGGAATTTGTCTGGATTTGGTTGCTTGTGATGTCCTTTTTTACTTCACACTCCAGTTTATTAGCAGTAGTAACCTTGCATCCTTTTTCTTATAGTTTATCAGTTGTAGCAACCTTGCATCCTTTTTCTTATGTATTCTATCTATGAATATACTGTCTTATCTGGCTGCCCTCTTCCAAATCAGAATATTTGCTATCTGCCTGCTCTCTTCCAATTCAACATAGGTGCTTTCAGATGCTTATGCATAGAGCCATTGTCATCTCTATTGTTTTCCACTTGTGCTAGGAATCTGAGCAAATATCTTTTCTGTTCTAATAGAATTGGATTTATATATTTTTCCATATCTTAAACCACATTTCTTTTCAACAGATACGACTTAAACAGTTCCAAGGAAGAAAGAGATGCTGTTAAAAATGAGAACAGGTAAGTGATCAATTTCATGTAACCTTTAAATTCATCCATTTCTTAGTTTGTAATGTTTGGTTATCGGTGGAGCTGATGTGTAGTCGGACCTTTGCTCTTCCCATGGACTTATTCCTTTTCTTCTTTCCATCTTCCTTCCGCACCTTGTTCCTTTAGCTCATTTATTTATTAATATATTTAAACATGTGATACAGAAAAATATATGAGAACTTGCGGAAAGAATGCCGTAAAATAATTCAACGTCGTGAGAAGAGTTCTAAGTTGAAGGAAACTGCAGTAAGTAACAGTATTGAGGGCAGTGGGGATTTCAGTCAAGTTCTTGATTCTCCTTGTGTAGAAGATGCTGTTAGTTCCAGGAGGTCTGTTTCATCCGAGGGAGGAAGCCCTGCAGCTGAGGATTTAGACCACCCAATCTATGATCAAACTCCAGTCCATGATCTAACCCCTCGGTGCTCGAGTTTATCATTAGAAGGAGAGGGTGACAAGAGCGTTCTAACCTGTGAAGGTGCCTCTCCTGGTGATTCTGAGTCAACTGATTCCGACTCATCTGAAGATCCTGAAAGCATACCTCTCCTTTCTACTGAAGGAGGTGAAGGAAGTGAAGGGTTCCTTAACAATGCTAATGAAGATTCATCTTCCTCAAAGACAGAAAGCAAGTCCAAAACCCACACAGATGAGGATTTTGCAACATGGCAGAGAATCATTCGCCTTGATGCCGTGAGGGCAAATTCCGAGTGGATAATTTACTCACCGTCTCAGGCTGCAGTTTCAGAAATCAAGGCACAACGTTTAGCTAAGATTGTCGGCTTGAAGGATTATGATCATTTGGAGCCATGCAGGATTTATCACGCTGCTCGCCTGGTTGCCATACTTGAGGCCTATGCAGTATACGATCCTGAGATTGGTTATTGCCAAGGAATGAGTGATCTACTCTCACCACTTATGTCGGTGTTGGAGGAAGACCATGAAGCCTTCTGGTGCTTTGTGGCTTTCATGAAAAAGGCTCGCCATAATTTCCGGCTTGATGAAGTGGGAATAAGAAGGCAGTTAGGTATTGTTTCCAAGATAATCAAGGGCAAAGACATTCATCTCTACAGGCATCTAGAACAGCTTCAAGCAGAGGATTGCTTCTTTGTGTACAGAATGGTGGTGGTTCTTTTTAGAAGGGAGTTAACTTTCGAGCAAACCCTTTGCCTCTGGGAGGTGATGTGGGCAGACCAGGCAGCAATTCGGGGCGGAATTGCCAAGTCGGCTTGGGGGAGAATGAGGCTTAGAGCCCCTCCAACTGATGATCTGTTGCTTTACGCGATTGCAGCCTGTGTATTGCAAAGGAGGAAGTTGATCATAGAGAAGTATAGCAGCATGGACGAGATCATGAGGGAGTGCAACAGCATGGCTGGAAATCTGGACGTCTGGAAGCTTCTAGATGATGCTCATGATCTGGTCGTCACCTTGCAAGAAAAGATTTAAGAAAACGTTTTCGATATTCATTCACTGTTGTTTCACTGATTCATTCACACCTCCTTTTCGTTTTCCTCTTCTTTTCGCTTGTTTCTTGTTGTTGCACTATTGAGGTGATTCCTTTTAAAGCCAAGGAATCATCATCAGTTCACTAGTATGATAGGCAATTTCTGTACTCGGTAAAATTATGTTCATTGTGATGTATTATTGCCCGCGCTCATGGCCTGTTTGAGCGATAGTGGCATCGCCTCTGCAAAATCAGTGTTTTAGAATGTTCTTCCCCTTCTTAATTGTTTCCTTTTTAGCTCTTAAATATTTTTCACGGCTGTGGAAGCATTTTAACTATTGTTAAAAATTTTACTTGAAAGTCATGGGCACCACAAGGGCTGCGCATATTTTCAAACAAATCATGTTAATGAGGTCATGGACGCTAGTCACGCTACAAGGGCTGCAAATGCAATTATGAGCAGAGAAATATAAGCACTGCTATTGTTGTTCTTGCTCTTGATATTGTTCAAATTAGATTTATAGTATATATCATTTTTTAAATTGACATAAAATGTGTCGGTGTACAAACTCTTAAGTTAATTTATTAATTGCATTGTTGTGATGGTTGCTGGTAGCATGGATAAGTTCGCAGTCACTGTTTTAAGAATAAATGTTTGGTGGCAATAACTATTAAATGGTTGAATACACAAATTTAAATATTTCCTATTTCTTTATAATTAAGTCGCGTAATAATACATGAATTAAGTAGCATAGAAAAGCTCTAACAGTTTCATGGGAGATTTGTAAATAAACGTATTTTTATCTACCGACCAACAATAGTTGAAAGTACAGGATTAGTTGTTGAATTTAACCCTAGCCAAAAAATACACCATTCGATTCGTGATACTGGAAGCATAATTTGAATACATTTGCGGCTCATAAAAATCAGCAATTGATATTTCAATCAATTTTGGCTCCTCTGAGTGTTAGCATAGTAGTAGTTATCAGATTGAAAATGAGAAATTGAAGTGATTTTTGAAGCAAAAGTAACTTCGAATAGTTGTTTTCATTCATATCTTGTAGATTGTTAAATTTTATGTTTAAATTTATGAGAATTTAGTGATATCGGAATCATAATTTGAATAAATTATCAACTTTGAAAGTCAGTTGTTGATAATTCAATCAATTTTGTGTTCTCGTTACGTAATTGATTTTTTCCTCAATTTTTCCTCGAAAGATGTTAAATGAGTGTATATGCGTTTTCATTGTGGAATTGAATTGGCAACCAAATAGTAGATAGTGTCACTTTACTATTCCCAACATTATTTTGTTTGCATCTCAGATAAGCAAAAACACTTTTCATTTATATCCACAGACCTGATTTTAAATGCCTTAAAAAGATGTGTAATGATTTTTTAAGTAAGCTGCAAAAGAGGAAGCTGTCTAGTCGCTAGTATATAGAATTGAGGTTTAGTTGACCTGAAACTCCAAATTTATTCAAGAAAATTGAAACTTCATGCTTTCCCTACAGACCCAATTGGACAAAGAACTTGATGTGCATGCCTATAGATAGTGGTAGGGCATGTGATTTTCAATACCCAACACGAATATCTTATTTAATAGTTGAAGATATTTCTGCCAGTTTTGAATAATTGTTGATCAATTTAACTACCTGGATCCGTAGTATAATTTCATCTTCTGGTGTCACTGCAGAGTTGAATTAGGAAGAACTTATTTCCGAACTGTTACTCTCATGTCCACCAACGGCAATTCGTTATTCCAGTACTTACTGTCCGCTTTACAAGAAGCCATTCGGGGATTTGCCTGATAGTTTTTACACACAAGTTCGTAATTTAACAATTGCCTATTAATGATGCTGGAGGTGCATCAGATGGTGTTGAAAAGCCGGATTCTAGTTCTGCTTCATCTCCGCAAGACCAGATAGAAGGAAGAATACTGGATGTTTCTCCTGAACCATCTCAGTCATTGGCAAGTTTTCAAAGATCCAAGTCTAGGAAAAGGGCTCTAGAGCTGCGGAATAGTGCCAAAGCAGTTAGAAGTCAATTGCTTGTTGACAATAACGCTGGTCTTTTTGCTAGTGGGAAAACAGGGAGGAGCTTGTCTCCGGCAATTGCATGTTTGATTTATTCCTGTACATTGTTTAAAATCTTACTGAGAACTTGAAGCTTTTGGGGCTTGCTTTCGACAAAAAAGAAAACAAAAAATTACTTCTTGTGCTTGCCTTCACCACAAGTGTGACCCATTAGACTTAACAACACTATAACATATGGTTGCTCCTTGCATAATATCCAAGGCTTTTTGAAACCATTTTCAGGGTCGTTGCAGAGTCAAGGAAGGAGGAGCTTGTCTTGGGTCCCGTACTCCCAGGTCCACAACCTGCGGCTTGTTGTTCCAGCAATGACCTTGTTCCTTACAATAAACCAGCTTTTATATCTGAAAATGAGGAGTTACCTAATGGTTTTAACAGAGAAGTCCATGCTTTGCAAGAAAGATCTCACTCTGATTGCTTACCCCTTTCTAATGCTCAATCTGCCTGGGATATCAAGAAACCTTTTACATCTCCGGAGGGGAAACTCTGGGATAGAATCACATCAAACCCTGGAAGTTCAGAGAATCGAGGTAGCTTAAATACCGAGCTTGCATTAGTGAAGAGAATGAGTACACAGAAGAGGTGGTTGATGTATTTCAAGAAAGCGTCATTAAAGAAATGATGCCAACTTCAGTCAAAAGAGAACTGCTTGCTGATGTTACAGAAAATCCAAACCTTCCTGCATCTACTTC
Source organism: Xanthoceras sorbifolium (assembly GCA_003430845.1). Classification (NCBI taxonomy): domain Eukaryota; kingdom Viridiplantae; phylum Streptophyta; class Magnoliopsida; order Sapindales; family Sapindaceae; genus Xanthoceras; species Xanthoceras sorbifolium. Next base: position 9,899,575 of record CM010620.1, on the reverse strand, counting down.
TGAAGCTGAGATATCTGCTGCTAGAAATAGTCTAGAATATGTAAACACAGAATACAGTTTCACTGGGACTTGCAATGGGGTCAATCACCGTAAGAGCAGTAAGAGAGGTCAAACGAATAAGGCGAAAGTGAGCAATAGTTTATCTATAGGAAAATATGGTATAAATAGGGTGAGCGAATCAGTACACAGTAAGCCAAAATTATCAGGAAAACCCAGCTTAGAAAAGAAGGCCCAAGTTTGGGTGGGAGGGAAGCTAAGCGGATTAATATTGTGCTCAATGTCTCTTCCTTTGTTCCAGTAGTTCAACAAAAACAAACAGCTGCAATTGTTACAGGTAATTTCTTATATATTTCTCTTTCTTTCCATTATGACATGCTTTTTGTCTGAGAATAAATTAAAGGGGTCATAACTGAATACGAAGGTAAAAACAGACACAAGTGAACTGGTTAATGCAAATAATTTGGATAGATGATGAAGCTAGTAAACTATCTGGAAGCCTCACATGTTATTCACTTGGCAGAAACTTTGTATATTCACACAGCTTTTAAAGCTTTAACCTACAAGTTATGCAATGTTCGAAATCCAGGTGGACAAACTATATGAATTTGGTCGAGACAAGAATGTTAGTCGTCATATGATTGAAAGACTATTGACCTGAGTATTCTTTTGTGTATTGTTTTCTTGATTGGCTTGGTATCTGATTCTGGAACATGTAATCCGTTTCAGGAAAGAGGAATGTCAATGTGAAATCCCTGAAAGCAGCTAAGGCTGCAATGCGACGTGAACAAGAACGTAAGAAGAAAACTGAAGCACGGGAAGTTGAGCGCACAAGAAGAATCCTATGATATTTCTCCATAAAAGGAATCTGATGATGAAGATGAAGACGATGATGACATGCCAAATAGTAAATTTTTTCCTTCCTGGGCCAGGTAATATGTATCTCAAATATTTCAGTCTTATATGAAATGTACCAGTCAACATCTGAAGCACATGAACAAAAATATACATACTTGTGCAGAATCGGTTATATCTATTTTTCAACACAAATTCTCGCACAATAGTTAAACAATTCGAATCCATACATTTTTTAACAACGACATTGCATATTGACTTGCACAAGCATAGTAAAATAACACATATAAGATGTAATCTCAACAACCAAAAACTTGTTGATCAGATGGTCCACACGTTGCACTAGCATTTGTGTTAAAGATCATATATAGGTTCTCTGCTTGCTTTCTGCAGTAAAAATTGCTTGGCTCTGGCTGTTGCTTCTCAGCAAAGACAAAACCCGGAAGTGATGTTTACCCCAGAAATGTTTTGCAGCATAACTGAAGGTAGTGCTCATAAATCCATCAAAATCATGGACTTCATTAGCTACATTATTGGACTAAGATAATGTTGCACTCTCTTCTCAGTTCTCTTGCCTGGAAGACTACAGCAAAAAATTGGAGGCACTTGGTTACACAATTGGATTATGTGTTGATTCATATCACACACCCCCTTATCTTCTGTCAATAAACATGAGAGCTTGTTCTTAATGAGGTATGTTAAATTTGTCATCCAAAAGATCGAAATGGTCTCGACTAAAGCAAATAAGTGTGAGTTTAGGTTATTGTACCTCGAGAAACAATCACTTATTCATAAGTTGGGATAAAAAAAAACTATACAGTAAATTTTTTAAAGTTCGCTTATTTCATAATATATTTCTCTAGTTATCAATTGGAAAAGTAATCTCAAAACACCCTAAGTCTAGGAAAAGTAATCCCATTATCCATTTTTTGGATTGATAAAATACGAATCATGTTTTAAATGCAATGTTCAGATAATAAATTAAAGTTATAGAAATATAAGAATTGTTTACATGTATTAAGTATAATATGTGTATGCATATTCCCTCTTAGCATGTTTAGTGTGCGCCTCCTTCTCCCAATTAATAATTAGGGGTTGGAGTCCCATAGGGTGCGCGGAATAGTATTGTACTATTTTAATGAGATATGATTGGATTGAATTAAATTGGATTAATAATAATGCTGTCCTATGTTTGGTGTAGATAGGATATAACTAAAAATAATACAGTCTTGTGTTTGGTATATCATGGGATTGGATAAAAAATAATATAATACTATGTTTGTTATAAGTTTGAATTGACTTATAATTAAATTAGTTTTTTAAAAAAAAAAAAATCCCAATTTATCTTTTAAATTAAAATATATAAATTTATTTTGACCTTGTATTCGCTGGCCAAATCTTGCTCAGTTCCATCTAAGTTAAATTCATTTTATCTCTCTCCTAACAAAATCAAAATTATAATAAAATATAAAAAAAAACCTTTATTTTATTTTTTGACAATCTCTACGATGCTCTGATCCCCTCTCACTTGATAAAAATCAACTTCTCTTCTCTCTTGCTCTTCTTCACAACTTTTATTTATTGTCCTCTCTGCATCTTCATTCTTCGAGATAGATCTCAAGTTATCAGTCCGCTTTCCAAGTAAATTTGAACTGATTATGTTCAATTTCCGTTAAATTTTTGTTGTTTGAAGTTTCCATTTGGCTTTTGAGAGAAATGCAGGTAGTATTAGGAATTTGTACTTATTCAACATAAAGGTAATTACTTCATTTTTATTTTTGTTTTTGTTCTACAGATTTGGTTTATTTGGAGGATATTTGCAATTTGGGATCTAATTGGTGGATTTCAGTTGAGAGTTGGAAGGAATTTGACTGTTGGCATTTAGAGATGGCAACAATTTATCATTCTTCAGTTGCATTCGCTGGAACTTCAGCTTCGGATCTCTTCCGTAGCTCCAGTAGCAATGTCAATGGCGTCCCTTTGAAAGCCCTAGAGAGGCACAGTTCCGCACCAAGAGAGGAGAAGAGGTTAAAAAAAAAGAGTCTGGATAATTTAACCCAACTGGGTTGGGAGGTTTATTTAATACTGTCTGAGTGGGATAAAATATTGAGAGTATTATATTGTGAAATATTGTTGGATGGGCAAACAATTTTTATTCCAATCCCAAATTAATCCCATCCACCAAACACGCCTATAATGTCCATTTTATAAGCATGGGCTTCTAGGATAGTTTCAAATATTCTTGATTTTAATTGGTGACCGTAAGGTTATAATTTTATTCATATTATACATTTTTAGAATATTATAATCTTCCTTATAATTTTATTTTATAGTTAATTTTTTTTCTACTATAAATTTTAATTATCTAAATATCATTGACCGTTAACTTTTCTGGTAAGGATATTATTAAATATTAAAAATTAAAAATTAATTCTATAATCCATCATATGATGGACGGTAGAGATCAAATATAAATATTAAAAATTAAAATTAATTAAAAATTAAAATATATAGAGATAGACGGTAGAGGTCCATCTTTTTATTTTTAATTTTTTAAGGGAGAACTTCAATTTAATCCCTACTTTTTAATGAAACATCACTTTTTTACTTATATTTTCTTTTTAGGTTTATGATCAAATTGGTCCTTTGACCAACTATTTGACGGTCAACTATCACTATTTGACAGTTTTGCCTTTAAAGAATTAATAGAATTACAATTTGACCTTCTAATTAAAATATAATAAAAATAAATAAATATAAAAAATGAATAAAATAATATTCAATTAAATTATAAAACTTAAAAATATAAAACCTATTAAAAAATAATCAAATTATATTATATTATTAGAAAAAATTAATATTTAAAAAATAAAGAATAAAAAAGGTTAAAAATTGCTAAAAATAAAATAAAATAAATAAAATTGAGAATTAAATTTTATTCTTGAATTTTTAAAATGTTAATTTTTCTAATAAAATAACTTAATTTGAATATGTTTTTAATAAGTTTTATATTTTTAAGTTTTTATAATTTAGTTTAATCTTATTTTATTAATTATTTTTATTATATTTTAATAAGAAGGTAAAATTATAATTCTATTAATTAAATTCTTTAAGGTCAAAACTGTCTTTTAGATAATTTTGTGATGGTTGACCATCAAAAAGTTGGTCAGAATGACCAATTTGATCTATTTAGGAAACGTCAAGGACTACGAGAACTAAAAAAGGAAATGTAAGTAAAAAAAAAAAATGATGTTTCATCAAAAAGTAGGTACTAAATTGAAGTTATCCATTTTTTTTAAATATTTTATTTATTTTAAATTTTTTATGTATTTTTTTTAAAAAAAATTGTGTTTATGATCTCTATCATCTATCTATGGAGATAGACGATGGAGATCCATATTTTTATTTTTTTATTTATTTCTTAATTTTTTAAAAAAATTATATAATTTTTTTTTAAAATAAAAATTGTATTTATGATCGCCACCGTCCATATCCATCTTTTTTATTAATTTTTTTAATATTTATATTTGATCTCTACCATCTGTCATATTATGGACGGTAGAGATTCATTAATATTATATAATAAAATATTGTAATTTAATATTATATATATATATATAGATAATTTATTTTTATACCCTTGGTGCCCTAAAATTTTAACATAAAAGTTAACGGTTAAAGGTATTTAGATAATTAAAACTGACGTTAGGGAAAAATTGACTATAAAATGAAACTACGGAGGGATTTTGGGCATAAATGAAATTAAGAGGAGATTTTGACTAATACACCAAATTAGAGGGAGATTTTAATAATATTCGTAACATAAAACTTAACGGTCAAGGGTATTTTGGTAATTAAAACTGACGGTAGGGGAAAAATTGACTACAAAATAAAATTAGGGAAAGATTTTGGCTATAAATGAAATTAGAGGGAAAATTTCGACGAATACAATAAATTATAAAGAGAATTTTAATAATATTCCTAATATCCTAAAAAGATCAAATCCTCCTATGGAATCATATTATTGCCAAAGATTATACAGTTATAGCGAACACTTTTATTTTGCTATGTCTTTATGTTTGTGCCGTATGTTTGTAAAAATTATTTATCTGTAATAGAGATTTGAGCTCCACCTTTATCAAATGACCGATAAAACAAATGTAAAATAAGTTTAGATATCATCAATAGAAAGTTATGAGTGATTAAATTTACTAGCTACATTTATGTCCACAACCATATACATGGTGAACCAAGGTGGTAAGGATTTTTATTTGCTTAATGCATATATGCTTCAAATATACGAATTCTTGTACAATTAAGAGTAATCACAAAATCACAAAAATGCATGTCCACCGATTAGCAAATGTTACAAAAATAATTCTACTTGGTGTATTTGAATTGGACTTGCTCAATAAGCAAATATATGACAGATTCAAAACCAAGTAACATGTCCAACGATTAGCAATTAGAATTCGAGTCCATACATGACAACAAAACCACAAATGCATGTACATATTCTAGTTTGTTTTTACATTTCAGTATTCATTTGATTTTATCCCCAATATCTATGATGACTATCAGTTGCAAGTTTATGCAACCCAATTAATTCCTAATTAGAATCTACTATTTAAAACATACCTAGCACCGTAAACATCGAATTGAAAATCCACCTCTTTATTATAAAAAAAGTTCTAATTTATGTGGCTGCTGGGATTCGAGCCCAGGTCTCCACGGCCACAACGTGGAATTCTTACCACTAAACTACAGCCACTTAGTGCTTACTTTCGTCTATATGTTTATTAATATAGTATATCTCTTTTCAGACTATTTAAAAGCAATCCGTTTGAACTAAATGCGTCTCTTTATGATTGTTCCACCAAACGACCACCAACTTGTAAATCCATCCACTTCCACTCTAGCTGTTGGTGGTGTCCAACATTTCAAGCAACCCTAATAATTTAAGGGTAGGTATGATTCGATTGAGTTCAATTTTGGATAAAACTAAATTGAACCAAAAAATTTGTGACTTTAAAAATTAAAATTGAATTGAACCGAATTGAAGTGGTGAACTGAACTTAATTAAGTAGGTTCGATTTATTTTGATTTTGGACAAATTGGGCATAATTTACTTTTTTACATATATTTAAATTTAATTGGTTCTTAATATTAATTTCAAACCATAGTTGTTGGTTTTAGCCTTAGGCTGCTAATTTTCATTTAAAAAGTTTAAATTTAAATAAAATAAATTATAATCTAATAAATAGGGGATATTGTTAAAATTTCCCTGTAGTTTGATGTATTTATCAAAATCACCCCTGTAATTTTATTTTTAGCCAAAATCCCCCTGTAGTTTCATTTTATATACAAAACCCCCCCTGACATTAACTTTTCTGTTAAATGAATAGATTCTGACATAAAATGAGACTAAAATGACATTGTTGCCCCTAACTTGTTGAACATACTGTAAAAAGACAATATTGCCCTTAAAATATGACACACATGCATAACTATTTTATTCTACTAAAACCTTACTTCCTAACTGCCCCTTTCATTTCCCTTCATATCTCTCCCTAACGTCCTTCCATTTCATTTCCCCCTAAAAACTAAAAACATTATAAAAACAGATTCTAAAATAAATTAAAAGATACCAATAGAAATCTCAACTTTAAATCCATTAACTGACATTAATGAATCAATTCTAAATAAAAAAAAATAACACCATTCAATAAAATATTAATATTCATCACCAATAATATGCTTAACAAAATATTGCTATTACAAATATCCATAAAATATTGTTGTTCATCATGTTATGGAAAACATCCAGAGGAGAAAGTTAAGTGTTGTTGCATCAACTAGCAACACAAAAACAAAAAAACAAACAAACATGTGTTTGTATAACAGCAGCATGTTCAAATGCCCAAAAATTTATGCCTCCTAACAAATAACAACACAATACAAATAAAAGCATCACCAAATGTGCATGATAACCATCACTCTTCTGTCAATTGTGATTGAGGATGAGAAGGTGAAACATGAAGCTGTAAACGAGGCTGTAACGATGAGACATTGTCGCTATTTGATCGTACCTTGTAAGAAAAAAAAATGGTATAACAAGAGCTAAAAAAAAACAGAAAAAAGAAACAAAAACTATCACAAAGAATGCAACAAATAAGATAAAACTAAATTTTTCTTAAACCAGAATATTTAAAACCAGTGAGCATACATTTTTTCCAGACCGTTTCGCACCTCTATTGCATGTTCTCTTGTTGTGTCCAGCTTTCTTGCAGATTTTACAGATCACACTACCAGATCTTGCTTCTTTAGGCTTCTCATTCTGCTCCATCTTCCTTTGCAGTTTCGGTCTACCTGTCCTCCTTTTTAGTGGTGGAGGAATAAGCGGCACTGCATCAACTTCTGGCCATACACACTGGTCTGGAATGGGATGAATAATGCTGCCATATGTCTTGATAAATGCAGTTTTTGACAAACTAGGGTCAACAAATTCAACGACTTTGTCTCTAATCCCATTGACTCCAGATATGTGGCTTATACCAGCCATAGCATGACTGCATGGCACCCCACTAATCTGCCATGCACCACACTCACAAGTTTTTGAGTGTAACTTAGCCACATATGCCCTAGCTTCACCTAACAGCTCATATTCCCCATTTCCTGCACTTAGCATCCTTAAAATTCTACTTTCTTTACTAGCTTTTAAAATCTTTGAGTTAACAGTTGGGGGTAGATCCGATTTCCAGTTTACACAGTCCTCCATTCTCTGTTGAAACCGTCTCATGATCATTCTCCTAATGTACTCCAACAGCTGTAAATGTAACATACTCAGTTTTAAATAAATATGAAAAGTATTGTGTAATCATATTGAGTATGTGAATGTGATATCTATGATTTGAAGGGGTGGTAAATATAATTAAATGTATGTATTTTTGGGAATATAAGTGGACTAATTGGAATGGTCCAAAACGGTGCTTGAAAGACCAGGACAGTAGGCATCGCGACTAGAGTCGCGACTTCCAATTCGCGAGTCAAGTCGCGACAGTCAGAAATTTTTAAAAAAGTAAAGTACCGAGTGAATTGAAGCGGTGCCAAAATTGAAATAAAAAGTGAGCAGAAGCTCACAAGCAAAACATAATAGAATTGAGAGCTCGAAGAAGAGAGAAAAGAGGAGAGAGAAAGAAGAGAGAGAAAGGAAAGAAGAAGAAGACGAAGAAAAGAGAAGGAGAAGAAGGAAAGGAGGAAGAAAAGGGTATCCAGGTTCGGTGTACACTCGTTTTCGAATTTTCAGTTTTTCAGAATATTTCGGATTGATTGAATTTTCTTAATGTTGAGTTATTTGATTTATATTGATTATAGTTTATAGTTTGAAATTGATTTTGGAATGATTTGAATTACAATAGAGTTTATATTTGAAATATTGATTGTGAATAATATTATGAATTGATTTTAATACGTTTTGATTTTAATATTGGTATGAGAAATATAGTTGAAGGTGATTTTGATTATATTATATTTGTGAACTGTATCGAAAAATGATTTCTGGACATTTTAATTTAATATTAGTTTGTGAAATATATTCAAATATGATTTTGAATTGATTTGATGTGAATATTGGTTTCAGAAATATATTTGAATATATTTTTGGATTGATTTGATGTGATTATGGATTTGAGAAATATACTCGTATATGATTTTGTATATTTCTTTTATATGATTATTAATGAAATTTAGATTTCAAAAATATATTTACTGATTTGAAATATTTGAAAGTTAAATTTGAATATAAGAAAAGAATTTGCGAAATTGTATTTCGGAATTGAAATTTCAATATTGAATTTGAATGATTTGAAATGGAGTTGAGAAAACATTTTGTGAAATGGTTCTGATGTGTATGAACATAGATATGGATATAGGAGGTTGACATATCAATTGGTTTTTTCTGAACAGTATTGTGCCGATATACTATGATGCACCACCCTATGGGTAGTACAGGCCTCAAGTGCCGGTCCTAGGGTAGGGAGTTTTGATCTGTTTTTACCACTCTTTGAATAGTACAAGTCCCAAGTGCCGATCCTAGGGTTGAAAATCTGATATGGGACATTTACAGCGGGTAACACCGTTGGTGTCCAACTCTGATCTGATGTTCGGCGGGTAGCCCGTTTGTGTCCGATGCCGAACAACCCGTAATTCAGTCCGATAAATTATGTTATGTATGTTAGGAGCCCAGTATGAAAACTGATTTATTATATGAAAGCATTTGAGAAATTCTGAAGATTTTGTATGTTGATTGATATTTAATACTGTATTTGTTGAGTATATGATTTGATTTGACATGAGCCCCATATATAATTTATTTATATGTTATTTATATTTTTATCGAAAAGAGATACTTATTTGATATAGTATATTTGGATATACAATTTTGTGTACACCCACTAAGCAATCTGCTTAGCGTGTTGAGTTTTCTCACATGTAGGTAAAAGAGGTTCCAAGGGAGACAAAGACAAAAAATAGTAGAGACTGCAGGAGCAGAGTCCAGAGTCACATTGTTCCTATATATTTGGTAGTCCTTTTGTAATAAGTAAATATGTTTTAATACAACATGCATATACAGAAAATGTTTGTATATATTTGAAGAAATTCCGCTTTGTAAATATTTTATTATATGTTTATGTTATTTGAATATTTATAAATTATATTGCGAGAAATTGATTTGGCAAATTGCACTAAATTTGGAAGGGTGCTCAAAAGTGATTTGAGAATTTAGTAGTGTTGATTTTTATAAATTTTAATTGTAATCAGGTTTGAAAAATTGGAAAAACAGAGGAAATTCTGACAAGATTTTCGGAAATTTATTTGGATCATTTTCATATGTTTTTAATATAGTTTTACGTTATGGTTATATAAAAGTAAAAGTGAGATTTCGGTATATAATAGCGCTCCCTGATTCGGTCCGAGTGGATTGGGTCAGGGGGTGCTATAATAAATATGTTCTAACCCTATGGTCTCCCAACATGCTATTAAATGATTCCGTCATGTTATTAGTGACATGATCACATTTTATAACGTAGTCAAATGAGTGTCTCGACCAATGCTTGGGTTCTATTTTTTCTAACCATACCCTTGCTTCCTTATTTATATTTCCTATTTTAGTCATGGCTACCCTAAAATTGTACACATCAGAGCTTCTACTAGCCTTCCAAAACAGGTTTTTCAATTTCTGACCACTGTATTTCAGTCTAAAGTTTGCATAGATGTGCCTAGCACAGAACCTGCAGCAATTAATTTCAATTGAATATATAAAAAACTACATATTTAATATTACATAATAATAAACTTTTAACAGCAGCATGCTTAATTAATTATCAAATATAAAAAACTGCAAGCAGTAAATTTAATATTACATAATAACAGAGATTTAACAACATGTTTAATAATACACAATAGAAGACCTCCTGCAGCATGTTTAATAAATCAAATTAATTTAAAAACAAAATACATGCAGTTTAAGAATGAACCTTGTTCCAGCATTAGGCCATATGGTCTCCAAAGCACTGATGACTTATTTTTGCCTGTCACTCATGAAGTACGGCGGCTTGTCTGTTGGGTACTTCAAAAAATCTGACAGCTTCTTCAAAAACTATGTCCAGCTTTGTAGTGTTTCCCCTTCACATATACAAAATACTAAGGGATATAGACTACTGTTTGCATCCAAGGCAATGGCAGACAATAAGACACCTTTGTATGATCCCTTCAAATGGCAGCCTTCCAGACCAATGAAAGGTCTACAACACTCTAAGAAACCTTTTTTCTGAGCTTCAAAGCATAGAAAAAATCTCTGAAAGGTTGGCTCAGGTTGTTGTGTCCTGATGTATGCAGCTGAACCTGGATAGCATTGCCCTACCATGTATGCATACTTCCTAAAGTGCCTAAAACACTCACTATGTTCTTTTCCCAACCCATCCAATGCTCTCCTCTTGGCTTTGTACAATCTTTGAATATCTACATTCACCTTAAACTTGTCTCTTAACAAATCAGCAATGACACCTACCTTGATATTAAGATTGCACTTCACAAGCCATTCAAACTTGCTTGCAATCCATTTCACATTTGCCTCCTCATTTTTATAAACCCTAGTGCACTCATGACTATCATTGTATGTCCTAACCATCATAGTAACCCCATCAATCATACATGATGCATGAAGTCTCCAAGGACAACCATCCCCTTTGCAAGTATAAGTTAATATATATTTATCATTTTTTATTCTATCTAAACTTACTCCCTCTTGAATTGCATATTCCCTCAATATTTCCCTCAAAATGTAGACACTATCGTGTGTTTGCCCAACCCTAAAGTGTATTTCACCACTTATCATTTGCTTAAAAAGGTTACCTTTAACAAGTTTAGCTATTTTAGCTTTTGGCAGTTAAGTGTGTGAGTCACTAATAAACTTATCACCTTCCTTGGATTGATATCCCTCAAATAATTGTAGATTGTCATTGTTATCTAGCTCATTTATATCGCCTACTATCTCATTGTCTTCACCCTTCTTATTTCTCTCAACCCCATCACCTACTATAAACTCATCGTGATTACTTTTAACCTCATCACCTACACTCTCTTCATCCTCACTTGTCTCATCTCCTACTCTAACCCCATCCTCATTATCACTTAAATAGTTTCGTATACTGTAGTAGTCAAAATATGTCAGGCCCAAAACATAAACAAGGATCCAGTCAAGGAGCCCAAAGTATTATCTCAAAGACCAGGCCCAGAGTCCAAAAAAAGAATGACATCCATGTAGTACGACATACGCTTGACATGAGACATCCATGTAGTACGACATACGCTCGACATGAGACATCCATTGTAACACCCCCTGACCCGACCCAGCTGGATTGACCCAGGGAGCGTTACCTGGTTTTCAAAACTTTTCTTAATTTTGTTTATAATCTGAAAACCATATAATTTATAATTTAAAAACCTTTTCAAGTGAGCCCATCAAATCAGTTTTAAAAATTTCGGCAGAGTTTCCGCTGTTTTTCTGATTTTCCAAAACCTTTTTCAAATAAAAAACTCAAATAATATCACCACAACACTTCAAATCTCTTTTCAATCAAATGCGCACCCTGCCGTTTAGTGCGACTTTCCAAACAGTTTTAAATAAAACATATATAATTAATATTTACAAACATTTGATAAGAAATATAAATCATAAAACAATTATTTACAAAACATATATACACATGTCGAATTACAGATTTCTGTATATGCATGCTTAACTGAATATCATATATATACAAGACTGTATAACTACCAAATGAGTATAGTGACTCTGGATCTTCAATCTGCAACTACTTCCTCTCTATTCTTTTCTTTTTCTCTGCGTCTCTGATACCTACGCGTGATGAAATCAACGCGCTAAACATATAGCTTAGTGGGTGTACACTAAACTCAATATCAAAATCATAAAATAATTTCATAACATAAATGTCACAATACTATCGTATAAAACATTACATTATTCAAATAAATCACTGAAATAAATTATAAGAAATCAGTTTAATAAAAACATATAAATTCAATCAATACTTCATACGAAATTCAGGTTTCAATTCTTTCCTAATCATTTTATTCAATTCATTCTCAATTCTGGTCCTTTAGTATACTTAACATACTTTTCTAGACTAATATATGTAACATCGGTATGCCGTCCACCTCCGGGATTCGCCTAAACTGGACTATGCCAGGTTTGCCCCGCGAGATGTAACTGTCATGCAATACGGTGCGATGTCTATCTCCAGGATTCGCCTAAACTGGACGATACCAGGTTTGCCCCACGAGATGCAACAATCATGAATATCAGTGCAATGTCTATCTCCGGGATTCGCCTAAACTGGACTATACCAGGTGTGCCCCGCAAGATGCAACAATCATGAATATCAGTACAATGTCTATCTCCGGGATTCGCCTAAACTGAACTATGCTAGGTTTGCCCCGCGAGATGTAACAATCATGAATAACGGTGCAATGTTAACCTCCGTGATTCGCCTAAACTGGATTATGCCAGGTTTGCCTCGCGAAGTACAACAGTCTCAACTTGTTATATTCTTTTTCAAAATAATCAACAGTAATTCACGAATCGAAATTAAATTCAAGAATTAAAATTTTCAAACAATATTCGTAATACATAATTCATAAATTTCATATCAAACCTTCCGTTTCTTTCGAAATCAACAATTATAATTCTCAAATCTTAATTTAATTCAATAATATAATTTCCAAACAATAATAATAATTTAAACGATACTCTCAAACACTTTCCTCTAATATGATCATTATAAATCGAATTACGAGTAAAACAAAACAGTCAATTTAATAAACAATAAACATATATATATATATATATATATATATCAAAATATTCAAAAATTGGAAAATTCATATCAAAACTCATACTGAAACCGTAAAATTTTTAGAAATGAGTGTACACCAACCTGGATACCGTTTTTTCACCTTTTCTCTTCTAAGTTTTCCTCTCTTTCCTTCTCTTTCCCTTTTTCCCTTTCTCTTTCCTTCTTCTTCTTTTTCTTCTTCTTCTTCTTTCTCCCTTCTTTTCTTTATTTCTCTCTTTTTCTCTCGGTCTCTCTTTCTCTTTTCTGTCTGGCTTTTTCGTGAAGCTTCGCCGCCTCTTATTTTTTTTTATAAACTTTCGGTCATCGCGACCTATGGTCGCGCTACCAGATCGCGTTGCTTACTGGAGGAATTTCACCGCCTTCATCGCGATCACCCATCGCAGTACCATGGTCGCGCTGGTGTTCGCGTTGCTCACTGCACGAATTTGATATTTTCACCGCGAGCTAGTCAACGCGATCCCTGGTCGCGGTGACTAGTTGCGGTGCTCACTGCCAAAAATCACCATTTTTCATCGCGAGTAACTCATCGCGATCTCTGATCGCGGTGAGTGGTCGCGGTACTCACTGCCCAGTTTTCACTCTTTTTTTCATGCGTTATTTCTGGACCGCTCCATCTGGTCCACCTGAAAACCATAAAAATATACATACATTTAATTACGTTTTACACCCCTCAAATCACAAATTTTTATATCCACACATTCAAAATTAATTATTCGAAATTAGGGATGTTACATCCATGTAGTACGACATGCACTCTATGCCCCACACATCTAAGTAGCATCAAAGGAAATAACTCAGTGTTCGCGCTTGGAAGTGCATCTACGTCACGCAACATACTCATCCCAGATCGACGTCCAATCAGCATGTCGTACGACATAGAATCTCTTTTGTTATGAGGGAGACCACATCATGATCTACTTTAAAGCAAGTCCTACAAAACCATAATGACACTCTGTAACGGCCAGATCAAAAGAAGCATCCACATACTTTCTTGGTGGAGGACAGCAAGGAGGGGTAATGATGAAATCCCTCAACAGGCAGAAGCATCATTCCCCTATAAAATGAAGGATAATCTTCCAAAGTAAGGGGACCGAGAAACTGAGATCCCAAAGCTATCAATACTAAAACAACACCCTCTGGCCATTGTTCATCTTCTCCGATAACCTTCTGATTGTACCTCGATCAGCCGATCTTATATCTCCTTCAACCAAGGAGACCTCAATCGCCAAGATAACATGAAGTATTACTCACTCATCTCCACTTACGAGCATTACATACTTATCAGCATTCGCTAACTTAACCGTCGGAGTAACTTTGGCCGGCACCACCCCGGTGTCTCAGACATCCTGCGGGTTACGTGCATTCTATCTTTGCAGGTTGTAGTGCCCTGTGTCCCCGAGCGATTTTTGAGGACTACATATATTGTCTCCTATATCATCCCCATATACCAACTGTCCAGGTTCTGCATTGAGATTGCAAGTTGAACCCACGGGTGGAAGTGATATATAAGGTTTGTTATCTATTTCAAAGACAATCCTTGTACAAGAATGATCACTAAACATCCTAAATATACCCATCAACTGATTATCACTAATAACTTGTATTCTATCACTACACCATGGCAATACAACCCATATGTCATAATCTGCAATTTGAACTTTATTGTTGACAATATAAGACTCATATATGGCATGTAGTAGAGTGATCATGTTGATGTGATCAACATCACAATGACCAAACTCTAACCATGTAACTTCACAATTAAACATATAAAATATAGACATATTAACAACATTAATTATATTGAAAACCCAAACAATTATACAAGGCACACAAAAATAGCAATTGGTTAGGCAAACAAACAGTATTGGTTAGGTAAACAAACAGTATTGATCAATTGTTTAGCATTTTTTTTTTTGAATTATCAAGACAAATCTAAGTCTAAGACATCTAAATATGATTAGGTAGAAGTTAAAAGTTTTTTATCTAGTAACAGTTGCCAATACAAAAAAAAAGAAAAAAGAAGTTAACATGCAGTTTAAGAATGAATAAATTGTTGTCCCATGTATATATTTGCAAACAAGTATGAATATATACAGGTATATATTTAAAAACAGTCATGAATATAAATAATTATATATTTGTAAACAACCATGAATAAATGAACGTAAATACACAAGTATGCATGTAATTCAAAAGTTCTACGTCAGTTGTTTCTACCAAACAAAAACACTACAAACTAGTAAGCATGTAATACAAAAACCCTTACCTTTCTCTGCGAAAAAAAAAATTTGGAAACAAAATCACAGCAAAGCAAACTGTTTTCATATCTAGTATGCATCAAAAATATATTTACACACTTGATTAGTCAATTCATACTTCTAATAAAAAAAGCCCCAAATTAATTTTTACAAAACCCTAACTATTCCAATATATGAACAGCAAAGGAAAAGTAACAACAATAAGACATAAAAATCAATAAAAGAAGTAATAAACTACAGATTGAAGCCATAACTAACCTTTGAGCTTCAGCAACGATAACAACTACCAAAACCCCTTTTCTTCAACAATGAACCGGTCGCCACGATGATAGCTACGCTTGAAGACTGCTTCAAGTCTACCAGAACTACTAATGACACCTTTACGTCTCAGTCGAAGGCCGTCCTCGGATTTTTTTTGGTGCGAGGAGATGGAGGAACCAGGGAGTAGGAGAGAGACGAAAATGGTAGAAGGTTTTTTTTTTTGTTCTTTATTTTGTTCTGAATGATAAGGACCACGCCTTGGTCGTTGGTGTCTTTTTTTATTTTCTCCACCAACACTTGATGATGTGGCTTACTTGATGATGTAGCTCCACCACATCCATACCTTTCTGATTTTTTCTTTTTTTTAAATCAATTCTTTTATTACTTTTTATTTATATAATAAATATTAAATTCATTCATTGTAATTTACTTTTTTACCCATGCCATATGGTTTTCATTCTTGAATGTCTTGTGCAATTACCTCATTACCCTTAACCACTAACGCACTTACACCTATTTAACAGAAAAGTTAACGTTAGGGGAAATTTTGTATATAAAATGAAACTATAGGGGGATTTTGACTAAAAATAAAACTACAGGGGGGATTAGGACGAATATATTAAACTAGAGGAGGATTTTAATAATATCCCAATAAATAATAATATTTTAAATGACCAGTTTGCATTTTTAACAAAATTATATGAATCAAAATAAATAAATAGTTCTGAAATAATAAAATTATGTTTTTTTAAGCTTTCATATCACGTTTTTCGAACCGATTTGTAGCAAATTTAGTTCGGTTTTTAATTTTGAAAAATGATTTTAACTGAACTAAATGGGTTAACCGAACTGAACTACAATTTTCGGTTCGAATCTGAATCGATTCAATTCGGCTCCAATTTTTGTACCCATCCCTATAAATATATATCAAAAAAGAAAAGGAATATTATTAAAAAATGACATTTTAAATAGGCTTTTTAAAACTTAATTTCAGGTATGATCGATATAGGTCAAAGTGGATTCGTTTTCTCATCCGTGTGGTGATCAAAATAATTTTCGGGTGAATAGAAAATTGTTATGATAATTAAATATGTAACGGTCATATCAATGATCATGAATGACAATTGAATTTGTAATTGTTAAATCAATTGTCATGATTTTGTAACGGACAATTAAATTTATAACGGTCAAATTAATTGCCATGAATCTGTTTGTAACTGTCATTCTATTGAATGTATATATATTGACATCATATTATTTTGAAAATAAAAAACACAAAAATCATACACCAAGTAATTCCGAAAAATTTATTTCTTCTATTTCCGAATAATAAAGTTCTGACATTATTCAGTTCGCCATAGTTGTCAAACGACAATCAATCGAAGCAGTTATATTCAGGGAAACATATATATCTACGGTAGAGGACGAATATATTTTAAAGATACCGTATAAAATATGCACCTCGACTTCAAATTTAAATTACTATTATAATAATTGTCTATTTGTATATTCAATTATTTTTCCCTTAACATTTGTATGATTCATATAATGTGTACCGATAACAAATATTATATACTGAAATAGAATCTTATTAAAAAGATTGTAATAAATTTATGAATTATTAATTTTCCACGGATAATAGCTTATAGTTGTTTTATAGTTTTTGTATTTTAGTTCATATTTAATATTCGAAATCAACTAATTTTGTGTTTTAAAATGGATATTCATAAAAACAACCAAAAAAGTAATTAAAGGGTTGAGATATATTAATTTAAAAATTTATAATTCTAACATTTATTTACACATCTATCACCATATGGTTTGACATTTACTAGGCGGTGATAGCTGTGTAAATAAATGTTAAAATTAATAGATATTAAAAAATAAAAAATAAATAATTATCATTCATACACTCATTTAGTTTAATAATAACTAAATTTCAAATGATATAATAAATAATAATTATCCACACATTTACTTTCTATTCGATAATAAAACAATAAATAAATTACGGGGATTGCATTATAGTGTGTATCTATGAAATTTATAATTACCAAAAAAATTTAAATTTTTTGATAATTATAGATACAAAAAAATTAAATTTCTTATTCAGTTTGTGGATAAGTGAGCGATATCGATATATTTTCGAAAAATTATTATAGGATCTGCCGGTAGACTTGGATTGACTTATAGTACGCATCAATAAAAATTATGAGTTAATTACACTTAACCTCCCTGAGGTTTGGCTAATTACATTCGGAATCAAAGTTTGCATTAATGGACACTAACCTCCCCTCACGTTAACGTTGACCGTTGACTTTTTTTAATTTTTTTAAATGACCAAAATACCCCTGTCACAATTATTTTACTGTTCATTAAAAAAAATAATGGTGAGATCCAGATTGGATCTCCACCAAGAAAAAAAAAAAAAAAAATTTTTTTGAATCTTCATCTGGGTTCGAAGATCGAACCCTTCTGGGTTCGATCTCAAACCATCTGGGTTCGAAGAACGAACCCTCTGGGTTCGTGGAACCCAGAGGGTTCGATTCGAACCCTTATGGGTTCGAGATCGAACCCAGAAGGGTTCGATCTTCGAACCCTCTGGGTTCGAAGATGAAGATTCAAAATTTTTTTTTTTCTTGGTGGAGATCCAGATTGGATCTCCACCATCCATCATTGTTGATGGACGGTGGAGATCCAATCTGGATCTCACCATTATTTTTTTTAATGAACAGTAAAACAATTGTGATAGGGGTATTTTGATCATTTAAAATTTTTAAAAAAAGTCAACGGTCATTTTAACGGTCAACGTTAACGTGAGGGGAGGTTAGTGTCTATTAATGCAAACTTTGATTCCGAATGTAATTAGCCAAACCTCAGGGAGGTTGAGTGTAATTAACTCAAAAATTATTTCATGCACAGGGGAGATTTCTCCTTATACTGTTTAGGCCGCATAGATAATAATTGATCTCGTTATATGTCGATATAGATTTATAATTAATGTTTACCATTTAAAAAATTAAAATTATTCATAAATATATAAAAGGTAATAATGAGAATGAGGATAATAGTAATATAAATACTGTCCAAATCGCTTTGAATTTCTGCTCATGGCTATGGGTGACGTCATGCACCGCATTTTTTATCTATCAGACGTGTCATTTACAGCAGCAGATACGCAACTCGCAAGTGAGTGAGTTAGTAGTAGAAGACAACTCACGCACGCACACACACACAGAGATGACGAAAGCATACGATCCTGTCTTTTTCCACAAACCATAGAATAGAAACATAATCGATCCCACTTACTACATTACCGTAATTAACTCCTCTATTAAATTAATCACTTTTTTAATCACCTCAAGATCACTACTAATTACTTTCTGGTTCTAAAACAAACAAAAACACCCACTTCGCTCAATATCATCATCCCCAGATTCTTCAGTCACTCTAACAAGGTGATCGATCACTTTGTTCAAAATATTTAGAGTCATCATTATTATTATTTTATTTTTTTTATTTTATTTTGTGTGTCCTGGACGTTTGGTGTGATATCCGTGTAAATCATTGTTGTCGAGGAGCTATCATCAAAGACTTTTATAGCTTTTCGTAATATTGCAGGCTCCAATCCATCCAAGTTTGTTAATTTGTTTAATAGTTTGTGGGTTTTTTTTTTTTTTTAATTTACTATTTGGTGGTAGAAGTTTCGAATTTTTATACGACTGTTATTGAGAGACTATAAATAGGGAGTCTCTGATGTTCAGCTTTTGTAGATCAGAAGAGAGTAACTGGGTTTGGGTTCTTTTCCTTTGAAACTCAACTTTTGGTATCTATCGTTGTTCTCATCTCTCTCTCTCTCTCTATCTCTCTGATTTCAAATCTGTCAAGTAGGTTGATTATGTGTGAATAATGGTTTTTTAATTTTGAATATATATATATATATTTTTTATAGGTATTGAATCGAACATTGAGATCTGAGATGGCTAACAGTTCCTCAAACGGAGACAACCAGACATCAACTAAGTCACCGCCATTGCCATCTCCCTTGAGATTTTCCAAATTCTTTCAGGTAAATTTTGCATTTTTTTTTTCTGCTTCTTTTCTTTTCGTAGTATTCTGGCTTTAGTGTGTTTTGATCATGTTACATATTTTTCTGTTGTATTTTGCTTGTGATTTTGATGTGTGTGTGTTTTCACTGGGTTGTTTTCTGAGTTCCTGTTAATTACATCACATCTTATTTTGTTAAAATGCCTGATAAATATTTAGTATTTTCTGTTTATTCATACTCTTCAACTTTGGCAACAATGATCTTTATCGTTAATTGGGTCTTATAGGTTAGTGTAATAATCCAAATAGCTTGATTTGATTTTGTTAATTTGTGTTTTGTGGTGTATGAAAACATGATTGTAAAGTCAGTCATATGAGTGCGACAGTGGTGGTGTGATAGTGTGGTCCTGCTCTCTGGTGTACCTAATCTGTAGCATAGAAGTTGAGAAAATTTAATGTGTAAAAGTTGGAAGGTTGGTAATGGTGTTCATGGCTTGATGGATCTCAAAGTACACCCCATCTTATGGATCTAATTCTTTTGCAATTCTTGACAATGTGAAAAAGCACACCATGCACAAAACGTGCTTGGTCGGTCATTCTGAAAACAATTTTCAAGTAATTTATGAAATCGACCCGTATGTGAATTCCAGTAGATCAAATCAAAGATGAGAAGTTCTTATAATGGTATTATAGAGATTTCTACTACGAAGGTTTCTGTGGATGAATTCCACTGTCATTTCTACCACCATGCTGGTATTTTACGCGTACATAAGTAATTAATGTTGCAAAGGGGACTCCAAGTTGCAGAGTTCCTTTATTCTGATTAGGTTTTTCAGCCGTAGATCTGCGATACCATAATAGATCTCCAGCATGATCATGTCTTCTCTGTTGTCAATTATCATGTATTTAATTGATTTCTCTTCAATAACACTCTTCTCTGATGTGGCAGTCCAATATGAGAATCTTGGTTACTGGAGGAGCTGGATTCATCGGTTCTCACCTGGTGGACAGGTTGATGGAAAATGAAAAAAATGAGGTTAGTATGCTTCGTTCTCAAGACTCAGTTAATAACCTGGCAGCTGACTTGATGCCTCTAACATGTTTATGTATCAAATACTTTCTTTCTCAGGTGATTGTGGTTGATAACTACTTCACCGGTTCGAAAGACAATCTTAAAAAGTGGATTGGTCACCCAAGATTTGAGCTTATTCGTCATGGTATGTTCTTAAATAATTGGTCTTTACTTGTTGCATGGACTAGTTCTGATATCAACATTTGCCGTGGTTAAAATATTCAATACACGTGTACATATTACATTTGATTTTATATGATTTGATTTAGTCTTGAAGGATAATTTTGCTTTTATACATCATATCTCCTGAATTTTGGTCAAGTTAGTATAAATAAATAAAGTTTATGGTGTAATAAGCCAAAATTCAGCCATTGTATTTATAGCATTTTGTCAACTGTTCTCGCAATGATCATTTCACCCAGTGGGGATAATATGTCAGATTATGGGGTTGACATAAAGCAAAGTGTAAAAAAATTAGTAGACATATAGATGAAAATATAGAAAAGTTATCTTATGAATATTGTGTTGTTGTATGCTATGAAATGATGCCAACTGATTATTAAAATAGTTGGATAAAATGTTATGAGAATCTCGGATGATCCTGGGTCCTTATCATCATTGATTTGTGCTGATAGTAGTTTCTTTCTCATCACATTATTCATTCAGAGGGATATAATTATACTCTCTTTTTTATTTCTATATAGATGTCACGGAGACGTTGTTGGTTGAGGTCGATCAGATTTACCATCTTGCATGCCCCGCTTCTCCGATTTTCTATAAGTACAATCCTGTAAAGGTGTGAATTTAGATTACAAATTTACTTATCCAGCAATATATTATATTAGCAGCCTTGTAGCATGCTTACAATGTCTAATCTTCTCTGTTAGTTGTGACCCATATGGCTTCCATAGGTTGTCTTTTGCTTTGTGCGATATGCACACAAGAAATCTGTTGTGCCACAGCATGATCTCTAAACTTCAAATCTCCTCTTGCACAGTTCCTGTCTTTTGTTCTGTTTTGTTCCAATGACTGTGCTACACGGGGTTGGCCTTCTTGGTAACTTAAACCTTCTATCTCTGGTTTAGGTGGGATTTCGATACCAAATTTGTACAATTGTAAGAGACTTCACCTTTCAAAATAAAAAGACTACCAACGAAACGACTAGCACCTTCACCTTCCATCTTTTCATTTGTAAAAAAACTTTTATCACAATTGGGATCACAATTTCAATGGGCAATACGTCGAACCAGAAATATAAACTGAGCTCATCCCTATGTCAGCATTTTTACAATCAAAGTTTGTATCATCTAATTTTTGGAATTAGCATTTTTGAAAAAATATAAAAATTTGACCACCTTAACGTAATGCATGACTATTACTTGGATCACATTGCCATGTGTGGGCTTAGTGCATGAAAACAGCTGCAACTAGATTATTGTTTTCCCTATTTAATTTTACAATGAACCATTTATTTTGCACAATACATAGTGGACCTCATTGATAGACACATGCTTTTTCAACAGACAATTAAGACAAATGTGATTGGCACACTGAATATGCTAGGACTTGCCAAGCGAGTTGGAGCAAGGTGAAGCGATTCACATTGTATATATTATTTCGTCACTGTCATAAACTGTACTTACTCAGTTATCATACTATTCCACAGGATTTTGCTTACATCAACATCAGAGGTTTATGGGGATCCTCTTATACACCCTCAACCTGAGAGCTATTGGGGCAATGTTAACCCAATTGGTAAATTCACCTTTCTATTTAAAAGTGTATCTTTCTCATTTTTTGTTGATGTAAATATGATAATTACTTTTGATTTAGTTGGAACAAATTTTCTTGATGATTTCTTATCAAAAACGGAAAAAAGAAAGTTGATATATTCACCTTTGCATTCAAGACACAGTTCATAATACATAGAAGTATTAAAGCTCTTGACAAAATTAGCACTTAGCACTTGGCACATCTTTTTTAATAAAATAGGGGTGCGGAGCTGCTATGATGAGGGGAAGCGTGTGGCCGAGACTCTGATGTTTGATTACCACAGACAGCATGGAATAGGTAATTGTTTTGTGTTATCTTCTCTACTCTGAACCCGGATTTTGTTTTTCATAATTTTGCTGAAGTTTATTATTTCTTTTGTCTTGGGACAGAAATACGCATTGCTAGAATCTTTAACACTTATGGACCACGCATGAATATTGATGATGGGCGTGTGGTCAGCAATTTCATAGCTCAGGCATTACGGTAAGTCCTTGTTGTTCGGTTCCATTCTGACATGGTATTAGAATATACTTTTTATCAAGCTTTAATGTATGACATCAATAATCCACTTCTGTTTTCCATTTTGCAGGGGTGAATCGTTGACAGTTCAAAAACCAGGAACTCAAACTCGTAGTTTCTGTTATGTCTCTGATATGGTAAGAAAGTACACATAAAATCTTATCCATATGATTTCATGGATTGAAATGTTAGAGAAATAATTAATTATTTGTTTATAATGTTTTAGGTTGATGGCCTCATTCGCCTCATGGAAGGAGAAAACACTGGACCAATCAACATTGGAAACCCAGGTTTTTTGCAAACTGTGATTTGCATATACAAGAAAAATTTTGGTGTTTGTGCTAACAATTGTGATTCAATTACTTAGGTATTTCCTTGTATGTTTCCAGGTGAATTTACCATGCTTGAGCTCGCAGAGACCGTGAAGGAGGTTAGATTTCCATTTTTGAATCTCCAATATCAGTTTATGATGTTTCTTTCCAATACATATCAGTTTACTGAATCCCCTCTGATGATTGATTCGACTTTGTAGCTTATCAATCCTGAGGTGGAGATAAAGATGGTCGAGAACACTCCTGATGATCCACGACAAAGAAAACCCGACATCACAAAAGCAAAGGAATTGCTAGGATGGGAACCAAAGGTCAAGTTGCGGGAAGGGCTCCCGCTAATGGAAGAGGATTTCCGATTGAGGCTTGGAGTTGCTAAAAAGGAATGAGCGAACGAAGGAACGAATTGCCGGAATCGTCAAATTTAAGGAGTGAAAATTTCATTCACATATTTCCTCCTAATTTTGGAGTGTGCTTTTAGAGACCAAAAAATATTGTTCTCAGTTTGTGCTTTGTTTTTTTTTTTTTCCCTTGGTCTCTCCTTTCCTTTTCATCCACATATAATGTTATGGATACTGAGAAACTGTGAAAGTGGAACTTTTGCTTTTGGCATTCACGACTATTGTCTGCCTCTTTGTTGTTCCAAATTTTGTTTCTACAACAATCAATATAGTCTTTATTTTCGTAATGCGGCTTGTTTATTTAAGTTTTTTCACCTACTCTAGAAGTACCTTTTTTTTAAATAAAAAAAAACAACTAAGAGTACATGTTATTATAACTCAAAATTACTTTATGAAATAGTTTTTTTTTTTTAAGTTACTACAAATAAGTCGTGAATTAAGTAGGGAATGTAATTCAAGCTTACAATCTTAATGTGTAAGTACGATGAGCATATTATTAGACAAATCTCATCTTATTAATTGATATGGGATCATTATTTTTTGGATATACCATCTACGGTGTGGGGAGGGCCTTTGTCACCAATGCATATTGAACAGTTGATATGAGATTATTTTAGAGTAAATAATGCTTACTTCCCTTGAAGTTTGTTCAATTACAGGTGTAATCAATATTAGAGTTTATTGACAAAGAATCCCATACCGTTAGTTAACTTTTGAATTTTTTGACAAAGACTCCCGTTAGTTAATTTTTGGATTTTTTTAACAAAGATCTCTCCTGGTCAACTGTTATATTTGACCAAATTTTACTAAGGATATGAGAGGTGTTTGTCAATAAACGATAAAGTTGGCTCTGCTTATAGTTGGCAAAATCTCAAGGGAGGTCGATGCAATTAGCTCATTATTTTAAGTTATGTAATTAGGGGTGAGCACGGTTCGATTCGGTACGGTGTTGAGTGAAATTGAACTGAATCAAAATTTATATGGTTTTTCAAAAATTAAAACTAACTCGAGCTGAATTGAAGGTATAAACTGAATCTAACCAAATCGAATTAATACGGTTCGATTTGATTCGGTTCAATACGGTTTTGGGCTTAATGTGCATTTTTCATATATTTAAATTTTAGGGATAATTGCAATAAAGTACCTTAACGTTTGGCTATATTGCATTGAAATCGTGAGTTTAGCCTTAATTGCATGTTAGTACCCTTGACTAAGTTGACCGGTCAAATATGACAAGTTGACTTTGACTTTTTTTTGTAAAAAGACATAATTCTCCTAGTTTAAAAAAAATAAATTAAATAAAAAATTAAAAAAATTAAAATTTTTAAAAATGAAACTCCTTGATGGACGGTGGAGATACATTTTTTTAAAAAAAATTTAAAAATTATACAATTAAAAAAAGTTAAAAACAAATTTTATATTAAAATTTTTTTGGTGTTCTTGGTGGAGATCCAATCTGGATCTCCACCAAGAACACCAAAAAACTTTTTAATATAAAATTTGTTTTTAACTTTTTTTAATTGTATAATTTTTAAATTTTTTTTTTTAAAATGTATCTCCACCGTCCATCAAGATTGATGGACGGTGGAGATCCATTTTTAAAAATTTTAATTTTTTTAATTTTTTTAATTTTTTTAAATTTTTATTTAATTTATTTTTTTTAAATCAGGGCAATTATGTCTTTTTATAAAAAAAGTCAAAGTCAACCTATCATATTTGATCGGTCAACTTAGTCAAGGGTACTAACATGCAATTAAAGCTAAACTCACGATTTCATTGCAATATAGCCAAACGTCAGAGTACTTTATTGCAATTATCCCTAAATTTTAATATATTTTAAATGCTAATTTGAATTACATTTTTTAATTTTAGTCTTTAGGCTATTGATTTTAGAATTCAAATTGCTCCAACCGAAGAAATTCAACCTGATGATCCAAATGTCCAAAATTTTAAAATAATAACAGTTCAAACTTTAATAGTCCAAAATTTCATCTCAAATTCAAATAAAAGTCCAAAGTATCATAATAAATATACAGTCCATAAAATTAAACAGTCCAGAAAAACAGTAAACATTAAGCTTAAAACAATCAAGAAAGCTGTTATTTGTTTAATTATGTGGTTTATGTCACACCCCAACCCGAAAGTCAAGACATGATCTTACTTAATGTCAAATATCTTACAATAAATCTCAAAATAAGCTAAAAAACAAATACAACCTCCAACAAATGTATAAATAACATAAATAGCGGCCTAAAAAAAACCTCCTAAAGCATAGGGAATCGAGAATTAATCTTCATTGAAATCCCAATCCATACTATGTGCGAATCGAAACCTCAATCATCTGGAATCACAATGGACTAAGTGAGTTGGATGTTCAGTAAACATACTAAACATTAATTTATATTTATCAAATAAAAATAACATTCAAAAACACAAATAATAAGACTTGTTATATACGAAAATCACATACTTATCATATATCAAAATAATACTAGGATTCTTTTACTCATTACTGCATAGTAGAACTTACACATAACACATATCATATATTAGAGCCAAAGTTACCCGTCAATAACTAATGTATACATGGAATATTTTCTTAAAAACACAGAACACTCAAGCCCAAAGGTAAGAGTCAGACTCTCGTTGTGATCATCAATGAGTCCTCCCACATGCACCAATATATCAACACATGAATGCGAAGACTCTTTAGTCCCCAAGGTGCTCTGAAGTCACTTCCCATGTAACACACACATAACAAATCACATATCACATAGGGCTCCACACAAAAATAATAAGGGTACATACTAACAGTAATAAATAAAGGTAACCCAAGTCAAAACGTATTTTATGGTACCATGCATTCATATATTTCAAAACATAATGGTTGCATAAACATATTTTAAAAGCACACATAAACACATTTCTTATACATATAACATTGAGATTCTAGTTTTAAAAACAAAAGATTTAATATATTTATCTCTTAGCAATCCAAATAAAACAAATCCTCCAAAAAAACAACGATCCAAACCACCTAGATAACATATCATACTAATATCAGACTCAAAATATGACTCACAGAACATTTCTCAATATTAGAACTAACCTTTTAGAAACGAAACAGTGTCCAATGTTGGATTTTTAGTAAATTAATCACAAACTGGAAAATTCTAAAACTTTGCAGAACACTTGTAAACAAACATATCTCCTCATCTAAACATTTTCAAAATTTTATAAAATTGGAAGC
This sequence comes from Xanthoceras sorbifolium, assembly GCA_003430845.1. Classification (NCBI taxonomy): domain Eukaryota; kingdom Viridiplantae; phylum Streptophyta; class Magnoliopsida; order Sapindales; family Sapindaceae; genus Xanthoceras; species Xanthoceras sorbifolium. The sequence goes on along the minus strand of CM010620.1, from coordinate 9,872,373 downwards.
TGCCTTAAAATAATTTATTTATACAATACTAAATTTTTTACAATTTCTAAAAAATTCCAATTGCTATAAAAATTTGAAGTAAAGTAAAATAAATATATATAATTCCAAAATAAAAGTTTCAAATCTAAATAATACAAATACGTATTTTTAAAGTATTTTTATATTTACATTTATGCCCTCTGTCTATTGCTGGATAGATTATAGTACCCTATTTGCGAAAATCATATATTTTTCAATAAATCTCTAAAAATCATGAAACTTTTGAGAAATAATAATAAAATATTGTAAAACTTGTATATAAAATTTTATAATTTTGTGAGCATTATAACCTGCTAAAACAATGGGTCGAACTGAAACTACGTTCTAAAATGAAAACTTTCCAGCAACTCTGTTAAAGAATTAAAAATTCATAACAAATTTAATATTAAAGATGTTTAAACGAAACGAACTTCTATAGAACCATTTAGATGTCTAATTTACAAAATGTAAAACGAATTCACCAAAACCAACATATATTCACACTAAATTTTTTGAAATAAGTGTTGGTCAGTTAGACTATATTTAATTTCAGAAAATTAAAACTAAAAGTTCAACTAGCATGTCTTTAGGGTTTCTACCCAATCAAAACTCTAATATTGAATCACTAAGCATATAAGTATAAAACTACATAAAAAATTAATAACACACCTTGAAAATCCCTTTATCCTTCTTGATAGAAAATCATCTTCTTGAGATTTCAGTAAAGTTCAAAAGATGAGAGTTTTTTTCTTTTCTTTCTGTCGTTCTTGAATTGTATACAAGAAAAATAAAACAATAGAGTTCTTTTAATAGTAGTTTTTAACGTTATGTAAAAATACAGGAATCCTAAAAGGGTTCAAAATCCTATATTTACATAAAGTCTAATATCTTTTTTTTTAAATACAAAGAATTTAAATCAATATTAATTACTTAGTTAATCATAATTTCTTTTAAAATTTAACCATAAGTTAAAATAAACATAACTTAAATGCTTAGAACGCGTATTAGGTTTATTTAAATTTGAGTGTTACAACATTTACCCCCTTAAAAGAATTTTTTCCTCGAAATTAGACATACCTTTTCAAACAAATAGTTGTGGATACTTGACTCGTATTTTATCCTCGCGCTCCCATGTTGCTTCCTCAATAGAATTTCCTCCATAAAACCTTTACCAATGTTATCTTCTTGGTATGCAATTCTTGAACATTTCGATCTAAGATTCGAATAGGTACTTCCTCATAAGTGAGGTCATCCCTTAATTGAAGTAGTTCATAACTGATCACATGAGAAAGATTTGGAATATACTTTCAAAATATAGACATATGAAAGATATTATGAACTCTAGTTAAAGCTGGCGGAAGTGCCAACCTACAAACCAAATCTCCAATCTTATCCAAAATCTCAAATGGGCCTACATATCTCGAGCTTAACTTACCATTCTTACCGAATCTTATTACTCCTTTCATTGGGGCAACCTTAAGGAATACATTGTTAACGACCGCAAATTCTAAATGTTTTCTGCGATTATCAGTATAACTTTTTCGTCTACTCTGTGCGACCTTCATTCTCTCTCTGATTTTCTCAATAACTTCACAAGTTTGCTGAATAATCTCAGGATCTAACATTTTTCTTTCACCAATCTCATCCCAATGAACTAGAGATCTACACTTTCTGCCATAAAGGGATTCATAAAGAGCCGTGCGAATAGTAGATTAATAGCTATTATTGTAGGAGAACTCTACCAAAAACATATATTTCTCCCAACTACCTCCAAAGTCCAATACACAAGCTCGCAACCTATCCCCTAAAATCTGGATAGTTCTTTCAGACTATCCATCCATCTGAGGATAAAAAATAGTGCTGAAGTTCACATGAGTACCCAAAGCCTAGTGCAAACTCTACCAAAATGTAGAGGTGAATTTCGAATCCCAATCTAAAACAATAGACTTAAGCACTCCATGAAGTCTCATTATCTCATCAATGTATGTCTGAGCATATACATCCATTAGAGAACCTATACGTATCGGTAGGAAGTGCGTAGAGTTTGTCAATCTGTCAACAATCACGCAAATAGCAGTATATCCCTTCTGTGTTCGTGGCAACTCCATAACAAAATCCATGGCTATATTTCACCATTTCCACTCTGGCACAAGCAAAGGTTTTAGCAAGCCAGACTATCTCTGATGCTCGGCCTTTACCTGCTAATAGGTTAAACATTGTTCCACAAACTTCGCTACATCACTGTTCATATTGTTCCACCAATAATGAGCCTGCAAGTCATGATACATTTTTGTAATACCAGGATGCACTGAATACAAGGATTTATGAGCTTCAGTTAAAATCTCATTATTTAAATCATCACCATTAGGCACACAAAGTCTTCCTTCATAACGTAACACTCCATCATCTGAAACACTGAAACCAATTATCTTTCCAGAAACAACATTTTCCATAATCTTCATTAATTGTGTATCACTCGACTGCTCCTGCTTAATTCTATCGATCAGTGTAGGTTGCACCACCATCATGCCTATAAAACCAACGCTATCAATATTTACCACTTCAATGTTAAAGTTCTCTAAATCCCATATAATTTCCTTGTGGGTAGCTATTAAAGTAGTCATACTATCCGTAGATTTCCTACTTAGTGCATCAGCTACCACATTTGCCTTGCCCGGATGATAATTAATCATACAGACATAATCTTTTACTAATTCAAGCCATCGCCTCTGTTTCATGTTCAACTCTTTATAGGTAAAGAAATATTTAAGGCTCTTATGATCTATATAGATCTCACACTTCTCACCATACAGATAGTACCTCCAAATCTTAAGAGCAAACACCACAGCTACTAACTTCAGGTCGTGGGTAAGATAGTTTAACTCATATGGCTTCAATTGACGAGAAGCATAAGCCACTACCTTACCATTTTACATCAAAACACAACTAAGTCCTTTAAGAGAAGTATCATTATAAATCACGTATCCATCAGCTCCTAAAGGAATTTAGTACTAGAGCAGTAACTAACTATTGTTTGAGCTCCTGAAAACTTTTTTCACAGTCATCAGTCCATATGAACTTAACATTCTTCCTCGTTAGCTTGGTTAAGGGTGTAGCTAACTTGGAAATCCTTTAACAAACCGTCTATAGTACCCGGCCAATCCCAAGAAGCTTTGAACTTCTTTCACATTGGTTGGTCTAGGCCAATTCACTATAGCCTCTACCTTGCTTGGGTCTACAGAAATTCCTTTTGATGACACAACATGCCCCTAAAATGCAATTTGATCCAGCCAAAATTCGTATTTGGAAAACTTTACAAATAAACGCTTCTCTCAAAGTAAATGCAAAACCCGTCTCAAATGTTCTTCATTCTCTTCCTGGCTTTTCGAATAAATCAAATTATCATTAATAAAAACAATCACGAATTTATCCAAGCAGTCTTTGAACACTCGATTCATGAGATCCATAAAAGCAGCAGATGCATTTGTCAATCCAAATGGCATCACTAAAAATTTGTAATGCCTATATCTAGTTCGAAAAGCAGTTTTAGGGACATCTTCTTTCTTGATCTTCAACTGATGATAACCAAACCAAAGATCAATTTTCAAAAACATGCTCACACCCTAAAGCTGATCAAACAAGTCCTCAATTCTAGGAAGAGGATACCTATTCTTCACAGTTACACGATTTAACTCCCGATAATTAATACACAACCTCATACTGCTATCATTCTTCTTAACAAAAAGTACCGGTGCACCCCACAGTGAAACATTAGGACGAATAAAGCCCTTGTCAAGCAACTTCTACAACTGTTGCTTAAGCTCCTTAAGTTCAGTAGGTGCCATTTGATAAGGCATTTTAGATATAGGAAATGTACCTGAAAACAGTTCAATATGAATTTGCACTGCTTGTTAACTCATCTTCCATTGCAAAAATCTGAGCTTTCTGCAATACCTCAGCATAAGATCTCAATCCTAAAATGCGCACAAGCTTCCTGACATCCGATTTTAAACCCCCTACAAAGCGATTAATCTTGCGCTGCTCGGTTTCAATCAAATGTGGAGCAAATGGCGACAGCTTTCAAACTTTCTCTCATACTCTACCAAACTCTTTGTTCCCTGAGTCAACAGGATGAACTTCTTCTCCTTTTCATTCCTCAACTCCTCTGTGAAATACTTCTGATTGAAGAGCTCTTTAAACCTAACCCAAGTAATTGGGTTAGCAGGAATATTATGAGCTCGGTTCATCATTTCCCATCGATGATCAGCATCACCCTTGAGCATGAATACTACGCAAGCAATCTTCTGATCATTAGTGCAATTCATGAAACTAAAAACCCTCTCTAACTCTCGGAGCCATTCTTCTACATCGAGTAGGTTCGTTGTTCCCTCAAAAGATGAAGGATGAGGCCTTATAAACTGTTCCACCACTTGAAACTGAGTTCTGTTGCCTCCCTGAAATGCAGCGGTCATAGCTTGCAATAAAATTTACAAGTTAGTTGTTTCACCCTCTTGACCTACACCATCACCTCTAGCGGCACCAATACCACTACCAACACCAGTGTGTCCCCCTCTAGCAGCCCTGGCAACACTTCTTTGACCAACTCTACGAGGCGTATCCATACTATTCAACTATAAAGGAATAAATAAAAATACACATTATTCACTTGCTAGGCAAAATTATTACAAATAAAAATACCCATAAGCATCAAATAACTTATTGACCCTAAATAATTGGCATTTCGTTTGGTTCCCATAACTAATATCTAACTATAAGTATTTTGAATCATATAACTGCACTCTGATACCAAAACTGTCACAACCCAATCTGAAGGTCAAGACATGATCTTACTTAATGTCAAATATCTTACAATAAATCTCAAAATAAGCTGAAAGATAAATATAATCTCCAACAAATGTATAAATAATATAAATAGCGGCCTAAAAAAAAACTCCTAAAGCCTAGGGAACCAATAACTAATCTTCACCGACATCCCAATCCATATTATGTGCGAATCGAAACCTCAATCATCTGGAATCACAATGGACTAAGTGAGTTGAATGTTCAGTAAGCATACTAAACATTAATTTTTATTTATCAAATCAAAATAACATTTAAAACACAAATAATAAGACTTATTATATATTGAAAATCACATACTTATCATATATCAAAATAATACTAGGATTCTTTTACTTATCATTGTATAGTAGGACTTACACATAACACATATCACATATTGGAGCCAAAGTTACCCGTCAGCAACTAATGTATACAGGGAAAGTACGAGTGAGAATTATTTTTTTAAAAACACAGAACACTCATACCCGAAGGAAAGAACCAGACCCTCGTTGTGATTATCAACGAGTCCTCCCACATGTACCAATATGTCAACACATGCACCATTACGTCAACACATGAATGCGAAGACTCTTTCGTCCCCAGGGTGCCCTGAAGTCACTTTCCATATAACACACACATAACAAATCACATATCACATATGGCTCCACATAAAAATCATAAAGATGCCTACTAACAGTAATAAATAAAGGTAAACCTAGTCAAAATGTATTTTATGGTACCATGTATTCACATATTTCAAAACATAATGGTTGCATAAACATATTTCAAAAGCACACATAAACACATTTCTTATACATATAACATTGTGATTCCAATTTTGAAAACAAAAGATTTAGTATACTTACTTCTCAGCAATCCAAGTAAAATAAATCTTTCAAAAAGATAATAATCCAAACCTTAGCCTAGATCACATATCATACTCATATCATACTAAAAGTAATGTCTTAGAACCGAAATATGACTCTCAAAATGTTCCCCAAACCAAAAAATCAATACTAGAACTAACCAGTGTTGTTTTGAAAACGGAACAGTATCTAATGTTAAATTTTGAGTACATTAATCACATATTGGAAAATTCTAAAATTTTGCAGAAAACTTGTAAACAAACATATCTCCTCATATAAAAATTTTCAGAATTTTATAAAATTAGAAGCTACCTTTAAATGATTGGAAAATGAACAGTAATAAACATCAAAATAAAGCAATACATGTAATTTGTCTAAAAGCTAAAGCAGTAACTGTAAGAAGAAGAAGGAAATAATAAGCATCAGAAAAGAAAATAAAACTAAATCAAAGACAAATAAACTGGAAAATGAAGAAAGAAGTCGGCCTCGCTGGTTTTTTCTCATTTTCCAGTCGAGTTAGGTTACCTATAAAATTAAAGGAGTTGTGGCGAATGGCGAGGACGATGAAGATGATCAGACAGACGCGGCGTGGCGAGGAAGCAAGCAACAATAGGCACGACGCGAGGAAGAAGTAAGGACATGTGTGGGTGAGGTGAGTGAAGCTGAGGGACGCGGCGCGACGACGATCGGTGACCTTAGGGTTTGAAGTTGAGAGCGATATGCGTGGGTTCGGTAAATGAAGGTGAGGGTGGAAGAAGGTAAGGACGAAGAAAGGAGAGACGCGTTGCGACGATGATCGGCGACCTTATGGATGAAATGAAGTTCGGATTTTTTTTTTCTTTTCTTTATATACTACGGGTGTCCAAGTCAAACCGATTTTGAACCACCTAAAACCGAATCAAACCGTTTTTATAAGGTTTTTTTAAAAGTAAAGTTAAATCAAATTCAAAACCGACTCAAACTATAAAATACAATTCAAATACGGTCTGAATCGATTTTTGTGACCACCCCTATGAGTAATTGTCAACTATCTATTTTTTTACGGTAAAAATTATTTTAGACTCTAACTTTTTTGGAATTATTACTTTTTAACAAATATTTTATTTTTTAGCTCGCGTGATCTCTCATTTTTAAAAAATTCATCAATTTAGTCCGTCTGACCAAATTTTTTACAGTCAAATATGACAGAATATGTATATTGACCATTTTGCTTTTAACTTTAAATGATTAAGTAAAAAATATGATTTTACCCTTTATTTTTTTAAAATTTAACAAATTAACCTTAACTTATACATCCAATAAGAATCTAACATGTGTCAATAAAAAAAAATTAAAATTATAAAATACACCAAATTTATAAGAAAAGCCTATAAATATTAAAAAAAATACATAAATAAATTAATTAATAACAAAATTAAAAACCTTTAAAAAGTAAAAAAAGTAGCACAACAATACTTAATTTATAAAAATTTAATAATTTAACATAACACTTCAAATTAATATTAAAATATAAAAAATAAATTTTATATAAATTATTAAAGTAATAAAAAACTTTTAAAAATATTTTTTGAAAATGACAAAGAGGTGGACCATTATTTTTAAAAACGATAATTGATAACTTATTATTTTTAAAAATTATTTTTTCTATTTTTAGTTATTTTTATTTTATTTTTAGAATTTAATTTTTATTTAATAATTTTTTTATTATTTTTAACCTTAATTTCTATTTTGATGTCTAAAGACTTAAATATCCCTAATACCATTAAATTTGACTATCTGTCAAATTGATGAATTTTAAAAAAGTTAGAGACCACAAAATTTAAAAAATAAAATATCAATAAAAAAATAATAATTTGGAAAAAATTAAGACCTAAAATAATTTTTACTCTTTTTTTTTAAACACGATGTATTCATATACATAAAAACTTAAATAAACAGAACATACGGTATATCTATGTCCATGTATAAATGAGCCATATTGCCTCACATAGCTTGTTCTTTTTTGCTTTGTGCTGCGATATGCTTTGCAAATTTACACACACCATCTATCATACAAATTAATCATATATTTTACCAAATTTTGTCTCTTTTTTCACAGCCCCCCAAAATAAACGTAATTGCAGAAAAAGCACAATCCATGTCGCTACCCTCGGCAATACTTTTCAACCATCCGATTAACTCCTTATTGACGGCCCAGACGTTACACCATATTTTCACAAGGATCGACATCTCGTCGGTCCATAATTGAAATCTAACGATCAAAATTCATCCCCGCCTAATCCGAATCCCAAAACACAAAAAAAAAAAAAACACAGTTTGTCTTACAAAACATACTTTTAAAAAAAAAATGCAATACATATTTCACGCAGATCGAGTTTCTCTACCGTCGATTAAAAATTCTCATCCGACGGTCAGCATCAACCCGATATTCCAATATAAAGAACCCTCTATTCCATTTTATTTCTATCAAATCAAAATCAATTTACATTAAATATTTCCCTCTTCGTCTTTTGAAGACTCTTCTCTTCTGAAAATCATTTTTAATTTTCTTGAAAAATGTCTGGTCGCGGAAAGGGAGGCAAGGGTTTGGGAAAGGGAGGAGCCAAGCGGCACCGTAAGGTGCTCCGTGATAACATTCAGGGGATCACGAAGCCCGCAATCCGGCGGTTGGCTCGTCGAGGTGGAGTCAAGCGAATCAGCGGTTTGATCTACGAGGAGACTCGTGGTGTTCTCAAGATCTTCTTGGAGAACGTGATTCGTGACGCCGTGACCTACACTGAGCACGCCAGGAGAAAGACTGTTACTGCCATGGACGTCGTGTACGCTCTCAAGAGGCAGGGCAGGACTCTCTATGGATTTGGCGGTTAAGTTGTCTAGGGTTAGGGTTTCTTAGCTGCACTGGATGTTTGCGATTGGATGTTAATAGATCTTTATCTCTAGATCTAATCTGTTCGTTTGTGTTAGTTAGGTTGTTATTAGTGTGTTTTATTGCAATTTCAATGATGTTAACTCTCTCATTTTGAAGCAATTGAAATTTGTTCCTCCAAAATCTGTTACATTTTTCTTCGGTTTTAATCATTTGATTTGCTTGGATGCTTTGAAAATATTGGCTGTTTGATTCTTAGTAGTTTGATTCTTGTATTAGAAAGATGATATGTTACTTGCTTTTGGTAAGATTATATATAATTTCGGGCATTAATGGTCTCTTAGATGGTAAAATTTGCAGTGAGTGATATGTGAAAGCTGTAAACAAAAATATGATTCGGTGGCTGTTGATATATGCTATTTTTTTTTTTATACAATTGGGTGCAGTTTGTGCAATAATGTATTGTGCACCAAGTGTTTGATATAATTATCTTATGTCTTTCTTGAAGGTAGCACAGCACAATCTGGGACTCTTTCCGATATATTGTTTTACATATCGTACTTGTTTAGCTTTTGTTCACTGTTTGTAGGATATATTTCCATATGTGTTTGGCTTGAATGAGTTTGATTACCTCTTGCGCGGTCTCTACACTTTTCCTGCAAATGCAGTTTGTCTCCAACTTTAAAATCTTTTCTATAATTTGTGGTTTCTTGACAATCTCAATCTGAGCATTGTTATTTATCTTGGCCCCTCCATTGCTTTTGAGCTCTAGAATCTAGATCTCAATTTGAGCTTGTGATTAATCTCCTCTGTTTTGAACTATGTTCATTAAGGAACCATGGTTCCATCACATTCACATTCTTGGACTAATTGAAGGATCCATCACTGTACTTTGATCGACCATTCTTGTGATTAAATTTTATCAATCTGGAAATCCTTCAGTTATATCTGTTGTATAAGGTCTCGTGTGTCTATGAGATAGGATTGAATTTTTATATGGGATTGGATGAGATTGGATTGAATAAATTTAAAAGTTAGTACTAAACTGGATAAAATTATTTTTTAAATAAAATAAATATTTAAATAATATTTATTTTTTATTGATATTAAATAATATTAATTTTTAAAATATTTTAATAATATATATTTAATAAAAAAAGAGACAAATAATAATAGGTTAATTTTAACCTATTTATTGAAAGGGTTAATTTTATTTTAGGGATAATTGTAATAAAGTATTCTGACGTTTGGCTATATTACAATAAAATTGTGAGTTTAGCTTTAATTGTATGTTAGTATTCTTGACTAAGTTGATCAGTCAAATATGACGGTTAATTTTGACTTTTTGTGTAAAAAGATATAATTGTTTCTAGTTTAAAAAAAAATAAATTAAATAAAAATTAAAAAAATTAAAATTTTTAAAAATGGATCTCCACCGTTTATCAATGTTGATGGACGGTGGAGATACATTTAAAAAAAATAAAAAATTTAAAATCAAACAATTAAAAAAATATTTTTAAAAAAAAATTTTGGTGTTCTTGGTGGAGATTCAATCCAGATTGGATTTTCACCGTCTATTAACATTAATGGACGATTTGGATCTCCACCAAGAACATCAAGAACATAAAAAAAAAAAAATTTGTTCGAACCCAAATCTGGGTTCGAATAAATTTTTTTTTTTTTTTTGTGTTTTGATGTTCTTGATGTTCTTGGTGGAGATCCAATCTGGATCTCCACCAAGAACACCAAAATTTTTTTTTTAAAATTTTTTTTTTAATTGTTTGATTTTAAATTTTTTTTTTTTAAATGTATCTCCACCGTCTGTCCATCAATATTGATGGACGGTGGAGATTTATTTTTAAAAATTTTAATTTTTTTAATTTTTATTTAATTTATTTTTTTTAAACCAGGGGTAATTATGTCTTTTTACACAAAAAGTCAAAGTCAACCCGTCATATTTGACCGGTCAACTTAGTCAAGGGTATTAACATGTAATTAAAGCTAAATTTACGATTTCATTACAATATAATCAAACGTCAGGGTACTTTATTACAATTATTCATTTATTCTATGATAATGGGTTAAAAATTAACTAGGTTAATTTTAAATAAATTTATTGATTACACTAAATATGAGTTTGAAAAAAGAATTAATCTAAATTTAATCCAAATTCATATAACAAATATGGGCTAATTGTGCTTAGTTGGTAAGTTGTAACTGTAGTTAGGTGTTTATTTAGTTTAATAATAATAGAGGTTCGAATTGTCACCTTATACATAATGATCGAATTTGATTCGAATTCCTACCCCATATATATATATATATATATATATAAAATGATGATGATAAAACAAAGTGGTCAATATAACAATTAAAATGATTAATGGTTACTAAAAAAGGTTTGATAAAATAACCTTTTTTTTTTTTTTTTTCATCACATGGATGGCTATTGGGCCTAGTTTATTTATACATGACTCCATATAAACTGACCACCTATGACCTATCAAATGGATTGCAGGGAACTGAAATTCTAGAATGCTCGCATATTTGCGCATATACACTGTTTCCATCTGTAATGCCTCCCGAGTCCTGTCTCCGGATTTTTCTTTCCGTGATTATTTGTGGTTACTAGAATTCTTGCTCTCAAAAGTAACCAAGAAAAGCATGATTGCTACCATAAAGCTTTTGTCGTTGGCGAGTTTTTTGATAGTGGAGTCCAAAAAAGAACTCAATCAATACACGATCTCTCTTTGAAACATCTTTTTCCAGACAAATCTTGTGTGATTTCTATCATGTATGCGTCCTTATCGCTAACCCGATGGCCAACATTGCACTGTGAGACTGATACTTTTGGGTTTGATATGGTCACGAACTTGAAAATGTTTGTGCATCTAACTACGCATTGTTTCTCAAAATCCATTTTGTGAAGTTTTATAATAACTATTAATAGATAATTTGTATTTAAAACAAAGATATAAGTAATAAATTTTATATTTTTACATTCAGTTTTGATGTCAAATATATATATATATATATATATGAAGAGAAATATTTGAAAACGAAAACGACTATAACATATCTAATATAATATTTAAAAATTAAGACAATTAATTTGAATATTTTCTTAATTATTATTATTTTATATGAAAAAACATATTCTCTGTTTAAAATAAAATACTGAATATATTTTAATCCATATAAGCATCTTATTGATCATGGAAAATTAGTTAAATTCACTTTCTTTTTATAAATTTATAATTTTTCCTTTTAATAATCTGTTGATGATCAAAACGTGAAGTGCTCATAGGATCACTTCAATTTGAACCTTGAATTCAGATGCACCACCTATAAGAGAATAAACTCATTAAGAAGGATTTGTCGGCTACCACCCTCCAATACTTAAGACTGATACATTTCAAACTATTAAATGAGTCAAATACAGAATAGCTCTCAATTTGTTCAAATACTTTTTTGTATAGAAAAGCTTACCTCTTTACTTGTCGTTCCTCCTTTTATATGTATATTTATCATGTTGTCGCGTAACTTCTGAAGCTATCACACACTTCTGCTTATATGCATTTGACTTGACATTTTTCAACTGTTCAGCAACCGACCGACCTTTCGTCTATCGATCGGTTAGTTCGGGGTAAATATGATTCGTTCGGTGGTTGTTAGCCGCGTGGTATTATGGCGTTTGAAGCCACATGTTGTTGTCGTATGGATGGATCTAGTAATGGCCCCGGTTCGGTTCGAACCGTGCGGTTCTAGAACCTGTCACCTGAATCGGGATACCCGATTCCAGTTTCGGTTGACCTTGGCTACAAACTGGAACCGTCGGTTTGTAATCGGCGGTTCACGGAACTGCCCGATTTGGGCAGTTCCGGTTAGAACCGCCCAATTTTTTATTTTTTTTAAAAAAAAAAATTAAAATTAGTGATTGTGGCCGTTCGCCACCTGTTGCCACATGGCAGCAATCACTCAATCAGAAGGAGCCATTGCCAACGGCTCCTTCTGGTGAAATTACTAATACTATCCCTAAAAAATTACATTTTTATCCCTTAAATTTTGGGTGAATTGCACTCAAGTACCCTGACTTTTATCATAATTGCACGCTTAATGCCAGTTTTACCATAATTGCACTCTAGTACTCGGTAATCCGTTGACCACCGTTAGGGTAACGGTTGACCAAACGGATTCCGGCAAAATGACGAGAATGCCCCTCAAAGGAAAAAAACAAAAAAAAAATTGAAAATCAGATCTTCGAACCCAGATGAACTGGGTTCGCGATCAAACCCAGCCATTGCCAGAACGCGAACCCAGCAACTGGGTTCGCGGTCGAACCCAGAAATCTGGGTTTGTGTTCTTTGAAAATTTTTTTTTTTTTTTTGATTTGGTTTTTTAAAAAATATTTTTTAAAATTAATTAAAATATGACGTGGCATGTTCTTATTGGTTGGATGATTTTTTAAATTTTTTAAAAATAAATTTAAACGTAAAAGACCATTTTACCCCTGAATCCGTTTGGTCAACCGTTACCCTAACGGTGGTCAACGGATTACCGGGTACTAGAGTGCAATTATGGCAAAACTGACATTAAGCGTGCAATTATGATAAAAATCAGGGTACTTGAGTGCAATTCACCCTTAAATTTGAAATAATACTAATTTTCTCTCCAACCCAAAAAACTATATAAACCCCATCAATTCTCCAATTCATTCACACCAATTCTCTTCTCTCATTCTCTCAATATTTCTCTTATCTCTCATTCTCTCAATCTTTCTCTAATTCTCTCATTATCTTAATATTACTCTTGTTTTTCACTACTACAATTATTTTAATTATTTGTTTAGATACTTAATTTTTATAAATTTATAATGGCATCATTCTCAAGACCATCTATTTTCGGAGGTCGAAAATCTGTTTTCAAAAGGTCTGTTTCCAATAGAGATGTTAAGCAGGTACCGGTTTTAAATGCTCAAGAAGTGCAGAGTCGCCCTCTCTCAAAATATAGCAACGATCAAAATTTTGCTGAATATATGCAACAAAGAGAATATGAGGAGGTAATTTTTGGTAATGACACTCCTCTTAATTTTAATCCTCATTATTCTCATCCCTCTGCTGGTACTGGTCCCTCTGCTCCAACCCCAAGTGAAACCGTACAATTGCCGCAGGCGCAACCTGATTTGGCAAAATACAAATCTGAACTTTTTAAAATTCATATGAAGAGGGTGTAGAAGGATGGGATAGTTATAGTTGTGTGCAACTATTGTTCCAAAGATTTTAAATGGAACAAATCCGGAGGGTACGAGACATATGGAAGCATATCAACAGCAAGCATCCAGCTGAAGCTCACCATCATCGAGGACAACACCAAATTTCAAGGTACACATCTTCTCCTAACTATCATTTATTTAAATATACTGATAAAAAAAATAGGGATCAATTAGTAAGAATGGTAGCGACCAAACATCTTCCCTTTAGTTTTAAAGAAAAAACTGATTTTTTTTAAATATTGTCATAATGCTTTAAATCTCTCTACATGTAGAGTATCTATGACTACATTAAAACGTACTATGTGTGATATTTATATAAAAAAAAAAAAGCTTTAGTAAAATATTTTCAAAATTATATGGGTTGTGTGTTTGTTTGTGCCGATATCTAGAGTGATCATTGGCAAAAACATTCATATTTAGGACTCACTTGCCATTTCGCTGACCAATCATGGGATTTGCAAAAACAAATATTGGCATTTAGAGTTTTTGACGACACCCATACTGCTGATAATATTTATAAATTAATGAAAATTATTTTTGAAGAATATTATATTGAAAGTAAAATTTTTGCAATTGGTTTTAATAATACTACAAATAATACTGTCGTCGTACCACAATTAATTCAATTGTGTCAACCCTATTTTGGCAGCAGATTTTTTCATTAAAAATGTGTTTGCAACGTTTTAAATATGTGTACAATATGGCTTGCAAACACTATAAGAGTGGATTACACCAATTAGGGATGCTTTATACTATTTGTGGAAACATCCTAGCACTATGAAACAATGGGCTAGATATTATAGAGCTAACGGGAAACATCCAATTAGGTTTTTCCGTGATGTTCCAACTCGTTGGAACTCCACATATAAGTAGCTTTGTGAAAGCTACGAGTATAGATAATTATTAGTTAAATTTATGCAGCATAATATTAATAGCATTAATTTATATGAACATCATTGGGATGTTTGTACAAAAATTTGCATGCTTTTAAAAGTTTTTCATGATGCAACTCATTCTTTATTCGGTATATATTATCCAACTTCACATTTATTTTTATTTGAAGCCCTTAATATTGTAGGTGCACTTAATGAATGTGCACAAATAACTGAATTAGCTCCGTGTGTTTTTGCAATACGAGATAAATGGATAAACTATTATATGGACATTCCTGCAATTTATACTGTTGCATCTGTTTTTGACCCTAGAAATAAATTAAATAGTTTATATGAATTTTTTACAATTTATTACCAATCTCTAGGGATAGCGAACATAGATATTAGTAGTTTATACTATAATGTTATGAATATATTTTATTCAATGTATGATGAATACCGTGCTGTATATGGTCCCTCGCTGAACATTAGTGTTCATCAACCGGAACTAAGCGGAAGCGGTAGTACTAGTCATTTGCGCTTTCCCACCACATTAAGGAAGTAAGGGGCAAGTGTGTTTACCAAAAAAACAAGAACGCCGGGGAGTTCGTCGTCTTCCTATGTTTCAGAGGTTGATATTTACATAAACACCTCCTTTGAGTTTTTGGACACCTCAGACTTTAACGTTTTACATTGGTGGAAGGAGCACGAAACTAACTTTCCAATTTTGGCCATCATTACCAAACAAATATTTGGAACCCCTGTCTCGACCGTCGCCGTCGAACAGGAATTTAGTGCATGTGGCAATGTTCTAGACGAAAGACGAGCATTGCTCAGTCTTGACTCAATACAGGTCCAGGTCTGTGTTGATGACTGGACTAAGGCCACATACCGGCAGCAGGAATTGGATTTTAGTATCCGACGATAATGACTTTTTCGATACCAACGACAAAACAACTGCCACCAAAAGAACAAGCGACGATTGATCACCTTCGGCCTCCGGAACATGACAGATAAAAGAACTATGTGGGTTTTAATTCCTCTTAGAGGATACGTAGGCAGCTTAATTGAGGTAAAATTAAGTGCAAACCCTAATTTTTTTTTATATATTTAAATTTCTTTTTAATTTTATGATATTATTATAATAAATTTCTTGTTGAACCCAATACCCACTTTTAATTTTTAAAAATTTTTATTAATTTTTATTAATTTTTTTAATTTTTTAATTTTTTTTATTTTTCCGATTCCTCCCTGGTTTGGAACCGACGGTTTTCATCAAAACCAGAAAGGAACCGGAACCGGGGGTTCCTCCCCGATTCTAATCGGAACCGGGACCAGAACCTCCACTGTCCCAGTTAAACTGCCACCGAAGGAACAACCGACGATTGATCACCTCCGCCCTCCGGCACATGACAGGTAAAAGAACTACGCGGGCTTTAATTCCTCCCAGAGGATACGTAGGCAGCTTAATTGAGGTAAAATTAAGTGCAAGCCCTAATTTTTTTTATATATTTAAATTTCTTTTTAATTTTATGATATTATTATAATAAATTTCTTGTTGAACCCAATACCCACTTTTAATTTTTAAAATTTTTAAAATTTTTAAATTTTTTTTGTTTCAAAAAAAATTTTATTTTTTTTTATTTTTCCGATTCCTCCCCGATTTGGAACCGGCGGTTTCATCAAAACCAGGAAGGAACCGGAACTGGGGGTTCCTCCCCGATTCTAATCGGAACCGAGACCAGAACCTCCACTATCCCAACCACTGTCCCAATTAAACTGCCACCGAAGGAACAAACGACGATTGATCACCTCCGCCCTCCGGAACATGACAGGTAAAAGAACTACGCGGGCTTTGATTCCTCCTAGAGGATACGTAGGCAGCTTAATTGAGGTAAAATTAAGTGCAAGCCCTAATTTTTTATATATATATTTAAATTTCTTTTTAATTTTATGATATTATTATAATAAATTTCTTGTTGAACCCAATACCCACTTTTAATTTTTAAAATTTTTTATTAATTTTTTAATTTTTTTTTTTTAAAAAAAAATTTTAATTTTTTTTTATTTTTCCGATTCCTCCCCGGTTTGGAACCGGCGGTTGAACTGCCGATTTTATCAAAATCAGGAAGGAACCTGAATCGGGGGTTCCTCCCCGATTCTAATCGGAACCGGGACCAAAACCTCCACTGTCCCAATTTCGATTAATGCTAAAATAGAATCGGAACCGTTGATTCCGGAGCCTTGATTATCACTAGATGGATCATCATTTATGCAAACATAATTAATTAACTAAAACTACCGTCAAATGTGGCTTATTCGTACCGACAGTATTTTCTTCAAGCCGCGTTATATATTAAAAAAAATAATTAATTAACTAGAAATATTGGCCACACCTAGTGTTACCAAACCCGTGGCAATAGCATTTCAATCGAAGACAAGACAACCAAATTAAGAGTAGCTGTATTAAGTATTAACCCCACAATCAGGAGGTCCATTTCATCACCAAAGTAAGCAAAAGACAGTCTTCGTAGATCAACCACCACGACGTCGCCACGTGTTGTTCACACGTTCATCATCATTGCTGACGTGGACCTGCGAACGATGCCTCCAGTAACAAACAACACCCAGCTGCCCCCGCGGCCACCCCCCATTTTTTTTCGCTCTCACTCTAGATTTCTCTTTAACCGAACCACCGCAGCTTGAGCAGTTATCGGAGACCGAGGCTGTTAGGATCACCGGGCGGTCCAACTCCAGAATAAGATCGTGACACTCGACCGGTACTTGCCGGTTTCCAGTATGGGAGTGTCTAACGACGATGACGTCGTTTTAATCCAGAAGGGTAAAACGCCGGAAGAGCCTCACGTCATTACCGTTAATTGTCCCGATAAAACCGGTCTTGGATGCGATATTTGCAGAATAATTCTTGATTTCGGGCTTTACATCACCAAAGGAGGTATGCTATCTTGAAATTCTGTGAATTTTCTTCCATTTTTCCAATCATTTCGTTGAATTGTGTTTTTGATGTATCAAAAATGTTAGAATTTGGTACATGTTAAGCTCAATTCCAGCTGGTCCCTTCTTGTATAATTACTTGTGAAATTTGAATTCTTGTGGACATGGCCTTTTGGCTTCTAATTATACATGTATGGTTTGTGAATGAGGTTAATTAATTAACTTGTGAAATTTGATGTTTTCACTCTTTCCATCAATGGAAGCAATGAATTGTGTAATTACACGGAATCTAATAGCTGTTGTTGTAGCCAAGTATGTATGTGTATATATATATTTCCAGCAATTTAGTAGGTTCAGGATTTACTATAATTGTCAATGAATTTGCTGGGTTTCCATAGTATATACTATATATTAATATTATGAGTTGCAAACATGATTTTTTCAGCTGATTAACCACGTTTTCACAGAAATACAACTGAGATGTAGCTGTGGTCTTTTTAAGTGATTCTTACTGTTGAATAATAATTAACTGCAAAACTTAGATGTTCAATTCAAATACTCTATAATGTTACAAAAAAAATGAAAGAAGAAAATGCGTTTCTCTTTTCTTATTTTATCTAAACGCTGATTTACTGATTCTATCTTTTTCTCTTTTTTTCCTCTGTTTCTTTGTCCTTTTCGGACATTTTGGTTTTAGATCTTTCAACCGATGGGAAATGGTGCTACATAGTATTATGGGTGGTTCCTCATCCTTATTCAATTATTGTAAGATGGTCAAATTTGAAGAACCGCCTTTTAACCGTTTGCCCCTCATGCTCACCGTCATTTTACTTCAACCAGCCGTCTACATGCTCCTCGTCTTCTTCAGTTTTCTTATTGAAGTTCTTTTGCCTTGACCGAAAAGGATTATTGCATGGTAATAAAAATATTTACAGTCCTGGTGTTTTTTGATTGTATAATTAGTAGCAAGCCCTTTGGTGGTTTCTGATGTGGTTATGAATTTCTCTCTTAGATGTTACTCAAGTTCTTTGTGAGCTTGAGCTTACAATTCAAAGGGTGAAAGTGATGACGACACCAGATGGAAGAGTCCTAGACCTCTTCTTTATTACAGATAACATGTGAGATTCATTTTCGTTATGTATTTTGTTATGTTGTATTCAAATTTGCGAAATTTTGTGCTGAAGATTATTTGGTTGCAAGTGGCAATTTGTTTCTTAAAAGAAATTGTTTTATGCACTGTGGCGTTCTGTCACGTGATTGGCTGTGTGCTGAAGTTATTTGATTTGGACCACTTAAGTGGTCCAAGTGTGGCTAAAAAAAAGTTGATGTCATGTAATGTTTTATTGTATTTGTTTTTACATGAATCGGTCAGTAACTTGCCTCACCTTGATTTGATTAAGTTTTTGTAGATGCTTCTTTAGTGGTTTCTTTTTATGTTTATAGAATTGTAGCTTATAAATGTTTTGCTAGGTATGCTGAAATTTGTGATTAGCAATAGTGGATAATCCATCGTAGCTAACACCTATTCTCCATTTTACTTTCTTGCTTCATGCTCATTTTCAATGGATGAGTAGATGCTTTTTCCATGCTAACTGAGCTATTTGCGAACAACTGAAATAACATGGTGCAAAAATGATGGTAAAAAAGACTGTACAAATCATAGTGTCAGTGGATGTTGGGGAAAGACCACAAGTTGCTGAGACTATTTGTGGGCAATGGTCTGGTTTTAGTGAATGTTATTAATTGGTCAATTACTGAAGATGTACCGGTGCTGTCTAATAATTTCTCTGATATTCCACAATTTTGTTTCAGGGAGCTTCTACATACTAAACCACGACAGGATGAGACATGCGAACAATTGCATGCTGTTTTAGGAGAATCATGTATCAGTTGTGAACTTCAGTTGGCAGGTCCTGAGTATGAATGCCGTCAAGGTGTGTCTGCTTTGTCTCCCATGGTGGCCGACGAATTATTTAGGTTTGAACTATCTGATAAAGAAATCCGTGCACAAGCCCTTAGCCCAGACATGACAAAATTGAAGAAAGCAAATGTCATGATAGACAATTCGTTGAGCCCAGCACATATGCTGCTGCAAATACATTGTGTTGATCAGAAGGGACTTTTTTATGATATATTGAGAACTTTGAAAGACTGCAATATTCAGGTATGGATTTGCATGTTCCATCGTAATTATCCATTGCATTTTCAGGATAGGGATCTTCTATAGATCATTGAATCTAGCTGTCTTATAGTGAGTATCTTAATTGGCCTTGACATTTCTATTCACGAAAACGAAGAGAATAAAAATATAAATTCACTTTCTGTGAATGTGGTAGATTTTGTGTAAACCACCTGCCAACTGGTACATGCAACCTTGAAGTTTTCTATCTTGTACTTGTTATCATGACTAAGGATTGCATAACCAACTGCAGAAATATTAGTTTATGTGTCGTCAACCACCATGCAAGTATGCACCTTTTGCGCTGACAAAGTTTATGTTTCTAGTTTGCTTTAATAAATATGCTGTTTGTTGTTTATTTTTTATCCAGATAGCATATGGTCGATTCTCACCAAATTCCAATGGCTATCGCAATCTGGACCTATTTATTCAACAAAAGGATGGGAAAAAGATTGTCGATCCTGAGAAGCAAAGTGCATTATGTTCCCGTTTAAAGGTGGAAATGCTTCATCCATTGCGTGTCATCATTGCAAACCGAGGGCCAGATATTGAACTTTTGGTTGCTAATCCTGTCGAATTATGTGGAAAGGGAAGGCCACGGGTTTTCTATGATGTTACACGTGCTCTAAAAGCACTTGGGATCTGCATATTCTCGGTAAGAAATAATAACCTCAGAAACAAAGTGATTCAAAGGCACATCAGCATATTGTATAGTGCTCTAAAAGCACTTGGGATGGTTGCCACAGAAATTGCATTGTGCAGATGGGCTTCTTGAATCATTTTTCTTTTGGAGATACCAAAAAGTGCCTCTAACACTTTGCTGTCTTTGTTATAAGGCTGAAATCGGAAGATATTCAACTTCAGATCGCGAATGGGAGGTTTACAGATTTCTTTTGGATGAGAACTGTAGATATCAGTTATCGGACAAGGTAGCTATAGATCAGATTGCAGATAGAGTTAGAAGAGCATTAATGGGCTGTTGAGTTGATATTTTTTCTTTGTATCCTGACTGAGTCGTATCACTTTCGAATGCCAAAATGATCTGTGACCAGTTTGGACAGTGATAATTTGCGGTTACATCAACATGTATATGGCTTGTATTGTTGTATAAGCTTTATTTAATGAAATCTAAGTTTTTGAGTGAAAACTTTTTCATTTGTTATTTGCCTAAATGAATTGAGGTAGAAGCTTTTGTTAGTCTCCTAAACAAAATTCTGTCGTAAATCATGTGCCTTCGAGCCATTTTATGTTAACAAATTATTGCACTAGTTTTAACTTTGTTCCTGCTAGATAGGATACAAGAATTTTGGTACGGTGTCCCGTTGTAGTAAATAGTAATAGTATTCGCACGAGAAGATTTGAATGTATTGAAGAGGAGCTATCCGCATGTGAAAAAAAATACATGGTGTTATAAAATAAAGTAAAATCAAACTAAAAAATAAAAAACAATAACCGAATAAGGAAGTAAGAAGAAGCAATAACTTAATAAGGAAGTAGAAGCAGAGGATAAAAATAAGCGTACGGAAAATAAGAGAAAAGTAATTTTGAAGAGAGAGAAACTTTTCTGATTTTCCTCTAATCATTATCAAACTAAATGCGGGAGGGATTATATGTATGGAAATTGTAATACTCAATAGTAAAATGCTTTTCTCTCTAGAAAAGTTATTGTAGCACTTTTGACTTTTACTGTGGTAATCTTGAAACTCAATTTTGAAACTCTCTGCGGGTTGAGTAGCGGTGTTCTACGGCGAGCCTCCATGTACACAACAGCTCCGATCTTCGACGAACCTTGGGGATTGTAAGTTCCACAGCAGGATCGGCGACGAAAGCAGATCCAAGCGCCGATCAGACCCACGGCCGAGGATCACGACAACGCGATCTCATTCTCTCTTCTTTGTCTGCGCGTGGAGGGGAGCGGCTTGCTCTTGCGCGCCACCTTTCCTCTCTGGAAATGGCTGGCGTCTTCCAGTTTTCTGTTCAGGAAACACCGGCTAAGCAGATGACTGGCAGAAACAAGGCTGAGAACGAAGTTTCGGGCAACAAGCGACCTCGGGCAGAGGGTGACCGAATTGCAGCAGCTCCGAGTGGCGTGAGCTTCAAATCCAAGCTCATGAACTCGTCAAATCCTGACTCGTGGGTTGGATTTGAAGCAGGAAGGGAGAAATTGAAGAATAATCCAGGTGACTTCCAGTTCGAGGAGGGACCAAATGGCACCGAATTATTGATGTCGTCCGATATCAAAGCACAACTCTGTAAGGCCTGGTCCAATGCTCTGATCTTGAAGATTATGGGGAGGCCTCATACCCTTAATTACATGCTTCATAAACTTAATCATAAGTGGTCTCTTATCGGACAGTGGCAACTAACTGATTTGGAGGATGGATATTTTGTTGCCAGGTTTCAAATGGATGCAGATCTGGAATATGTATTGACAGGGGGTTCGTGGATTATCTCGAATCAGTACCTGATTGTTCAAAAGTGGCGGCCGAACTTCGTTCCAGGTGAGGAACCAATCAAGCGAATGCCAGTGTGGATTAGATTGTCAAAGCTACCTATGGAATGGATCGATGTGGATGTGCTGAGAAACATTGGGAGTATACTAGGCAATGTTTGCAAGGTAGATTCTTTCACTGAAGCCTAATCGCGTGGTAGGTTTGCTCGGATATGTGTAGAATTTGATATCACTGTGCCTTTGAAAAGTTCCTTAACAGCCGACAAGAGAACCA
Source organism: Xanthoceras sorbifolium (assembly GCA_003430845.1). Lineage (NCBI taxonomy): Eukaryota > Viridiplantae > Streptophyta > Magnoliopsida > Sapindales > Sapindaceae > Xanthoceras > Xanthoceras sorbifolium. Next base: position 9,849,777 of record CM010620.1, on the reverse strand, counting down.
TTAAAGTAGAATATGAGAGTCTGGGAATTATTTGCTTTGGTTGTGGCAGGGTGGGTCATGTTCAGGATAGTTGTAGAAAAGGTATGGTTACCCAAGAATTGACTGAGAGGACTAGTGAGGGTCCTTTAGCTGGTGCAGCCCCTATTTTGGCTGAAAATCAACAGGCCTCTCCGTATGACCCTTGGATGCTTGTATCCCGTGGAAAGAATGGTAGGCCCGGACTTGGTGGTAGAATGAGTAGGCGAGGCAATTCTGGTAGTGGTTTGGACCAAAATGGTTAAGATAGATTGGTGCACAAAAGTGAAGAAATTAATAGAGATAGAGCTAAAAAAGTTTCTGATACTCATTTAAAGAAGCTTTCTGCAGTATCCAGTGCAGATAAGGGTAGCAGTGTTAAGATAGGTGGATCTCGTATTGACATCCTTAATGATAAGTTGGATGAGGCGTTTGGGAATATACAAGCTCATAACAAAGGAAAGAATAATGGGAAGGTGCAGAGTGGCAAGGCGGTAGTGACCCCGTCGAGGTCTGGTAAGAAGGTTGTAAATGATATCTCCAACAATCTGAAGTTGAAAGGCAGTCTTCCTAAAGGAAATTCAGCTTTGAGTAAAGTGATGGATTTAAGTTCGGGTGCGGGCACAGTTAAACAAGGCACTCAACTGAATGTGAAGCCTAATACTAACAAGGGCGGATGGCGAAGTAACAAGGAGGTTGGCTCCGGAAAGCAACAGGTGTTGCCCTCCCTTTTGCAGAATCTGGATGATGATATGGAGGAGAAGTTGGAAGACGCTCAGGTCCTCCAACTACTGCATCGGATGGCCAGCCTCGGGAATTGATAGATGAAGAGTGTCCGACCGATGTTGGTCCTACGTCTAAGACATCCTATGTGGATATTTCAGCTGATGGTCCCATTGAGGAAGTAGCCTCTTGCTTGAAGGAGGCTATGGATGTTACCTTGGATCAATAGTCCCTGCCAGGTGCACTTCCCCTTCCTTATTTTGTTTTTTTGATGATTTGTGTCTGGAATGTGAGAAGAGCTGGTAAGAAAGGATTCCATAGGATTATTTCTGACATTGAGAGAATCCATTCATTTGATATTGTTGCTATTTTGGAGCCGCGTATTAGTAGTCTTAAAGCTGCCAGAGTTATTAAAAGATTAGGTTTTTCAAACAGTTTTATAGTGGAAGCTGTTGGTTTCTCGGGAGGGATTTGGTTACTATGGAACAGTAATAAAGTTAGGCTTGAAGTTGTGGCTAGCTCCAAACACACCATTACTGCTATTGTTGCTGCAAACCACAGCTATTGGGTCTTCACTGTGATCTATGCTAATCCGAGTTTGTGCATTAAAAAAAGCCTTTGGGGCTATCTTAGTGCGCTGAGAAGCTGCTTTTTAGGGCCTTGGGTGGTGTTGGGAGATTTTAATGAAATCACTTGTAATTCTGAAAAAAAAAAAAAGGGAGTAATACTAGTTTCTCCAATTCTGGGTTCACTGACTGGATTAGTGATAATAATCTGATTGATTTGGGATTTGTTGGTCAAAATTTTACTTGGATGAGCAAAAGAGGTTTTAGAGATGAGATTTGGTGTAGGCTTGACAGAGCCCTCTGTTCTATGGAGTGGAGAATGCTTTTCCCCGAAGGATTTGTGAAGCACCTACCAAGAACTCACTCTGACCACTGCCCTATCCTGCTTAAGCTCCATAGCAACTATATCTCGAGTAGTTGCTTAAACCCTTTAGATTTGAAGCTATGTGGTTGAAGCATGCTGAGTTCGATCGGATAGTCTCTGGGAAGTGGTTTGCTAGCGAGGGAAATGTTATTGACAAAATCCTTTCCCTTTCTAATATGCTGAAATCCTGGAACAAAGATAGTTTTGGCTGCATCTTTTAGAGGAAGAGGAGATTACTAGCCAGATTGCAAGGTATTCAAAAAGCACCTCAGTGTTGCTCACACGCAAGGTTTGGTCACTCTTGAAGCTAAACTTATTGTTGAGTATAATTGTATTATTGATATGGAGGAGATATTTTGGCTCCAAAAGTCTAGCAATACTTGGCTTAAGGAAGGATACCGTAACACCAAGTTCTTTCACCTTTCTACTTTGATTCGTCGCAGACATAATAAATTGGAAAGGTTGAAGGATGAGAATGATTCATGGGTTGATAGTAAGGATGGGTTGAAGGCTATTGCTCTGAATTACTTCCAGAAGTTGTTTTCTTTTCTGCATTGTGACCTCAATTATGCTGATCTTCCTAGACTTTTCCCCTCGGTCGATTTGGAAAGGCGTGAGCATCTGTGTAGGGATATTTCTAAGGAAGATATTAGAGAAAGTCTGTTTGGGATTGGGAGCCTCAAAGCCCCGGGTCCTGATGGGTTTCCTGTCGTGTTATTTCAAAACAAGTGGAATGTCTGTAAAGAGGATATTGTGGAGTTTGTTAGGGAAAGTTTTGACAAAGCTTGCTTCCCTACTACTCTTAATAAGACTCTTATTACTCTCATTCCTAAGATCCCTAGCCCATCAGACATGACACAACTAAGGCCTATTAGTCTTTGTAATACGTTGTATAAAGTTATTAGTAAAATTATAGTTCAAAGACTGAGACCGTTGCTTCCTGACCTTATTAGTCCCAACCAGGTTGCCTTTGTCCCTGGAAGGCATATCCAGGATAATATTGTGGTGGCTCAGGAGGTGCTGCATAAGTTCAGAGTGTCTAAAGGTAGAAATGGCCTTGTAGCTTGGAAAATTGACCTTGCTAAGGCTTATGACAAAATTCAGTGGGGATTCATCAAGAACGTCTTGTTGGAGGTTGGTTTGGACTTGAAGATGATTGATCTCATCATGTTCTGCATCTCTAGTGTGAATTATCAGGTGGTTGTTAATGGGGAAACTTCTGATTCTTTTGAGCCTGGTTGTGGCATTAGGCAGCGTGACCCTATCTCGCCTTACATTTTTGTCCTATGCATGGAGAAGCTCTCTCACCTGATAGTCGACAGTGTCAGTAAGGGATTATGGAAGCCTATTAGAATATCTCGTGGAGGTCCCTTGATTTCTCACTTGTTTTTTGCTGACGATCTTATCTTGTTTGGCCATGCTTCTTTGCAGCAAGCTAATGCTATGAAGGATTGTCTTGACTTATTCTGTAGTTACTCGGGACAACAGGTAAGTTATCCTAAATCTCGTGTCTGTTGTTCCCCTAATGTGAGTATGGGTGATGCCAGGTGTATTGCTAATATCTGCAGTTCTCCTATTACTAAGGATCTTGGTAACTACCTTGGTGTTCCCCTCATCCATGGGAGAATCAACAAGCACACCTATAGAGGGATTTTGGAGAAGGTGTATAATAGACTTGCTTCTTGGAAAAGCAGTACTCTTTCGATGGCAGGGAGAGTAACTCTTATTAAAGCAGTATCCTTAGCTATTCTCATTTATGCCATGCAAACTGTCAAACTTCCTAGTGACTTGTGTGTGAAATTGGATAAGGTTAATAAAGATTTTCTTTGGGGGCACTCTGCCGCCAAGAAACCTGTGCACCTTATCAACTGGGCCACTGTTTGTAAACCGAAATGCAGAGGTAGGCTTGGTATCAAGCAAACTAAACTTATGAATCAGGCTTTACTTGCCAAGGCCGGGTGGAGAATTTTGAAGCATGATCAGGGTGTTTGGTGTAAGCTGCTTAGAAACAAGTACCTTACCAAATCCTCGATTACTGATGGTGGTGGGCAGAAGCATACGACTTGTTCTAATGTGTGGAGAGGTATCCAGCATGGGGCTAGCCTAGTTGCTGAAGGCATTAGGCGGAGGTTTGGAAATGGCCATTCTATCATGTTTTGGTCTAATGTTTGGGTTGAGTCGTTGGGTCCTCTTCGTGATTATGTTATTGTTGATGTGTGTGATAATATTGTTTATTCCACTGTTAGTTCGTTTATTGTTGATAACAGATAGGACATCGAGAGACTTGTTGCTGTTCTTCCTTAGCAGGTAGTGCACCCGCAGGTATTTTTATTAACTCTGATGTGAATGTGGTTGATAGTGTGATTTGGGGCTGTGATGGGCAGGGTGAGTTTTCTGTTAAGTCTGCCTATAATAACTTGTTGTTGGATGATGTTAATTTGTGGGACTGGAGATTCGTGTGGAAGTTGAAGTTGCCGCCTAAAATTCATTTATTTTTGTGGTCCTTATTACATGGGAAAATCCTTACCAACAAACATAGGACTGTTAGAAGTATGGCAGTTGATGAGATTTGCCCGAGATGCGGTGTTGGTGTGGAGGACAGTGACCATCTTTTGCGGAGTTGCATAGTGTCTATGAATATTTGGGAGAAGTTGCGGCAGGGCTGTACTAGGAGTGTTAATTTTAGAAGTACTTTGGTTCTTGGTTACGTTCTAATCTTTTAGACTCTAAGCCTAGATATGCTTGTATGCCTAGTTATCTACTGTTTGCTATTTCTATATGGCACATTTGGAAATGGAGATGCAGTAGAGTTTTTGACACTTATTTTCAGGTGCCGTTGGGCCCCCATATCCCTATTGTTAATTATGCTTTGGCTTGGTGGAAGGCTAACTATATGTAGGCTGACATCAAAAACTCTATTTCCTTACTTTCTTGGACTCCTCCTCCGATTGGTTGGCTCAAGGTCAACGTGGATGGAAGTGTTGCAAATGGCATCATTTCTGCTGGGGGTGTTATCAGAGATCATGAGAGGAACTGGGTGAGGGGTTTTTCCATGAATATTGGGGGTGGTTCGATCTTGGAGGCGGAGTTATAGGGTATTTTGGAAGGTTTGAAAATGGTTAGTACTTTCAGTCCCATTACCTTTGTTCTCATCTCTGATTCTGTCGATACGATTGGGTTGGTGAATGGGGAAGTCAATGCCTCCCACCCGTTACTCCATATTATTCAAGAGTGCAAGAAGCTGCTGGACAGCCGCCCCCTATACACTGCCGCTCACTGTTTTTGGGAGAAAAATGGCATTGCCAAACTTGGTCATGTGCTGGATAGAGGCACTACTACTTTTGAGGAGCCTCCTACCCCTGTCCTCAATCTTTTTCAAGATGATTGTGCTGGTATTATTGTAGTTAGGACGAGTTTTGGTCCTTAGATTTTGCTTTGCTTTGTTTCTCTGGACTTTGCCCTCCTCTGTATCAAAAAAATAAATGCGGGAGGGATTATTTATAGGCAGATTCCACTGCCTTACATAATAAAAAAATCAATCAAAGCTTGACAGGTGGAAATCTACTATTTTACAATACTCTCTTTTGAATTTTTACTAATTTTATTGTATTTTGCTAAAAACTAGTAGGACAAAAATCTTAACAACTTATACAATGATCTTCTGGATCATAAAAGATATTTTATATGCTCAATTTGCCTCATTAAAAACCTTACCTGTAAAACTCAGCGGGACAAAATCCGGTCAAAGAGCTTCGTGGCTAGTGAACTACGGGCTGTCTCATCTGCGAGCAGTTAGCTTAGCGAGGTGTGACACTCAGACTCCTTTGATATTTGTTTAGAGCTTCTTCCTTCGTTGTACGTCGGGTCATTGCCCATTTCGATTTATAGCGATTCTTTAGCCCTTATACTTGTGTTGGGCTTTCGCTGGTAGTTTTAGCATTTTGGGCTTGTTTGGACCTAGTGTAAATTAACACACAACAGCGTGCTTATAATTTTTGTCCAAATTTCTCTTATTAACAATCATTATAAAAATTAATGGTTTTCTGTCTCTTCAAATGATCTCAAATTTGAAACATCAATATAGTAGAGTATTTATAAAAGTTTAATGCAAATATTTTGTGCAAAATGCCATCCTGTATTTTAAATATGCTCCTATAATTTTTACTAAATTTTTCTTATTAATAACTATAAAAATTATTAGTTTTGTGACTGTCTCGGATTACTCAAAATTTGAAACCTGAATAGGGTAGAGAATATTTTTTTTTTTGGAAAGAAGAATAGGGGAGAGAATTGATAGAGATTCCATTACATTTTAAATATGTCCCTTGTATTTTGTCTAAATTTTCTTTACTAACCTAAATGTTTGTAAAAGTTTTCCATTCTTATACATTCCTTTTTTTGTTCATTAGAAGATGAGGGTCATATATTAATTTTATTTATGTCGTCATGCAATATTACTATCAATTAAAATTTAAATCTTGTAAACACCAAAAATTTGAAACGTTGAATTGTAATAAAATACTATATATGAACAAAATTGTGAGTTTAACTTTAATTTTATATTAGTACCGTAACTTTTGTTGACCTAAGTAAATATAACGTTTGACTATAACTTATAAATGAAATGAAATAACTATTCTTAGTTAAAAAAAAAATTAAATAAAAATTAAAAATTAATTAATTAATTTTTTAAAAAAATAAATCTCCACTATCCATCAATAATTATTTATTTATTTAATTAATTTAATTATTTTTTTATTCTTTTAAATATTAAGATAAAAATAATCATATTACCTTTTAACTATTAATTGACCATTAATTTTAATTGTTAATCCATTAATCAAGATACTAATATATAATTAAGTTTAAATTATTATTTCTGCATTTCGCCCAAATTGAAATCAATAGCTCGTGCAACGCGTGGAAAATGACATTGAGCCACTAGCCAGTGACCTCTGTGCCTGACACGCGAGGTAATCGAAGCCAAATCTATCTACACAGCATCTTTAATTTTATCTAAAACTCGTCCGAAAAAACACGTGTAGAAAATGCCCCAACGCAACCCTGAGTCCCTGACCAGACCGCGCCCATTTTCTCTCTCTCATTGCTGTTGCTTTGCTTCCATGCCACGCCAGATCAATCCGATCTTAAGTTAATTGTCGAATAAGAATAAATAATTTCGCAATTATACTGTCTGTAAAGCACCAAAAGAAACAGTGGATGCAAAATCCATCTCTCTGTGGAACTGTTTTTGAGAGAAAAGGCTACCACGTGGTCTTGAAGAGATTTGATTTCTGCTAACGAAATCAAATGCGATAGTGAGTGTTGATTGATTTGAGGCCCGAAACGAAAAAATGACAGAAGTTTCTCCAGAGCGTCGAAGCTCAGCTTATTTGAACGCGCTCACTCAAGAAATCGAGAAGAAGCTCCAGCGGGTTCGTTGTTTCTTTTTTTTTTTTTTTTAATTAGCTATCGTTTTATATATTCTCGTTGACTTTTATTTTTTTGTTTGTTTCCTGAGAAAACGATGCGAAAATAGATGTTTTAGGACCCGGAAACTAATATCATTTCTTGTTTGATCGATAAAAATATTTCACTTTTTTTTATTATAAAAGTAGGTAATAAGAATAAATTCGTGTTGTAATTTGCTTTAATTAGCCGAAAAAAAAAATTAATTACTGATAAAATGATGCATTGTTGCAGGCGCTAGGTTCTCCGTCGCAGAGACGCAACTTGTTACAAGAGCTATTTGCTGATATAGCTTTAGAAGTAGATGACCGAGCCAGAGGTGAGTCGAGCTCTCAAAAGATTTGACTATTTGCTTTTTTTCCTTTTGTGTTAAAAGTTTTGAACCTTCGAATCAACAAAAATAAGCTTCGTGTGGCATTCATCGCTGGCTATCTCAAAACTTCCAGTATCTGTTTTTCAATAGTCTATTTTGTTACATCTTCTTGTTAAATGCATTGATGAATGTATGAATTAGGTAATTGGGATGGCAACTAAGGAAGCATTAGGATTGATTTGGATCGAAGTTGACGATTTTTAAGTATATGTGTTGGTTTTTGTGTTGCTGATCTGGTGTAGGCTTATATGTTTTTAATGTGTAAACTTGATGCATTCAACTGGAAAATAATGAAAATATATGTATGCACACATGACCAAGCACATGCAGAGGGGCATATGTTTACAACATTGACAGTAAAAAAATTTTATTAGTAAAACTTGGAAATTTTATTCATAGCAAGGGATATGTAATTTCATTTGAAGTTGAGCACCTGCCACAATTTATATTTTAATCATCGCGCTTACATTGTATTCTCATATATTGCGTTGAAATTGAAAACAGATATAATTCTCAGCAGGGAAGAAGATGAAATTTTTCCTGCCGAGGATAGCACTGGCGGTCAACTATGCTTTTATGACGTCCTCGCTGATTATTATATTCGTGTGCCTAATAGTGGAAGACATATCCTTGATTTGATTGTACAGCTGTGGAGCCAGTCATTTGCATCGCATATTTTCTCCCTCTTGTTCCACAAATGGGTACGTAAGCTTTTGTGAGAATAGCTTTTGGTTACCTTTCAATTGTAGAAGTTCTCCTTATGTCCATGCAATAGTACTTGTACTGTTAATCTTTTGTTTATAGAGTTTTCTTCAAAGGTGGAACCATATTGTTCAGGTGTCATACAACTCTCATATAATTTCCTGGGGATTGTAATTAGAGTGAAGTTCAAAAAAGCTGATCATTTTCAGTTTCCCTGATACTGACTGTTTATTAAGTGTAACTTGAAAGCCAGCCAAACCACTATTTTGTTATTGTACCACGGAGAAGCTGATGTAGAGAGACTGGCGCTTTCGACCTGCCATCCTTGTTCTTGTAAGAACCTTTGTTGTCTGTAGGGATATATGAATTAGGAGCCTTTCAACTGAGGTAGCTGTGGATTATCATGGTTGATTGGAACAAAATAATCAGAGCAGCAGCTATGACAATTGTAAAATATTGTCTCTTGCTAGCTTATTCTTTTGCGGAACATGTTGTCTAATATGTACGATTTGATCTACTTTAAGATAGGGTCAAAATCAGTCTAATGTGAGAGCCTTTTCTTCTTAACAGTAAATCCTCTTCAAGTGAATGCTTGACATGTGTGAGTATAAGACATTAGTGAGCAAGCACTGATTGTACTAGAGGTTAACAACAGAGACAGTTTAACTTCCTGTAAGTTCACCTCACCAACACCGCATATATGATATGCATTTTGATTCACTGAGGTGTCTTCTGATGATTCTCACACATCTGGTCCATGTTATTCCTTTTTTTTATGAAATGTATCAAGACACCAAAACAGGTGTTTTGGTATCTTATCGTACTTCAAAAGCATGGACTTAGATATAGAAGTTCCAAATATTCTTTTTTGACGTAAATTGATTCTAGAAGTCCTTATTAATGAGTCAGATTTCTGATCAATATTGAGCTAAAGAACAAACTTGTTTTGTGGAAAATTAACCTTGAGAGCGGTTTTTTTTTTCTTCCACTGCCGCTTCTTGTTTTTGTAATTCAGAAAATATCTTCAAGTTGACACATATAGAACTCTTGGATTTATGTCTCACCAGTGCCTTCAAGCAAAATCCAAGCTTACTCGGAAACAATTAAGTCTTGTATCCACAGGTTTTGACATTAACTGTAGTCATGTCTATAGGCTAAATAAGTCCAAGCATTGTCATGTGCCTTGTGGGTTTCGTCAAGTCTAGATTTTGTATTTGCAAAGTTGACGTAATTAAGGTGCTATATTATTTATATTCTATTATCAGTTACCAATTTAGTTGGTCACTTGATCTTATGAAGTATGGCATTAATAGATCGATTTTACTTTTTATTACCATACTGATTGAGTTTTTTGTCTTTATCTGGTTTAATTATCAAATTTTAGTCATGATGGATTTCTTAGCTGTGATGTTCCTATGATGTGGGACTGAACTTTCTTTTTATACAGCTATTTGAAGTTCAACTTGACAATAATGAAGTACTCCTGCGTTACTCATCTGCTCTTGTTCAAGGTGCTACAAATGTTTTCTGGTACGAAATATTAGTAATGACATATATATTGATAGTTTACTTGTGGACTTGGCCCTATTGGCTCCTGTCCTTGGATCTCGTTACTTCCAGTTATTATTGCACGATTGATGTCTTCTGTAGGTCATGCTTTTGGAAACATATGATGAATAGAGTTTCAGTTTTCCATTGTAATGATATTCCAACTTTGTGAAGATATTAATTTTCCTTCCCTAATTAAGGATTAGATGCTCTATGAAAGTAGTTCCGTATAAAAACCAGTTGAATTATACAAAATAGGTGACAACTCATAACATGTAATTTTCATCGTTCAAAGTGTTTTCTGAGTGTTTGGGCAGAAAAAATTAACTAGTTTCATCTGTTCATGTTTGTCTCTGAAGTAGTTGCCATCTGGCACTCAACCTTCCGTTGTGCTCCGTGTCAATGATTGATTTCCAACGTACTGGTTGTACCAAGGTTATTTTTCTTCACTGACATTACTTGGCCTGTTTCATATGGACCTTGCACTTAGGTAGTACAGCCTCTTGTTTGTCATGGGTCCTGGTATAATAACAACTGGTGTTTTTTACTGGTTTTCCAACAAATTCTAGTCATCTTGGTTTTAGATGAGTGGTTAAGGACTGCCCTTAAATTAAGGGATATGAGTTGTATTGGTCATTTGGAGAGAGAAGATTATGTTTTGTGTGGATGTCATTATTCATTTTGGATGATGCAACTAAAGTGGTGGTTCATTTGCATAGTTCTGGTTATAGATCACTTGGGAAGGACTGTCAAAATTGGGTGGGTCGGTATTTAATTTTGCATGTGTTCCATAACACTATAACCTTATACACACTTCATTTAATAACTTAATGATTTTCTGCAATTGTGATTGTGTGCTTATGTGTAGGATTGACATCCAGTCAAACACAAGGCGTTTTCAATCCCTCTTCCGGGTAGGATTCTTTTCTAGAATAAAACGGATAGTTAACCAACTAAACATTTATTCGTAGTTGCGCTTTCCTTTTTCCTTTTTTAATTTCACCAATTAATTTTACACAATTGTCCTTTGCATTGGATTCAGTATCTTATTGAGGAAGTTGCATTGGAGCCCAGACGGCTAAAAACAATTCCTGTGCAGGTGAGCATTAATACTATCCTGTCAGTTTTACATGCTTACATCTTTGGAATGTTCTGCTTAAGGCTGAGCTTTCACTATGCCATCTGAACAATTATAACGTAACTTTAGAATTATTAGCTAGTAACTTGCCATCATTGTTGATTTCAGGCCCAACGGGACCTCTGTCTTCAACTTTCAAGGTTCATATTCTTATACAACTCAGGTAGGAATTATCATCAGTAGATTTCCACCCTTGAACAAGAATTTACATATGTTTTATAATATTTTATTCTCTGCAGTTGATAAGCTCGAAAGCTTCTTAAAGCAATTTCCAGTTTTTCCAAATGCTTTCTTGGTTGGTGGTCCAGCTGACTTCTTCGTTACTGAACTTGCAGACCAGGTAGAATTGATAAATCTTTTCTGCAATGCATAACATAGTGAGATCTGTCAGCTAATTCCTTTTTGTTGGGAGTTGGCAGCTTTATCTTTGAGCATTTCATTTATTATTGTTATCATACTACTACAGAGCCGGAATTTTTTTTCAATAGGGCCAAGTTCAAATAACAAGAGTTAGAGAAGCTCAACAAAGAAATCATCATATAATAATAATGAGGTGTATATATATATATATTTAATGTATAAATCTCGACTCCTACAAGAAGCAATTAAAAGTCAACTAATTTAATGTTTTCAGTCCATTATTCTACTGCTACAGTATACAAATATCACAATGAGACATTTGAAATCCTTACGAAGATGGGAATCCAATGGGAAAGAAGATCTAGAACTTTGCATATTTATTGGAATATGTTAAATATAATTAGAGCTTAAAGCAAGATTTCAATGTTGGGACACTATGTACGAGTTGCATACACTACCAAATTAGATTGCATAAAAAAGAAATTCAAAATGTTTATCATAAACTTATAAATTACCAGATTGTATGTAATTTTGTCCTCTACATTTGCATGTACATTTTGCTAAATACATAGAAGTTTGATGATTGAAATTTTTAGTATTATTGTATATATAAATCATTGCTAGATATACACCCAATTTAAAATTTTAGGAGGTTGCCCTATTGACCACAATGTGGCTCTGTCAGTGCTATCATATATTGATGTGATGTTGTAACTCTCGTGTTGTCAGCTTCAAAAGTTGAAGGTGGAGCCAGTGCTATTGCATTATCTTTCACAGATTAAAGTTCTCCAGGGTATTACTAATTCGAACCCTTATGAGGTTAAGACATATGATACTTTCAATATCTGACAAACGTTAGTCTAGTGGTTCTGAACTTTCACTGTAATATTGATCATGCAGGCATCGAATTGAGAATGACAACAAGTACAAGGTTAAAGTCGTGTTTGTATAGCTTCACTTCTCCCGGTGGTCCAATGTATCCCACTAGAGCTGTTCGTCATGCAGCCTGGGAGGCCTTAGATTTTCTTTTCCCTGTGAGTGAATTTTATTATCTATTTTCTTTAATAGCCTGATGGTCTTTTATTTATAAGCAAAATTAATAATCGTGATCTTTGAATTGGAAGTAAACTTTTACAAACAATTAGCTATTCCTTTTCATGTGGAGAATTGATATATTATCTTTTCATATAGTATTATTTGCTGCGTTAAGATGATACTGGTTGTCAGATTCTGTCCTCATCACCCACCCATTTCTGATTCAAATCATTCATTATATTTTCATCTTATAATCTCTAAAAGTACTGTAAAGTTTATGTCGGTTCATGTACAAATGATTAAAAGTGATTACTTTTGCTATAGAATGCCCTTCAATTATTAAAACACATACCAGATGCAATTAACATCAAATGTCTTTCACATTTTCTTCTTTTAACACTCAATCAAATAAACTTACATTAAGCTTATGGAGCCCATCGAGAAAGTGCACTAGCTAATGAAACTTGTGGGTGAAATATAGATGATCATTTTAATGAGAAAAACTTGCATGCATCGGATGTAATGTATCCAACCACTAATATCACGCAAACATGTAATAGAAATCAAATTTGATTGGTTATTCATATCATGTGGCATGATATGAATTGATAAGATGCATTGCATTAGATGCATGCAAGTTTTTATCCATGTTAATTTCTAATAAGTTTGTTTTATTGTTACTCTAATAAATTTGAGTATTTCAGTGACAGGAAATTAATGTTGTTATACAGGTCGGGCAATACCCACGGCATCTCATAAGTTTGTTTTTTAGACTGCTATATCCGTGGTACTGGCCCTCTTCTTGTTGGAACTTTATATTGTCCTGCATAAAGGCAATTTTTTACACGCTGTTGAGGTTGATTTTTTCCGGTTGGGAGAAGGTCAGAGAGCCTAAGAATTCCTAATAGCTGATATGCATGCATGAGTTGAATTACAATAACCGAGCTTGTTGTAATGTTTAAACTGAATATGTACTTTGAAAAGTGCCGATTTCTTTGATGTTATAGTCTTATAGAGAATTAGAGTGTTTGTTGTACAAGTTGTCTTAGTTATTTGTGGTTATTTTTTTTGGGGGGGGGGGGGGGGGGGGGGGGGGGGGGGTCCATCTTTGTTGTACTTCTTCCTTGTTTGCTTTTTGACATTCGAGAGGTGCAAGGAAAAGGAGTAATCAGAAATTTACTTCAAATTGAATAGAGATGATATTCGGATATCTTTCCGAAAATTGATTCTCAAGAGTAAATGCTTTTTCAAGGTAGATAACATAAACATAAATTATAGGGTTAGAAGTGCACTTTTAAAGGTCCATTTCTCCCTTGTCTGTATGAACATATTTACAAATGTTTCTATGATATAAAAATATCTAGCTTATATTAGGAGATAGGGGTAGGATCGGCAGCCTCTATATTTTATACAAATTCTTACACACGTTTTTAACCCTTAGATTAAGTGCTATGAATGGTTAAAGATCAATTAATACCTTAAGGAACCCAAGTTATTATACACCTTTATATATATATTTTCTCTCTTCTTTAATGAAATAAATTTAATTTTATTTACTATCTTAAATCTCAAGCTTCTTAAATATTTTATCTTTATTTTTCATGATTTATTATTATAAATATTTTATCTTTATTTATTATTTTAATCTATAACAATATATTTATATATATTTAAAAAAATATTTTGTTGATAGAAAAAGATTTTTCTTAATTTTTTTTTTTTATGTAATAGGGATATAATACTTTTATAGTCTAAATTAATTTTTTTTTATCATTGCATATTTTCCATCAATGAATTATTGTTGACATGGGAACTCAATTTTTAAGATTAAAAATATGCTTTTCAATTTTCCTAGTTTATCTTAGTTTGAAAAATGAAAAATTTTGATTATTTGTCAGAAATACAGTGAGTAACAAAACATGGAAGATAAAAGGCAGTGCTGGAGGATAAAGGAAAAAAAAAATTAGTTAGTAGTATTTTTTTTATTATTATATAATGAGACAGAAAATATAATACATTAAAGAAGAGAGATGTGAGAAAATATAAATTTTTAAAATGTGTAAATGTGAATTGTAGTTAAGGATATAAGTGCATCTAAACCATTAAACTCCTCTTAATCTAAGAGTCAAGAATGTGTGTAAAAATTTATATAAAATATAAGGACTACCGGTCCTGCCCCTAGGAGATAAGTCGCACTGATATTGGATTTAGTTCCCCGATGTCACAAAATATATCAGTGCAAAAGTGAACTCATGGCATGTTGAGTTATTGTGAATATTTGAAAAGATAATCAAAAACTATATCATAAACAATCTAGTCTGATCGTCATATGCACGCAACCCTACACATTTTTCAGGTCAGTTGTGTGTAACTAAACCTCATTTTGTCTTGTAAAAATCAAAATAGTTTTGGCAGACCAAGAGAATCCCCAATGCCCCGTCACGGCCAACAACTTCAAACATGACAGATTAAAATCAAATCTAAGTTTCACCTGATATCAAAATCATGTATGGTTTAGACTTTAGTGTATCAAAATTCGGGATTTTGATGCTAGGTGCTCTCGCTAAACCAACACAAATATGCTCATCAATATATATTGTATGCAAAAGTTAAGACACCTTGCATGGTTACATCACTTGCATGTAGACAAAAAAGGATTTTCATCATGTAACAGTAACAAGTGACAACTTACGCCACAAAACATTTCTTATTTTAGATGATAGCATAACAATGAACAAAAATATTAATGATTTATCTTTGTATTTCACAAGGCAAAAACATGCACTCCTTAATATGTCTTCCAAGCTTGTTTCAGCCTGCAGCAGATCTCAAGGGCACCAGCTGAGCAGCACAAAAAACACTTGCTCATGGTTGAGATGCTGCTGAAATCTTTCAAAGACAGTTCCAAGTCGCTCAATGGAAGAAAGGAACAGTTAGGCTATACGCACAGAAGCTATAACATGATCGGCATACCACAAACATTGAGACACTCAATCATGCTCAACTGGAAGATATGATTATTCAAAAGCAATCGTAAAAGCTATGAATATGTCAGTAGAAAAAAACATCTTCTAGTAGCAGAGACAGATGTTTTGACACTTGCGATCAGCTAAAATCACAAAATTGCACCGCTCTGGTCTAGCAGCACCTTTCACCCGGCAACGGTTGATATTTTATGAGAATCATAACTGGCACGAACATAAGGTCCAACTTTTCAGGATGCACTAGTCACTTGATTGGAGACTTAAACTGAATCAAGCAAGAGAAAGTTGCACAAGAGCTTTAACAGAACAAAAATTAAAGAAAAATGAAGATATTGCTTCCACATCTTGAAATGCATCAACAGACGACAATACCCATAAAATAATCCTCTCTTAATACAGAGGGATGAGCCCCAACCATGAAAATAAACAGATTCCATCCACTGACTAAGAAAATTGAATGCAGTGCAAGATTTGAAAATCAATGTTGATTAACTGCTTCAACAGCTTCTAATGATGAAAATACACCTATTTATGTCAAACATGTGACTGTATTCACCTGTCTATCCTACCCATGCATCAACAGGTTGGACCGACAGTAGACAGTCATTATGAGTATGTAATAGAGAAACAAAAGTAATTCAATAAGCTAAATGCCTACCAGCAAAAAACCAGCAGCACCAAAAACACAAGGCACAAAGGTCTTACCAGTTAAAAGTTGACCGCTATAAGTAAAATCACAGAGATCTACCTCAATTGAAGTCTCCCCTGCTTAATGATGCCAATGCAACTCACAGACATCGCAGCTGTAGGAGAATTCTGTTAAGGATCAATCCTCTAATAGCTTGCAGCCAAGACTTTCTATGTGTAAGAGAAGCGAGAGACATTTCCCGCTTCTTGGCCCGGCTTGTGGAATAGAACAGAAAGGATTATAGAAGGTAACGGCACCAAAGCATGAGTGCAGATTACGTTTACAACTGTCTATTAACCCAAATTTCAAACCCAAGTCTCAAAGGAACAATCGACAATAAAAGCCCAAACTCCACAAACCAAGATTCTAACAATTCTCTCTACTAGTGTTTTGTTTGTTCTCTAAATAGTAAGGTTTTTGTAAAACAATAAAACAAAGTGTCGAGGTTGCTTCTCATCAAGTACAGATTGGTCACAGAAGAAAGATGTAGAGCCAAGCAATGATCACAAGAAATGCCTTTAACTAGTCTGCATTGCTTCTGACGCTTCTGAATAATACTTGTCCAAATCAGCATCAAGGTCTTCTGCAGATACCTTCTCATTGCGGTCCTTTCCTCGCCCACGGCCTCTTCCAAACCCACGACCACCACCAGCACCTCCACGTGGGCGTCTGAATGCACCACCTCTACCTTGTCCACTGCATGATCACCATCATAGACAAACCAATTAGCATGACTACACTACTCCCACCATAAATACATATGAGAAAACAACTGCCACTATTAAGTATACTCTAGCCTATGAAATATTTTTAGGATAAGTATCAACAGATTCTAAAACAAATTAGTTAACCAAACCCCACCATACATAAGTAGCACAGCCTAGCAAGTTCAGTTTACATTAGAAAGGTAGCAACAGTGAGATGATAACCTCATGCATGTATACCATAAACTTGTTCAAACGTCATAATAGGCAGAACATCATTAATGTTTACAATAAAAACAATCTGGCTTATGATGTTGAACGTATTCATGTAGAAAAGCCAGTTTTGGTGAACTGACATGGAACTAACAAATTGAACATTGATAAGGAAGGTGCCAAGTGTCAACATGAATATATCAGGCAAAGCATTATTACCAATCTAATACATAAGCATTGACATTTCAAAACAAGATGATCAGACAAGCAGCAGAGGTCAACAGAACTGTACATGGAAACTATTTTACTATTTACAGTAAAAAAAAACAACTAACCCTAGTGCAGTACTGAGAAATCACCAAATTGGTTATTTCCCATTGCAAAACTACATTCACCTTGATCGCAAACCAAAGGCACACAAAAATCAGTATTAAAATGTGGTAAAAACTTTTTTGTAGTATTTTTCGGGAGAAAATATTCAACGATAGCAGCTTGAAATCAAATTTAATGTTGCATAGTCCAGTTCTCAGATTTACAATAGATGAAATATCATAGAAAAAATGAAAAGTTGGAAGGCTGATTGAGAACACTTATTGATAGGAATTTTGATTAACTAACAATTTAAAAAATTAAAATACGATACTATATCACATGTCAGCTCAATATTTAATAACAAAACTTTTCAATAAGCATAAAATATAACACACCCAACAGAGGAAAGAGGAAAAATAAAACAAACTCAAAATTTGACACAGAGAAACCGGAATCAATAATTAATATACATCTAAACACAATAAACAAGAAGACATACCCTCTAGAAACTCCATTTGAATTTCTGAAGGTGCCATTAGCAGCTGGAGGTGCAGCTAAAGGCACAGCAGGAGTCGCAATGTTAGTTCCCACAATCTCAATTTTCATTGGCTTTCCATCAAGCTGAACGTTGTTGTATCTCTTGACCGCAGCAATAGCATCTGCTCGTCGTGAAAAGACTACTTCTGCTGTTCCCTAAGAAAAAGAGTTTGTTTGTTTCTAAACTACGGCAGGACAGAAAGAATTCATCAGAAGGATCATATGCCAAACTTGATTAGATACCTTCGATCTCCCACTCCGATCATAATGGATTGTGTACCGCTTCAGGTCACCAACTTCAGAAAACAGCTCCTGTGTGCAATTAAAGTAATATAAGATATATAAACAGAAAAGTGTACAAGAACTTCAATAAATATATGAACCAAACAAATGTGAAGATTGAGAATGATTGTGCTATTATCAGACAAAACATATAACCACCAAAACGGCAACAGAACAAATATTGTGAATATGATAAAAATTTTAATACAGCACTTGAGAAATATCCAACCCAAAGCATGTAACAATTTCATCCAGTTCAAAACAACTGAACCAATAAACGAACACAGCTCCGAGTGAACCCAAAATATGCCATGGACTTGGATCTACCAAATGATAAGAAGGGCTCTGAGATTCAATCAAAAACCATTTTGCCTCGGTTGTATGTAAGCCTCCCTTCACCCCCAACCCTAAAGTGGTAAAGAAGGGCTCTTTGGGGTCAAATTTTCTTTCTATCTGACAGAACAAAGAAATAGGAAGGGATGGTCCACCGAACAAACCTCCATTCAAGTCATAGATTCATGTGTATATAAGTTGTAATTTACAGACTCCACAAGTCAAAAACACAAGCTGCATATTTTTTGTAAGATATGAGAAGTGGTGAGTAATAGAAGGATTATGTGGAAGGAATACAAAGATAAAAGGTTTTTTGACAAAGTTAATCAAATCAAAATAATAAAAGGATCTATTAATATTCATTTGCGTCATCAACATAAAAGGCAACAGTTTTTAAAATTAATACAATAAATTCTATACCAATACTCAATAACTCAACAAAGCATCTAAGCATCTATTATTGTTCATCGCCAACATAAAAGGCAACAGTTATAAAAAGAAAATAAACGTTAATTATAACGAAAAATTAAATATACCTTGACGTCCTCATTAGAGACACCATAATCCAGATTTGATATATAAAGCTTGGTTCCTGTCTCTATAGCAGAGGCACGACCGCCTTGCTGTGCAGGGAAGGACGTCCCCTGATCTGCAAACATGTCGTGCTGCCACGTCGTCTCCGGCGCCTGAAAAACAAAAACACTTAGAAATTAAAAAAAATCGAAACAACAAATAACGAAAGCAACTAAATTGACAACAAATCCAAGGATTGAAAAAGATACCAGCGCAACTAGATCTAAAACCTAATGTTTTTGGCTTTTTGGTTTTTCCTGTTACCTTGGGGGCGGTGTACGGCGCAGCACGATTGGCGACCCGATTGGTGATGCGGCGGGCCGGTCCAGGTCCGGATCCGCGTCCGCGGCCGCGCAAGTTACCGGATCCGGACTTTTTGTTGCTCTTGATGATGTCGTCTAGAGACATATCTAAAGCGCTTGACATTTTTTTTAATTGAAATCAAAATTAGATAGATAAAAATGACAGTAAAACGAAACAGAAACGAGAGCGAGAAAATTGAGAGAGAAACAGAAAGAAAACGAGAGAGAGAAGCAGAGGAGGAAATATAGGGTTTCCGAGAAGAGAGAAAAGGCTCTTGCAAGAACAGAAGATGAGCTAAAACAAAAATAAAAATGTGGACCAGAGTCTGAGAACACCGTAGATTTGACGCGGTTTATGTGTCAATGTCTATAGTTTATTAAATTTAATTAGTCACTCAAAAGCCAAAAGGTGTCGTGGTGTAGTTGGTTATCACGTCAGTCTAACACACTGAAGGTCTCCGGTTCGAGTCCGGGCGACGCCAATTTCAGTCTTTTACCTTTTTCAAATGTTTTATAAAACACTTTCTTATTATTGGTCAATAAACACCATGTGGAAACAGAATGCTTTCAGCCGGGCATTCGATAACATAACTGATGTCACATCTAAATTTGGAATTTCATTAATATCACAAATTTTATATGGTTATCTTCAACAAGTCTAAAAGATTTTTCATGACATATTTTATATGTCAAAAAATAGTGTAGCATATTAAAGAGTTTTCGTACAGTTTTAAATTTTGACAGGAACGAACTCGAGTTTTAAAATAAAATCCTACTTGTTGTTTCAAATTAGGTAATACTTTCTTTATGTATACTAAATCTCCTTATAGTTTAAGATTTTAGTTAAAAGATCTCCTAATTGTGCACCAAAATCCCCCCTACAAACAAAGAGTAGAGTACATGTGCCAAAAGTAAGATAAAAATTAATATATTAAGGGCCCAACCGGGTTCGAACCGGTGACCTCTTGATCTGCAGTCAAATGCTCTACCACTGAGCTATGGACCCACATGTTTACATCTTTTCTGTTTTTTTTTATACATTTCCAACAAACCATCCTATTAATATTAAAAAAACGCAAAACACATCACACAACCAGTTTCGAAACCACAGAACTAATCAACCACCTCTCCTATGCATTCGAACTAGAAAAGATGAAATTATGCAGTGGATTCACTTCCACAAGTCCATGACCGGTGCATCAAAATATCCCATTCAAATCTGCACTTGCACAAGAAAGCAATCCAGAAAACTAATTTGATGTGGGATCAGAAAATTCAATAACATTAATATTGTCGTCACTTCTCATTATGCATTAATGTGAAAAAAAAATGTTAGATGGATTTTATTCAAAGAACCATTTAAGATTATACAATGAAAATCCAGCTTCTGCAATTGTGTAAAATACAAATGAAAAGAAACGGAATACTTAGATCAATAGAGTCATCAACCTCTCCTCCCAGTCCCTCTTCTCTCCCACAAGCACATAGACCGAACCACGAAAGCAGAACCGGTCACAATAAGCCCAGCAAAAACGGTTGGCACGAAGAAATCCAGTTTGGACCTTTTCACCATATGAGAAGGCAAGCAAGCACTCTCTCTAGGAAAATCTAAAGGTACCCTAACAAACCCAGATGTGTAACAAAATCTCGAAGAAGAAGACGATGGAGATATTGTTGACACAAATGCGAACTCAGGAGCAAAAGATGCCACAGCCACTGTCAACGTTAACAGGACTGTCCATATTGCAGCGTTGAGTAAAATAGGCCGATGCATCATGACTCGTCGGAAAATTGATTGAAGAGAAGGGAAGGACATGATTGTAGTTGGTGAGAAATGTGATTAGATGCGTGTGAAGAGAAAGAACGTGATTTAAACTTGTTATTGATCATGTTAATTCATGGCATTTGTTGATGCAGTTTTAGGGGCCGAACAGAGGTAGGGGATGGAAGCACGTTTAACTAACTTCTGATGAAGAGGTAAAATGACAGATTAACTCCTTGGTTAGTTAAGGCATCATTTCGGTCCTACACACACTCACGTTTTTTTCTCATCTGTACAAGTGTCAATTTTCTAACTTCCAAAAAAAAAAAATTTCCATGGAAAATATTAAAAAAGATAATATTAGCCCTATAATTTCAGTCATAAAACTTAATTATAATTACATATGTGATTGCAGATATAGCTCACCACACCTTTCAACCGATGTTAAGGTCCCAAGTCTAAATCTTCCTCCTCCAAGTAAAAATAAAAACAAAAATTAATTATAATTATCATACACTTTGTGGTCGCATGCATAGTCTGGTGGAGTGGTTGGAACCACACCTCTCAACGAAGTTAAGATCGAGAATTCGAATTCCCCCTCCCCAAATTAAAAAAAAAAAAAAAAAATTTATCACACACTTCAATAAAAAAATAAAGAGTTTAAAACAACTGCTTTGCTTCTTAATAGACAATCAGACCCTTCTGGTTCCATTAGCAAACTGCAAACTTCTAAGGATTAAACATGTTTCTAATCTCTAGAATCATAGATATTACTAGCCTTTATATCTTGCAGGCCAGGCTATGCTCAAATGCTTCTTTCCAGGATATAGCTGCAACACCTCTAGAATCACGATCCGTAACCGGCAATATTTCAATAAAAATGTTAGGCTATACTTATACCAACAAGTCTATTCCAAATTGATGGACTATGCACTTACAGTGGGAAGAATATTGGCATCTGGTAGAGTGGTAGGCGCTCCTTGAAACCTTTACAACTTCAGTAGCAGAAGCCTTGCCATTGGAATGTGAAGCCAATACATGAAACTTATTTAAATCTGTTCTTAATCCACCATACTGCGATTCCCTTTAGTGATCCATAATACCATTCGAATTGAACATCATTAAGAGCATAACATATGACAAAATAAATGCGATGAATCTTAATTCAAAAGTACGACAAACATTAGTTGCAAAGATGCTTCAGAATCATTTGTTTTCTAATATTCACTAAAGAAATAGTGGATCATTCGTGACCACTCATAATTCCGGAGTCCAAATTGCCAAAATAAATTGAGATAAGTCACCAAACTAAAGGTGAGGTTAGTCACCTGCTAAACACCTGAAGTTGAATACCATTACGATATCCACAAAGATATACACGTAAGCCTGGTATATAGTACTAGAAGACAAGACCATACTGTGGATGAATTTTAATAATCAAGATATCTGAAGGGTCTAAATTTCCTCCTGGTGTTTGAGAGCCCATAATCTCGGTTCCATCTGAACGTTCACTCACTCAGAATGTAAACCTTACATTTGGCATAAGTTAAATTTTTAACATACCAGATACAAAATGCACCTCTCTCAGATATTCAACCAGCTTTGATGGAACAGACTCCACTAAATGCAGCTACTGACCTGCACTTCAGAGATGTTAATTGGAGAACTACCATAAAGAGTTCAAAACTTTCACATAAGACAGCCATTCGCCAAACCAAACAACATTACTTCCCGGCAAGGACTCAGTTTTATTTATTCAGTGTCATTTATAAGCTATCTATGGTATAAATAATTAACTAACAGCTTGACTTCGTCTCAGCAGTTGCACTAATTAAATAAAACGAAAACACACAGCTATCTTGTTAGTCTTAAAGTTATGTTTCAAAATTACAAATTTAGTAAGTAATAAATACATATAATTTATAAAAAATAAAAGTAACACATGGAATTGAGGACCTTTAAAAACGAACATAAATCTTAAAAGTCTCTAGCTTTTCATTTGGTAGATCTAAATTGATTTCAAGAACATCCACAGAAGATATACAGATATAGGACACCATATATGTTAATTAAAAAGAAAGATATCAATCAAAATTAGGTTACTAGCAAGTCCATCAGAATAATTTTGCTTCAAGAATCCTGGATGCTCAGGTAAACTTCCAAACTACATGTTCTCTGAAATTAGTTCCGTCAGGAAGAGGAATACAACCTGTTGATTAGTAAAATGATAAATATTAATTATAAAGCTAAAGGACCAAATGATACGAACAAAACCATCTCTACAGAGGGCATAGCACAGCACAAAGGGTGTCATCTGATTAAACTAGGATATGTTCTTTATAGCATGAACCCATTAAAAGTTGTAGTACTATCACAACACAGGGATCTGTCATTCACCAAGTGCTCATCCCAGGACTTGAAGAACACAAGTTATTAGCATGGCATCAACACAAGCAGCAATTAAGGGGAGCCAGCAGCAAGGAGTATGTTGTATTTACAAATAAGTTAAGACATATTATAATGAACAAATTTGATACGGGTAAGAAGGAAAGCAATGCAAAAATAGCATTTGCACTAAACCAGAAAAGAGAAAATAGTTAGAATCCAGATAAGTTGGCACAAATACACTTAAATGCTCCAATTTTGTGGTTTCCAAAAATAAGAACATGGAATTCACTTGATAAAAAGAGTCATACTCATGATAAGGACCAACAAATTAACAAGGCATGTAACATGTTATAGAGAACGAAGGAGTCATTCCATTAAAACTTAAAAGTATTCACTAAAAACCCAACTCAATAAATCATTGAAAATACTTCAACAGAAGGGACTGTAACCCATTTGCATAAGAGAGAATTCATTAAGAAAATCTAATTGCAAATTCTAGTTCCAAACAAAAAAGCAAAAGCCATAATGAAAACCACAATACCAAACATCTTGAAATCTCACAATACCTAAAGCTTGGTTATAAATTTGATAATACATTTCATTTTTTGGTGATGGCTTCTTGGCTCAAGTGTACAAGAGAGGACGGTGCCATAAAATGCATCAACACATCTCACTATTACAGCCTCATCTTTTACCACCAAAATCTCCATCCTCATATCAACAATATAACATACAATAAACAAAAATGTAAACATATAATTATGTCAACAAGTAATATGGGAAACATGTAAAGTTTTCATTCATTTCAATAGAACCGCACCATGTCATCAGTACTAAGTACTTACATCAGCAAAAAAAGGAAAAAAAACATTAGACAAAGCTAACAATCCATTTCTTCACAAAACCTAACACTAATCCTAATTTTAAGAAGAAGTGAACTTAGTAACAGCCTTGGTACCCTCAGAGACGGCGTGCTTGGCCAGCTCACCGGGAAGCACGAGCCTCACAGCGGTCTGGATCTCCCGAGACGTAATCGTTGGCTTCTTGTTGTACCTGGCTAGCCTGGAGGCCTCCTGAGCGAGCTTCTCAAAAATGTCGTTGATGAAACTGTTCATGATCCCCATAGCCTTGCTCGAGATTCCAATATCCGGATGGACCTGTTTCAGGACCTTGAATATGTAGATCTTGTACGTCTCTACGCTCCTCTTTGCGCGCTTCTTCTTCTTGTCACCGGATGCCGCGGCTTCCTTCGGCAGCTTCTTCCCCGCTTTCGGCTTCTTCTCGGCCGGCGCCTTCTCCGCCACCGAAGTTTTCTTCTCCTCGGCTGGCTTCTTCTCTGCCTTTGGCGCCATCGAACTGTAGTGTTTTTGAAAGATTAAAAAAGAGTTTGCTAAGGAAAAGACAAAAAGCGAATTTGTTAATTTGATTGTGAGATGAAGAGAAGACGCATTGGTGTTTGATATTTATAGGAAGCTTTGATTGAGATTGATTGGTGGACACGGATCGCTACGGATCGGTGACGTGGACAAGGACAACCGTAGGATTGCGTATTTTTAAAAATGAGAACCGACGGCTTAAAAAGGGATACGTGAAGAATGATGAGAAATAGATTTTCATACGACGATGTAATGAGACGCGGATCGATGACATGGGCCGGTATGAACCGTCAATTTTGTTTTCTCAACACGAGCATCGACGGCTTTGAATGGAACCATTGGGTTTTCGCTTTGTAATTGAGGCGGGAAGAATTTTCTCGAGCGCGGGCGAGAATAATTTTGGAATTTCGGTACAACTACTTTGGTTTTGCATAATTGCTATAATTTGAGCAATTCAAATGTTCAAAAGTTCTAGTTTTTATTTTTTATTTATATTTTTTGCTTTTAATCATTCCGCGTAAAGCTTGCATTCTCCGTGTTACCAAAAAAATTGTAAATTTTCCTTGTAAAATTATTGTATTTATGTGACGATAGTTTTGTAAAATTGATAATAACAGTCATTTTAAAACATCAACGTATCAATAGAAATTAAAATTAATAAGAAAATATTATATATCACGATTGATACTGGCTTTTAATAAATGCATAATGACCAAAACAATCTTTGATTTATTTGTCAAAAGGGGTTTAGCTAAAGTTATCTTCTTTTTTTTCTTTTTCTTTTTTAACATACCGCATGCAATGTTAATAATTTAAACCTGAAAATATTGTCTACTTGAATGAACATTTTTATTATATTATCATATTGAACGGCGGAGGTTTAACTAATGCTGTTGAGAGCAAAATTTCCAAGAGGCGGACATACAGGAGGGTTGACCCGGGTAAACTTTTTGATAAATTTTCAAATGTAATTACATGTTTACACTTTAACTTTCATAATATTACAAGTTTACCTATTAGTAATTAAATTTAGGGCAATTATTAATTTAGATTCTAAATTTTAATGAATTATAAGTGTTTTAATGCAGTTTTCTTGATTGGTACCCGTCGCCCCTAAGTTTTCTTAAATATATCAACTTGGTCCCTCTGACCAATTTTTTAATAGTCAAAATAATAGAAAATATTAAAAAAATAATTTTGCCCTTGACTCTATTTAAATGAGTTAAAATTATAATTTTATCCTTAAATTTTTAAAAAAGATTATTAATAATTAGAAGGGTAATATGATAATTTTATATTAATTTTTTAAAAATAAATTTTTAAAATTTTAAAATATGTTTTAAATATATCTCCAACGTCCATCAAGATATTTTTTAAGATTGATGGGCGGTGAAGATCTATTTAAACAAAATTATTTTTAATGGATCTTCACCAAGAACAAAAAAAAAATTTGAAACTAGAAATCGAATCTCCAGCGATGGAGATCGATTTCCATCGCTGGAGATTCAATTTCTAGTTTCAAATTTTTATTTTTATTTTTATTCTTGGTGATCCAATCTGGATCTCCACCAAGAACAACAAAAAAAAAATAAAAAATATATTTTGATTCTCCATTCACAATTTTTTTTTTAAAATTCTAATATAATCTCTATCGTCCATCAATTTAATAGAAGGTGGAGATCCAACTAAAATTTTTTTAATTTAATTTATTTTAAATTTTTAATTATGAATATATATGTTATTTTACTAAAAAATTCACTGTTGACACATTGATAGGTTTAAAAATAAAAATACCCCTGAAACCGTCAAGTTTGACTAACAATTGACTCGCAGAAGAACCAAATTGATACATTTACGTAAACTTAGGACCCACTGGTACCAATAAAGTAAATTACTTTAAAAAATTATAATTCATCAAAATTTAAAGATTAAATTAATAATTGCCCTTAAATTAAAAAAAATAAAAAAAATTCTCACCTCACTTTTCAAACATAATTACAATTGCTGAGTTTTATGGTTTTCTCATATAATTTATTCAATTATTTTACTATTGCATTCGTATTGATTATAATTTCAAGAGAAAATTGCAATGAAGTATCCTGACGTTTGTTCATATTGCAATGAAATCGTGAGTTTAGCTTTAATTACACATTAGTACCCAACCGTTAGTTAACTCAGTCAAAGATAATAATTTGACCATTAGTTATGTGTGAAATGACATAAATACATATAATTAAAAAAATAAACTATATAAAAAATGAAAAAATGAACAATAAAATAATTTTTTTATGGACGGTGGAGATCCATTTTACAAAAAATTCGTTTTTTAAATCTAACAATTAAAAAAAAGAAAAAAATTATTTTTATGTTAGATTTTTTTACACAAAAAAAAAATTGCAGTGGGAGCAGATCTGCTCCCATATCCATCACAATACGGTTAAATAATTAGTCAATGATACTAACGTGTAATTAAAGCTAAACTTACAATTTTATTGTAATATGACCAAACATCATGGTACTTTATTACAATTTGCCTTAATTTCAATTGATGGGCGATTGTAATTTTTGGTATTATAGGTTTTGTTGTTAATATTTCATTTGTATAGATTGTGATTGTATTTGCATAAGATCTAATCTATTAACTTTTCTATCAAAAAATATAATCTATTAACTTTATTCTACCAATTGAGATTTTTATCTTAATTTTGATTATTTAGATGTTATTTGACCAATTATTTAATCAAAGAGTTTGATAATTTTATGTTACAATGTCAAACAACTATAATTCCAAGCCAAGAAAATCTCTCATTTCATGCTTTAGTAAAAATGCAGATTATCAATTATCGAGTAGGTTAAGTTCTCCGTGTGATGTTGGCAGTTCAAATTTGCATACTCCATTTAAAAATTTTGAGAGGTAAATTTTATTTTGTCCCTAATCTAGTTTTATCTTTATTTTCAATTAATTAAAGTTCAGAGCAAAATAATCAATATGCATATTTTATCATGTTTTATTGTCAAAAATTTAGTCATAAAGGACTAAAATGATAAATTTTAAAAAATTATAATTTAGAGTTAAATTTCCATTCGCCTCAAACTTTGAGATACTTCGATTTGTTTGTAACATTTTATTATTGTCATATAATAAAAAAAGGGATATTATTAAAATATCTCTATAATTTGTTGAATTCGTTAAAATCTCCCCTAATTTTATTTATAGTAAAAATCTCCCCATAATTTTATTTTATAACCAAAATTTTTCATACTATCAGTTTTAATTACGAAAAATCATTGACTGTTAACTTTTCTATTAGGAATATTATTAAAATTCCCCTCTAATTTGGTGTATTAGTCAAAATCTCCCCCTAATTTTATTTATGGTCAAAATTCTCCCCGTAGTTTCATTTTTTAATCAATTTCCCCTCTACCATCAATTTTAATTACCAAAATACATTTAATCATTAAATTTTTTGTTAAGAATTTTAAGGAACCAAGAATATAAAAGTAAATATCTATATATATTAAATTAAAATATTTTAATTTATAATACCAATCAATATCTACCATCCATCATCTAATACACGGTAGAAATCAAATACAAAATATTAAAACATTAAAAAAATTAAAAAAATTTAAAATTTAAAATCTATGGAAATTGACGGTGAAGGTCCATTTTTTTATTTTTAGTTTTATTTTTTTTATATCTTTTACAAAAAAAAAATTGTGTTTATGATCTCTACTGTCCATCTCTGACTCTACTATCCATCTATGAAGATGGACAGTGGAGATTTATCTTTGTAATTACCAAAATACTTTTAACCATTAACTTTCTGTTAAAAACTTTAGGGTACCAAGGATATAAAGGTAAATATATATATATATATATATACACTTATTAAATTAAAATATTTTAATTAGTAAAATTAATGAATATCTATCGTCCATCATATTATAAACGGTAGAAATTAGATATAAAATATTAAAAATTTTAAAAAAAAATTGGATCTCCAGCGTCCATAAATCGACAGTGGAGAACATAAACACAAAAAAAAAATTAAAATTTAAAAAATTAAAAATAAAAATATGAATTTCTACTATTCATCTGCATAGATGGATAGTAGATATCATAAACACAAAATATTTTTTTTAAATACCTAAAAAAATAAATAAAATTAAAAAAATGGACATCCACCGTCGATCTCCATAGATTTTACTTTTTTTAAATTTTTTAATTGTTTAATATTTTATATTTAATCTCTATCGTCCATCATATGATGGACGGTAAAGATTCATTGAGATTATAAATTAAAATATTTTAATTTAATATATATATATATATATATATATTTACCTTTATATCCTTGGTGCCCTAAATTTTTTAACAAAAAAGTTAACAGTTAAATGTATTTTGTAATTAAAAAGATGAATCTCCATTGTCCATCTTCATAGATAGATAGTAGATATTATAAAGGGATATTCATATTTTTCCCCCCGACGATTCGGTCAATAATATTTTATCCTCTTACATTTCATAAATAACCATTTTTTCCAATGGAGTTAACTTTCCATCCAAAAAGCAATATGATGACAAAAAAAGTAAGTAAAAAGACTTAATTACCCTTGAAGCATATTTACTTATCCTTTAATTCTTCAAGGGTAATTAAGTGTTTTTTTTTTTTGTCATTGTATTATTTTTTGGATGGAAAGTAAACTCTAAAGGGTGAAATGACTATTTTTGAAACATGAGAGGATAAAGTCGTTTTGTTGAACTATCCAAACAAGTCTAGAAGTGGCTTTTGGATCCCAAAAGCCCAAAAACCACTTCTATAAGTCATCCCAAACAAGGCCTACGACTTATAATCTTATCACGATGCATTTATTATACCGGTAATATAAGACCTACTTAACTCATTTCTTATTATGTGATGTCAAATGACATGATGATCTTATTTAACTAATTTCTCAAATTTGTATTCACCTTTTTAATAACTTTTTTATTTATTTTTTCAATTCATTAGTGTAGATGCTGAAATTTACGATCATTGATGATAGTAGAACCAACAACCTACAAGGACGGAAACAATGGTCAAGTACTTCGGTTACCAATGTGGTGTCAGCCAGATAGACCGTGACGCTCAAATTAACACGTAAGTTCGAATAGATAAAGCAAAAAAAAAAGAGAGATCAAACATGTGATGGGCAATTGTTTAGCATAACAACCTATACTGGATATCGAGCGTAGGTAGTATCGAGGATATCGTAGTGGCTTGGAGTCGATCGTAGTCGAGCTACTAATATCAGGGTCTGGCATCAACTGTGTCGAGTGGTGGCTGGGTAGTAAATAGACAGTGTGAAGTCAGAGTTGAGTGTATTGTTTGTAGTAATTGCTTGTGAAATCGTGCGACCCTTACCTCTGAGACTTGAGTTTGTATTTATAGAAGAGGTTTAGAGTCCGTTGGGGTCGGATGAAGAGATTGTGCTCTAAGATCTTAGGTATCTCTAAAATATTGGGGAAATGTTAAGCCCACGTAACCGTTATCTGGATCTAGTGTATGTGACTTAATCCGTTTTGTCTTTGGCAGGCAACTGGTGGGCAACTGATTGGTTTTTGGGCTTTGTTAGAATATTTTGGATCAATTTTAGGCCGAAGTCTGCTTTGCACTGTTTTTTTACCACTACAATTATATTATTTAAACATTTAATATAATGCAATACAATGAGTTACCATTTACAAACTCCTGAAGCCACTTGAATTCTAAGACGGGCCATCGACACAACTTGTCAACTCAAACGGACCCGCCCAACTTTAAACGAAATCGGTTTGACCCATTAACAGTTACCGCATCAGTTTTCACGACATCAAAACACCACCTGAAGTCCGAGAACTCTCTAGCTTGGAACACTGAACCCAGTAATGTTCCCGACATAAACAAAGGGAACTTCTCATTTCGATCCAGCAATGATGCTCACACGTCCTCGCCGACCGCTAACTATCTCGAATTTTCACTCGAAATCCATAACATCATATGCACCCAAACCAGTTAACTCAGATGATGATGACGAAAAAGAGACACAATTCATCGACACCCTCATAAACATCGTACGAGGAAGACGGAGCTGGAAAGCAGCACTAAACGACGCCAGGTTGTCGACCACTAGAACACTAAAGCCACACCATGTCGAGAAGGTTTTGATCCGAACCCTTGATGATTCCAGGTTAGCTTTGAGGTTCTTCAATTTTTTGGGCCTGCACAGAAACTTTGACCATTCCACGGCATCGTTTTGCATATTGATTCATGGTTTGGTTAAAAACAATCTCTTTTGGCCTGCAAGTTCGCTTTTGCAAACATTGCTTCTTCGTGGGTCAAACCCAAAAGAGGTTTTTGAAGCTTTATTGGATTGCTATAAGAAATATGGGTTTTCTTCGAGTTTGGGTTTCGATTTGTTGATTCAAAATTATGTGCAACAAAAGAGAATTTTTGATGGTATTGTTATATATAGGTTGATGAGAGAGAATCATTTGCTGCCCGAAGTTAGGACTTTGAGTGGAGTCTTCAATGGACTTGTAAAAATTAGGCAATTCGGATTAGTTTTGGAGCTATATCACGAGGTCATTAACACGGGCACGTTGCCTGATATTTATATATTCACGGCTGCGATGAGGAGTTTGTGTGAATTAAAAGATTTTGTAAGAGCCAAGGAAATGATCCATTATGCGGAATTAAATGGCTGTGTTTTAAATGTCGTGATTTATAATGTTTTGATTCATGGGCTCTGCAAAAGTCAGAAAGTTTTCGAGGCTGTCGAGATCAAGAATAGTTT
Organism: Xanthoceras sorbifolium; assembly: GCA_003430845.1. NCBI lineage: Eukaryota > Viridiplantae > Streptophyta > Magnoliopsida > Sapindales > Sapindaceae > Xanthoceras > Xanthoceras sorbifolium. The sequence goes on along the minus strand of CM010620.1, from coordinate 9,818,211 downwards.
GATGAAAAGGGGACTAAAAGCAGATGTTGTTACATATTGTACACTGGTGCTTGGTCTATGCAAAGTGCAAGAGTTTGAGATTGGTGTTAGATTGATAAATGAGATGATCGAGTTGGGGTTTGTTCCAAGTGAAGCAGCTCTTTCAGGTCTTGTTGAGGGGTTGAGGAGGAAGGGGAAGATTGTCGATGCTTTTGATTTGGTAAATGAAGTGGGGAGAGTAGGGATGTTACCTAATTTGTATGTATACAATGCATTGATCAATTCTTTGTGTAAACAAGAGAAATTTGATGAAGCGGAGTTTCTTTTTAATAAGATGGGACAGGGATGTTTATGTCCAAATGATGTTACCTATTCTATTTTGATTGATTCATTTTGTAGACGGGGTGAAATGGACACTGCTGTTAGTTTTCTTGGTAAAATGGCCGATGCTGGGATAAAAGCAACTATCTACCCCTACAATTCTTTGATAAGTGGTCATTGCAAATTGGAAAATTTGAGTATGGCGCAATCTTTTTTTGATGAGATGATTGATAAAGGATTGGCACCAAACGTAATAACTTACACATCTTTAATAAGCGGATATTGCAGTGAAGGAGAATTGCATAAGGCATTCAAGCTTTATCATGAGATGACTGGGAAGGGCATTGCAGCAAATACTTACACCTTCACTGCACTTATTTCCGGTCTTTGTCGAGCTAATAAATTGACTGAGGCTATGACTTTATTCAATGAAATGGTGGAACAGAGCATTATGCCAAATGAAGTGACTTACAATGTCATCATTGAAGGTCACTGTAAGGAAGGTAACATAACAAAGGCCTTTGAATTGTTTGATGAAATGATAGGGAAGGGCCTTGTACCCGACACATACACTTACAGGTCTCTAATAACAGGCCTTTGTATCGCGGGTAGAGTTTCAGAAGCCAAAGAATTTGTGGATGGACTTCACAGGGAGCATCACAAGTTAAATGAGATGTGTTATAGTGCGCTTTTACATGGTTTTTGCAAGGAAGGAAGATTAAAGGACGCACTGGGTGCTTGTCATGAGATGGTGGAACGAGGTGTCAATCTAGATCTTGTGTGTTACGCTGTACTTATAGATGGATCTCTGAAACAGCATGATACAAAAAAATATTTTAGTCTTTTGAAGGAGATGCATGATCAAGGATTGAGGCCTGACTGTGTTATATATACAAGCATGATTGATGCAAGTAGCAAATCGGGTAATCTGAAGAAGGCATTTAAACTTTGGGACATAATGCTCGACGAAGAGTGTGTGCCGAATGTTGTGACATATACTGCTCTGATAGATGGTTTTTACAAGGCTGGATTCACGGATACAGCTGAACTTATATTCAAGCAAATGCTGGCAAGCAGTTCTCTTCCAAATCAGATCACATATGGTTGTTTCCTTGACCACCTTACCAAAGAAGGAAATATGGAGAAAGCTATGCAGCTGCATAATGTAATGGTTGAAGGACTTTTAGCAAACACCGTCACATATAATATACTCATTCATGGCTTTTGCAGAATGGGAAAATTTCAGGAGGTCACTGAGCTCCTCGGTGGAATGATGGAGAATGGTATTCTCCCCGACTGCATTACATATTCAACAATAATCTATGAGTACTGTAGAAGAGGTAATTTACATGAGGCTCTCAGGTTATGGGACTTGATGCTAAACAAAGGTCTACAACCTGATACTTTGGCTTATAACTTTTTGATATACGGTTGTTGTGTGAGAGGAGAACTCAACAAGGCTTTTGAATTGCGTGATGACATGGTGAGAAGGGGTTTGAAGCCAAATCAAGTTACGAACAATGCCCTCGTTTGTGGAACTTGCTCAAAGTAGTTAATGCCTGCATACTTAATTATAACATTTGTTTACAGAACACCAGATTGGCTTCCCATTAACTTCGAGGGTAGTCTCAGTAGGCGATATTACTAGATTTTAGGTACCTTTGGCTTGACGTAACAACCAGCATAGCCTGTTAAAAGAGATTCAGTATTAGACACTTTTACTTGTACATTACCTTTAGCATTGTAAATTGAAGAAGCGAAGCTGTCTTAAGATCGAAGGATGCTGGACCAGCTTCAAGTTGAGAGATCCATTACCTTCTTGTTTATTCTGATCACGTAATAAACCCTTGACACCTTCGGCTACCTGTTGAGTTATATAATTTGTTGTAGGCACACATTTTTGTTGTAATTCTTGGTAACAACCTTTTGATGCTAACAAATTTGATTATCATTTACTGTAAATGGTAGACGGATGCTGGGATTTTCTTTTCTTTAATCCACTTGCTCTTGATTTTTGTGATTCAAATTCAAGAAAGAACCTCTAGTACTAGCTTTGACATGTTATTACAAGTATCATTTTCTAATGAAACATGAATCAATGTGAGAACATTTTCTTCAATTACCAGGCTTTTAATTAGGCAGGTGCATATTTGACACCTCTTACTCATTACCAGATTACCAATTTTTGGTTTAACTTGAAAACGCATAATCAAGTTAGGATCAACATGGCGCTGCTGGAATTGATTATCAATAGGAGCACTGTATTTCTTCCTAAGCATTCAAACTATAAATTCATTAAGCAAGCTAACAAGAATTGCTTCTCAGTTCCATCAGCACACATGCAGCATTATAGCTTGCAAATCCATAGAGGCAGCAGAACAAGCACTCTCTGTAGATTATAAGGTTTTTAGTTATCTTTGATTTAGTGTGTAGCTCGTTAGCATTCAGACTGCCTACCGCCTGCCTATGTAGGTTAGGGACATGAACTCCAGCTAAAGTTCCACATTTAGCTGAGTTGAATTCACAGTCTAGACAAATATGCACAGAGATGAAAAAACAAACACAGATGAAACTAATCAGTCTCATTTCAACCTCCTGTCTAGTTGATTAAAAGGATATAAAGAAAAATAAAACATACATTTACCACGTAAAACAAACCTAAAAGAGGGTTGGTTACTCATCCCCAATGAAATTGGAACACCTTATCTTGTAGAAATAACCATTAAGTAGCCACTCATTGCATAACTTCCACACCACAACAAATCAATAAGAAGACATCATCCACCGAAATCGATGAATTGGTTCAGTTCTAGATGAAGACGTGCCGCATAGGTGAAACTTGAACAACAAACCAGTATCATAATTCAGTCAGGTTCACACTGCCCCCACAAACTATTAACATTTCACCTAAGTAAATCAGACACCGTAAAGAAAATCTCCATTGCTAACACAAGGAGACTTTTCATTTAGTTGGCACGGCTCTTGAAAACATCAAGACCCATCTCAGTTGGATCAGTTGCCTGCAGCTCTATTTGAATACCGTCCAGCTCTCTCTTGAACCTGTCCTTGGAGCTTGCATAAATCATCTTGCTTCTAACCCTTGAAGTATCAGGAGACCTTCATAAACAGTTAATAGACATTAGCAGCCATGCACACGAGAACAGCTTTGAGGAAAGGAAAAAGAACGACAAGCTTTCAGGATGTAACATTTACCATGCAATGAAGAAAATCCTGCTTTTTTGGCAGTTCTCTTCAGTAACATAATCAAAATCATAGACAGCATATCGGCACTCATCAGCAGGAAGGCTGGCAGCAAAATCCTCGTAGCTTTGAGTTGGCTCACCGACCTTTTCCACAAGAACCTGCTTCTGCTTCTCTTCGATCTTAAATACAATGTAGCGGTAGGTTCTTTTACCCTTCAACTCCAGAAACTTTAACTTGCAATCATCATGCACAGCCATACCCGACGCAGCATTAGCCTGTAAATAGAATGAAAATGAAATAAATATAAAAATGAAAACGTTCTAATGGAAAAAATTAGGCCAAAAGGCCTAACTAGAGATAAATACCTAACTACCCATTACTCCATATATACCACACCCTCAGTTCATGAGCAGGGGGAATAAAATCACACTCAATTCTTTGAACCACCCAGCCACGGTTGACCCTCCAGTTTAACTATCTTATAAACCTCCTTTCCAGATATACCCATTTGAGTTTTCAAACATTGGATCACAGATGTCCGCATCAACCTAAGATAAAGACAACAATCTTCACCAATGCATTGTGAAACCAAACATGCCAGCCTGGGCTATTGAGTCACACAGAGGAGGAAAGACCACAAGTTGCTTATAAGCTAACTAAAGAATGACAATCAGAAAGGCAGAGAAAAAAAAAATCAAGTCAAAGTATTATGTGGCAATGCATATCCTTTACACAAAGTCAAAGAAGGTAGCTTGGTGACAAGTCAAACAGTAACATATCCTATTCATCAACAACAATCCAGATCTTCAAGCAACATTCATACAAGCTAATTCTGACAGCAGATGAACAAGATTAGAAGCCAAGAATTTTGTAGACCAAGGACTCTCATGAACAAGTAATCAAGTATTCATAGAAAAACAACAATGTTTTACCAATTGTCATTAATTCAGAGGACAGCCAAAGATTTTATAATTACAAGCAGTGGAACAAACAAAGCATTTAAGGGTAAATTCCATTACATTAATGAAATGGAACTGTGTCAACTACTATAAGATAAAATAAAGTTCCGCAGACAACTGAATTCAATAGTCTTAACCGTACCTGGAAGCTAATTTGCACATCTTCGAGCACATTCGAGAGTTCACAGGACAATTAATTGATAAATACTTATCCATTTCAACCAACAATGTTAATTTAAAATCGTTATATTTATCTCTATAATGTGTTAAAACACGTCTCGGGAATCATCATCAAACAACAATAACAAGAAGATACCCATGAATTTATACTTAATTCTTAGACACCACAAATCAAGATACCAGTCCATTAATTTATAACATATCAACTACCCACAAAAACATGGACTACAAAAATGATCAATCTAAATGACAGACCATCCACAGCAAATACTATATAATTATAAACCATGAACAAGAATTATAGAAATTCATAGTCAACAGATGGATCAAATCAACATCCACAAAGCCAACATCACAACAACAACAAAATTTTTACAAACAATTAAGTATATAACTCCGATCAACACCAAATTTCAACGATCTATAGTCAACGCAGAGTCCAAATACTACAAAACACAAGTCAGATCTAATTAATCCTTATAAAACCCCACAATATACATACATATATATATGTACTGGATCAAACACAAAAGAACCCAACAAAAAAATCATAGTAAAAAAAAAACTAGTGCTGAAGTTAAAACAGAACTCACCATGGTTTCAAGGATCTGAGTGTTGTAGCACAGAGAAAATGTGAGAGGAGAAAGGAACTTGATAGGAGAGGAAATGGACTCTTTACACAGAGATTGAGACACAGAAGAATTCTATAAAAGCTTTTATTTTATTTTATTTTATTTTTTTTCCATTTTAATATGTGAAAAATCTGACTGACTGGTGTATTTGGTGGCTCCACTGTCCGCTAAATATCATGATGGTGGTCATGCGCGACAACTGAGAGAAAGTAGGGCTGTCCAATCAGGGCACGACGTCTGTTGTCGAGTCGAATTGTCTGTCATGCCCTTGCTATGGCGTTGCTCGGTCGGTTCTAGACAAAAAGAGCGATGTTTTTATTTTTTTTTTAAAGGGTGATTTTTATTTGGGTTTCTATTTTTTGGAAAATTATCAATTTTTTAAAGTAGTTTTGTCTATTGATATACTTGGACCCTAACTTTTTGAAAATATATCATTTTGGTCCCTCTGACCAAATTTTTGTTAGTCAATCGTAATAGAATTAGTAAAAATACTATTTTTCCCTTAACTCTATTTAAATAAGTTAAAGTTATCATTTTAACCTCAAATTTTAAAAAAGAATATTAATAATTAGAAGGATAGTATGGTTATTTAAGATTAATTTTTAATTAAAAAATTTAAAATATTTAAAATTATGTAAAAAAAATATTTTCAAATGAATCTCCACCATCCATTAATTTAGATTTTATTAAAAAAAATTTAAAAAATTTTTAAAAAAATTATAAATTTATTTTTCTTTAATTTGTTATTTTTTTACCATTTTTAAAAAATTGATGTTCTTAGTGGAGATCCAGATTGGATCTCCACCGTTCATCAACAATGATGAACAGTGGAGATCCAATCAAGAAAATAAAAAAAAAACCTTGAACTTGAAGAACAGAAAAAAAAAAAAAAAAATTGAGTTGGGTTCGATTTTTTTTTTTTTTTTTTGTTCTTCATCTTCAAAATGTTCAAAATTTTTTTTTTTTTTAGTGGAGATCCAGATTGAATATCCACCGTCCATCCAGATTGGATATCCACCGTCCATCGTATATTCAATCTGGATCTCTACCAAAAATATCATTTTTTTTAAATAGTAAAAAAAATTTAAATTGAAAAAAATTAAGATTTACAATATTAATTTTAAAAAAAAATCGATATAATCTCCACCGTCCATCTATTAGATGGACGGTGAAGATTTTTGTTTATTGTTTTTTATTAATTTTTTAATTTAATTATTTTTTAATTATGGATAGGTTAAAAGACAAAAATACCCCTAAAAATAGTTAAGTTTGACTAATAGTTGACTAACGGAATGACCAAAATGATACCTTTTCAAAAAGTTAGGGCTCAAGTATACCAATAAACGAAACTGCTTTAAAAAACTGATAATTCTCCAAAAGTTAAGGACCCAAATGAAAATCACCCTTTTTTAAAAGGGTGATTTTTATTTTGATCACTAATTTTTGGAGAATTATCAATTTTTTAAACCAATTTTGTTTATTGGTATCATTGGACCCTAACTTTCTGGAAACGTATCAATTTGGTCCTTCTGTTAGTCAACCATTAGTCAAACTTTAGTCAACCGTTAATCAAACTTAACTTTTCTAAGGATATTTTTGTCTTTCAACCTACCCCTAATTAAAAATTAATTAAATTAAAAAAATTTAAAAAAATTGAATGAAAATCTTTACCGTCCATCAAAATTAATGGATGGTGGAGATTATATTAAAAAAAATTTTAAAAATAAAAATTGTAAAATTAATTTTTTTTTATTTAAAAAAAGAATTGATGTTCTTGGTGAATCCATCTCCACCGTCCATCATTGTTGATGGACAGTAGAGATCCACCAAGAACAGTAAAAAAAAAATTGAAAAAAGTTGAAGATCAAGAAAAAAAAATTGAAAGTTGCAATTAGAGATCTGAGTTCGAATCGAACCCAGTTTTTTGGGTTCAAAGTTCTTTGGGATCGAAGACGAACCCAGATTTGGGTTCGAAGTTCTTCGAATCCAGAAAGTTCGAAAACAAACCCAGAACCCTGGGTTTGTCTTCGAACCCATTCAACTTCAATTTTTTTTTTTTTTAGTTCTTGGATTGGATCTCCACCAAGAATAACAAAAAAAAAAAAAAAAAAAAGAGAACAAACAAAAAAAAATGGACTGGGTTCGAAGATGAACACAGGTTCTGGGTACCTCTTAGAACCATTCTGGGTTCGAAGACGAACCTTTCTGGATTCGTCTTCGAACCCATTCAACTTCAAATTTTTTTTTTTTTTGGTTTGCTCTTCTGGATCTCCACAATGATGGACGGTGGAGATCCAGTCCGAGAACATTAATTTTTTTTAAACAATTAAAAAAATTAATTTACAGTTTTTTTTAAAAAAAATTGATATAATCTCTACCGTCCATCAAAATTTATGGACGGTGGAGATTTAAAATTTTTTTTATGGATATTTAAAAATATTTTAAAACTTTTAATTAAAAATTAATTAAAATGATCATACTACCCTTGTAATTATTAATATTCTTTTTTTAAAATTTGAGGTTAAAATTGTAATTTTAACTTATTTTAATAGAGTTAAGGGTAAAATAGTCTTTTTACCAATTCTGTTTAGTTTGACTGACAAAAATTTGGTCAGAGGGACCAAATTGATATATTTCCAGAAATTTAGGGTCCAATGATACCAATAACCGAAACGGGTTTAAAAAATTGATAATTTCTCAAAAGCTAAAGACCAAAATGAAAATCTCCCTTTTAAAAATATGGAATTATATTTATGTGCTTGAGAAATTATATTTTTCTTACAAACTCCTTCAAAAAATAATAATTATATTTTGCTTTCTTTCTTAATATTATTTAGGAGTAATTATACAAAAAAAAATTTTGAGTTTAGACCTAATTGATGTTACTTTCTCAATCGGTTTTGGATAAAAAAAAACGATGTTCTTTATTCTTAAAGTATGGAAATAGATTTATACACTTGGGGTGCGTTTGGTGCGCGTGATTAAATTATACTATTTTTATGAAATTGGATTGAATAGGATTTAACTAAACAATACTGTTATGTGTTTGGTGCAGTATGGATTTGACTAAAAATAATATTATCTCTTGTTTGGTGTAGTATGAGATTGGACAAAAAAATATATTATATTTTATATTTTATACATTGTTGTTAATTTAAAATTAGATTAAATTAATTTTAAACTAAAATAAAATTACTTTGAACCAATAATAAAAATAAAAATTAATTAAATTAAATTTTATTAATTTTTTATAAATAAAATATTCATATTATTTTTAAAAAAATATAAGTACAACTATTTATAATTAATTTTAAAAAAATAACCTTTATATTCTTTTTTTTTTAGCTATTACAATTCATTTGGGATTTGAGAAAGAGAGACAATACTCGTACTCACAACCTGTAACATCCCGGATTTCGGGTGATGAATTTTCGATATATATGAAATATGTGAAAAATAAATTTTTACTATTTGAGGGGGTGTAAATGTAATTAAATGTATGGTTATTTTATGATTTCCAGCGGACCGGATTGAATAGTGAAAAATGAAAAATTGAAAATTGGAAAACTGAACCAGAGAGCATCGCGACCTGGTCACCGCGACCACAGGTCGCGATGGCTCGCTCGCGGTGAAAGACGCAAAAATCTGGCAGTGAGTACCGCGACCAGTCACCGCGACCACAGGTCGCGATGGCTTGCTCGCGATGAAAATGGCAAAACCTGGCAGTGAGCAACGCGACCAGCCACCGCGACCACAGGTCGCGATGGACTGCTCGCGATGAAATTGTCAAAAAACAGGCAGAGAGCAACGCGACCAGTCGCGCGACCAGGGCGCGCTCGCGACGAAGGCGGTGCGCGCACTCCAGTGAGCGTCGCGACCTGGTGCCGCGACCACAGGTCGCGACGGCGGTCGCGATGGCGAAAAAAATATAAAAAAAAGAGAAGCTTCTCGTAGAAGCCAGAGAAAACAGAAACAGCAAGAGGAGAGAGAAACGACCGAGAAAAGAAAGAAAAGAGGAGAAGAAGAAGAAGAAGAGAGAGAAGAAGAAGAAAGAAAAGAAAAGAAAAAGAGGAAGAAGGAGAAAGGAAAGGGAAGGGAAAACGAAATCGTAGAACCGCGATTCTCGAACGAAAAGACGGTACCGAGGTAGGTGTACGTTGTTTTCGAAATCGTTACGCAAAGTCTTTCGTTAGTGTTTTCGTTTTCGTTTTCGATTTCGTTTCCGTGTTCGTTTTCGATTTCGTTCAAAGTTTTCGTTTTCGATTTTCCGTAAGTAGAGTGTTTATTATATATGTATTTGCTACATCTATTGTCGATTTTGAAATACTTTTATGTTAGATCGCATCTTGATTTTCTTTCGATTTTGTCGATTTCGTAAATACTACATGCTTGATATTTTGTACGATTATTGTTGATTTTAGACTGATATGTGATATATTATATTTCAATTTCGTTTTCGAACATCTCGACTGTTGTGATCTGTGAAAAATATTGCTCGCATGACTATTGTTCATGATTTGTACTATATTGTGATTATTGTGAAAATCGTTTATTGAAACGGCCCTAGGATACGTAGACATAGAAGTGGATATAGGAGGTTAGTATACCAGCTGGGTTTTATTGAGCAGTACTGCGCCGATCGTGATTGATTGATATTGATGATACTGATGTACCTCCTCTTGGATTCGTCCAGAGGCTGGGAGATACGTACCTCCTCGGGATTCGTCCCGGGGGTTGGGAGTTAATGTACCTTCCTAAGGATTCGTTCCTGGGATAGGGAGTTATGTACCTCTCTAGGTTCCGTACCCACGGTCCTAGAGTTGGGAGATACGTACCTCCTCAGGATTCGTCCTGGGGGTTGGGAGCTTGACCCATATTCCAGTCCGTATATGTTTAGTATTCTAGCGGGCCAGAATTGATTGGAATTGAAAAGTGTATTGAATGCTTTTATTGATCGAAAATTATATATTGGCCTCATTATTGATTCTGCAATTTAATTGTTTTGAACATGATTTGAATTGATATATATATATATATATATATATATATATATATATATATATATATATATATATTGTGAATTATTATTATTAAAAGTTATATATATGTTTCCATATTGAGCTTTTAGTACACCCACTAAGCTTTATGCTTAGCGCGTTAGTTTTGTGTCTAACGCGTAGGTACCAGGAACCCGGACGAAGCGATAGATTGAAGGAGGAGCGAGTTGCAGACCGAGTCACAGGATTGTACAGTTGGGTAGCTATATTTTTGTTATGTGAATAGATTTAACCATATACTGAATGTGTAAATATTGCGTTGAATTATTTTTATCTCTTTTATTATTAAATATATATTGTTTTTTTTTTAAATTGTGTTAATCACTAAAAAGATTGCGCAATGTTTAAATTATTTATGTTTATTAATTGTTGATAAGATTTTGTTAAAAAAATATATTTTCATATTATGCTCTCAATTGACAGAAAGAGCGACATACTCGTTCACACTCGAGGATGTAAGTGGGAGGGATATATCATTGCCTCAACATCATCTTGTTACATTTATATTCTTATTAATATTAAAAAAATATTTTATTAATAATATTTTAATATAATATATTTAATATAATATATTAAAATAAATAAATAAATAAAAAGCTTAGGACAGTTTTTGTCCCAGCTTTTATGGGATTAGATTTTCTCCAATCCCATCCAAGAGCCAATCATGGGAATAGTCCAATCCCATGAAACAAAGGGGTTCTTGGGGTGCGTTTGGTGCACGGGATTGGATTGAATTATTTTTATGAGATAGGATAGGATTGAATTGGATTGGATTGGACTGAATTAAATTAGTACTGTGATGTGTTTGGTACAGTATGAATTTGACAAAAAAATAGTATTGTTTCATGTTTGGTATAGTATGGGATTGAATAAAATCATATTTAATTAAATTAATTTTCACATATAATAAAATCATTTTAAAACAAATTAAAGTCATTTTTAATTAAATAAATAATAAAATAATTTAAATTAAATATAGTAAAAAATATTTTAATAAAAAATTATTTAAATTATTTTTTAAGAATATATAAAACTATTTAAAATTAATTTTTATTAGTATTAAAGATATATAATAATTTAATAAATTATATTATATATAAAAATAATTTAATTAAATTTTAAAAAAATAGATGGGACCAAAATTTGTCCCATCTCTTGAGGTGGGATTAATAGTCCTACCTCAGCAGGACAATCACCATTTCAAGGCGCACTGTTGGGATTAGTTATGTCCAATCCTAACTTGTCCCCAAATGTATAATTGAACTAATTTTAGTCCAATCCTACCCTTATCCTAACTGCCAAACGCATCATTGAGAAATTACATTTGGTTTTCTTTCTTAATATTATTTAGGAGTAATTGTACAAACATTCTCTAAGTTTATACCTAACTGGCATTGCTTTCTCGGTCGGTTTTGGACAAAAGAGTGATGTTCTTTATCCTTAAAATATGGAAATATTATTTATACATTTGAGAAATTACATTTTGTTTTCTTTCTTAATATTAATCCTTAGGAGTAATTGCACAAACATTCCCTGAGTTTAGACCTAACTGGCGTTGCTTTCTCGGTCAGTTTTGGATAAAAGAGCGATGTTCTTTATCCTTAAAATATGAAAATATTATTTATACGCTTGAGAAATTACATTTGGTTTTCTTTCTTAATATTATTTAGAAGTAATTGCACAAACATTCTAAGTTTAGGCCTAATTGGCATTGCTTTCTCGGTCGGTTTTAGACAAAAGAGCGATGTTCTTTATCCTTAAAATATGGAAATATATTTATACGCTTGAGAAATTATATTTGTCTTTCTTTCTTAATATTATTTAGAAGTAATTGCACAAATATTCTCTAAGTTTATGTCTAATTGGCATTGCTTTCTCGGTTAGTTTTGGGCAAAAGAGTGATGTTCTTTATCCTTAAAATATGGAAATATTATTTATACACTTGAGAAATTAGTGTTTTCTTTCTTAATATTATTTAGGAGTAATTGTACAAACATCCCTGAGTTTAGGTCTAATTACACACATATGCACTCTTTTTTTAAAATTAACACAAACACCCCCTACCGTTAGTGGTCAACAGATAGAGAATAATGATAAAGGGGTAAAATGGTCTTTTATATTTTAAATTAATTAAAAATATTTAGTTAATTAAAAAAAATTATCTTCATCTTCTTCATCGTTATTTTTATTTTCTTCATCTTCATCAACTCAAATTCTTTAAATCAAAGACAAAAAAAATTCATTTTCATCACCCACCAAATACCCAACTTCATCTTCATCACTTAAATCAAATAGGAAAAAATAAATTTTTCATCACTCATTAATACCTAACTTCATCTTCATCACTTAAAATAAAAAAATAAAAAATAATCTCATTACCCATAAATACCCAACTTGATTTTATCACTTAAATTAAACAAAAAAATAATAATAAAATCTTCATCATTTACGAAACACGCATGTAACATCCCGGATTTCGGGTAATTAATGTTATATAAGTGAAAATAAATTTTACTATTTGAGGGGGTGAAAAATTGATGTATGAAAAATTGAAAATTGAACCAGAGAGTATCGCGACCTGGTCACCGCGACCACAGGTCGCGATGGCTCGCTCGCGGTGGAAAACGCGATTTCTGGCAGTGAGCATCGCGACCAGTCACCGCGACCACAGGTCGCGATGAACTGCTCGCGATGAAAACGTCGAATTCGGGCAGTGAGCAAAGCGAGCTCCAGCGCGACCAAGGCGCACTCGCGATGAAGGCGGTGCGAATGGTCCAGTGAGCATCGCGACTTGGTGGTGCGACCACAAGTCGCGACGGCGGTCGCGGTAGCGAAAAAAATATAAAAAAAAAGAAGTGGCTTCTCGAAGAAGCCAGAAATCACAGAACACTGAAAAGAGAGAGAAAAGGCCGAGAAAAAGAAAGAAGAAGAAGAAGAAGAAGAAGATAGAAAGAAGAAGTAAGAGAAGGAAGAAGAAGAAGAAGAAGGAAAGAGAAGAGAAAGAAAGGTGTAGGTGAAGAGAAAAGGAAAGAAAAAGGGAAAGAAATCGTGGAACCGCGGTTTGTCGAACGAAAACACGGATTCCAGGTTGGTGTACGTTTGTTTTCGGAATCATTACGAAAAGTCTTTCGTTATTGTTCTGTTTTCGTTTTCGTTTCTCGTTTTCGTTTCGTTTCGATTTCGTTAAAAGTTTTCGATTTCGATTATTCGTATGAAAAGTGTTTATTTTATATGTAAAATCGATGATTTGTAGATCTATGGTTGATTTCGGACCGATTTTATGATAGATTGTATTTCGATTGTATTTTCGAACATTTTGATTTCGTTAAAATACTTGATTTTGATTTTCGTAAAATTATTGAATATGTTTCTTGAAGAATATTATGTGATTTGTATGTTTATTGAGTAATTATTGATATTGAGTAACTATTGCGACATTTATTGTGAATTTGGTTTATCGGAAACGGCCCTAGGATACGTAGACATAGAAATGGATATAGGAGGTTGGTATACCAGCTGGGTTTTACTGAGCAGTACTGATTGATATTGATGATTCTGATGTACCTCCTTTTGGATTCGTCCAGAGGCTGGGAGATACGTACCTCCTCAGGATTCGTCCTAGGGGTTGGGAGCCATGTACCTTCCCAAGGATTCGTTCATGGGATAGGGAGTTATGTACCTCTCTAGGTTCCGTACCCACGGTCCTAGAGTAGGGAGACACGTACCTCCTCAGGATTCGTCCTGGGGGTTGAGAGTTTGACCCATATTCCAGTCCGTATATGTTTAGTATTCTAGCGGGCCAGAATTGATTGGAATTGAAAGGTGAACCGAATGATTTTATTGATTGCATTCATATGTTGACCTCATTATTGAAATTAAAGTGATTGAATTTGTTTAAATGCTCTGATTTTGAAATTTATTTGATTTTGAAATTGATTCGAAATAAATTATATATATATATATATTGTGGTTTATTTATTCTTAAAAGATATTTATATTGTGATTTATTTAATTGAGTTTATAGTACACCCACTAAGCTATATGCTTAGCGCGTTAGTTTGTTTCTAACGCGTAGGTACCAGGGATCCGGAAGAGGCTAAGGACTGAAGAGATAAAGAGTTGCGGACAGAGTCCCAGAGATTTGTACAGTTGGGTAGCTATATTGTGTTATGTATATATATATATATTCTGAAAGCATGCATATACAGGGGATTTGTAAATACATTTTGTAATATGTTTTGCAATTAATTATTTTATGATTTGTTTTATTTTATAAATTGTGATGGTAAGTCGCACTAAACGGCAGAGTGCGCAACTGTTTGAAAGTGTTATAGAAGTGTTTGTGAAAAATGTGAATTTTGGATTGATTTGTGTAAAAGCAGGTTTTTGGGAAATCCGAAAAACAAACGGTACTCTGCCGAATTTTCGTAAAAAGTTTATTTATTGCTATGGGCTCACTTGAAAAGGATTTCTAAACTGTTTTATGGGCTCACAATGATTTTGAAATGTAAAATGAAGTTTTGAAAAATTTTGAAAGTCCGAGTAGCGCTCCCCGGGTCGGTCCGGCCGAGTCGGGTCGGGGGGTGTTACAACGCAACTTCATCTTCATCGGCCATCAAATACTCAATTTCATCTTCATCATTTAAATCAAAAAAAAAAAAATGTTCACCAACCATCAAATACCTAATTTAATTACTTAAAATAAACAAATTTTAATTGAATAAATAAAAAATAAGTAAATAATACAATAAAAATAAGGGGCATTTTGGACTTTTTATATAAAAAAGCGAATCAACTGTTAATTTTAATCGTTGACCACTAACAGTAGGGGATGTTTGTATCAATTTCACTAAAAGATCTGTATGTGTGCAATTAGACCTAAACTCGAAAGTTGTTTATGCAATTACCCCCATTATTTATAAGAAAATACTTTAATATTTATGTGTAATTATCTTGAGTTTTTTTTTAATTATACGGTTAAAAAAATAATCATAAGTCTATTAAATTGAACCTACCAAGATTAATCACTATATACACAGTACAACTATATGCTTTCATAATTAAAAAATATTTACATCCACTACGGATAGATTACTTTGCACACATATGAGTAAGTGTGTGCAGTGATACTTTAATTCCAACCATTAAAGTGTATGAGGGTGTATAAAATCTAATATTATATAATTATGAATTGGTAAACAACTGGCTTGTAAGTAAATTTTTAATTGCATTTTAGTAACTTTTTTTTTTATATGAAGGCTTAAATAATACCACTTTTGTGTTAATAACACAAAATTACATTTGATGGCACTGATTATATTAAAAATACAGTTCGTTTCGTTGACTTTGCAAAATATTCTTAGTATCTCAAATTTAATTTTTTTATTAATATTATTTATTTAAATACTAACAATAAATATATATATTAAAAAAATTTAGTATCTCCTCCAATAATGAAGGAAATCAAAGTTGGATCTTCTTCATTTTGAGGAAATCCAACTTGGGTCTCATCCATTAACATAGGAATCCGACTTGGATCTCCTTCCAAAA